>OU911041.1:19602036-20202036 GCA_918358695.1 Melinaea menophilus ssp. n. AW-2005 | reverse complement strand
TATCAGTGGTGGGATTATAGCCAGTGTTAATCAGTAACTGTATTTACATATTCCGGTACACCACGTATAACATTAACATACAAATTATCATTGACGTGAGAATGTTTATTATTATAATAATTATTATTATTATAATTATCAATAGTTTTAGATTTATGAACATAATTACCGTTGATTATATATGCATGAGATAGAATATTTATTAAGGTATTGTTTACGTTAAATAGAAATAAATAAAACGGAAAAGCAACGATAAATAAATCTAAGATTGTTTTTATTAACGTTATATTTACCGAGCGCTCGTCGGGGGAAATAAAGTACGTACAGACATAGATATTACAATTCGAAACGAATAAAAAAGTATAAATAAAGTATTCAAGGCGGAGGTGAGTTACGCGGGCGAGCGGTACCCGTCTCGACAAATCTCGTGATTTAGTTGCTGTGCGCTCCGAATACCTAACGGCGGAAGGTGTTTCGTGATCGGGGTATATTTGCACGCGGTAATCGAAAATTATGCTTTTGAACAACAACACCCACCAACCAGTAATGGCGTTTACGACTTTTTAGCATCACCGGCGAAAAATAATTTATTCTTAACATGCCATATTCATTCGTATACATACATACATACATACATAAATACAGTCGTCGAAGATTTATAATCGATTTAGAGAAATCAAATAAAAAATACAATAAAGGAAATGGTGGCATGCTTGATAAACAGTGCATTAGAAATAAAAAGCGAGTGGTCAAGCGCATGAAAGATAGATATCTAATGTTAAAACATTAGATATAGACAACAACATTTATACTTACGATATAGCCTTTTCCGGAACTACAGCGGCTACTGGCCTGCAGGGAGAAAAAAGAAGGGGAGGTGTAATTGGACTTTGTCTTAGAAAAACTTTTTAATGGTAACAAATAAAAATGTGGATCAAAACGGTGACGATTAAGATTCTAACACATATAGACAGCAGCTAACCACATAGGAGGGACAGAGAGTAGCATCAGCCGCGGAATGTAATAAAAAAAATATAAACATCACAACAAGATCTACATGACATCTGGCAGAGATAATGAAGAACCTACGGACGATAAGTATAACACATAAACGTTAACACGTATAAAGCTTTGGGTCTGTCACCTGACAAACTAGTATCGAAAGCATAATAAAGGAGGAACAGATTATTTGTGAATATACATACGTCACTAAGACGGTCGCGAGAAGAATCGGGATCGCGGGGCGCCACCGAGCTGCCCGTGAGGCGCTCTGAGGCACGGCCACTATCGTCCGACGTGCCGGCGTCTTGGATCAGCGTTATACCCTGCAGAAGGAGCACTTTATATAACCGAATCCGTTATATTATAATACGACACTTTTGTTGTTATGAAAGAGATAGAGTTATTCTCTCGATACAAGCAAAACACAAGCAGAAAATACTCAAAATTATATTATCAATCTAAAATATTATTGGATTACGGATTTGTCGAGCCACAGTCGAGTGTATGTGGCTTTTTAGAATTGAGCGATCACATCGATGTACGAAAACTCGATAAAACAGGGACCAAAATGAGTATACCCATAACGATCCGAGACTTACAATAAAAAGACTATACCATTTATCACATTACGAGTCTTTTTCACGGGAGGGTTCGAAAGAAATCGGGGGGGGGGGGGGGGGAACAAATCTGCCCAACGACGAGAGTTCAACGGGACGGATAAAGGAAAATAAAAAGACTAACTCTCTGTAAATGGATAACTCTGCAACCGCCCTCGCTCAGTGAACTTCCATGTTTTTATTACTTGGGATAAGTTAATCCGCAATTTGATTTCGCGCTCCTTTTGCATTCGTGCAATTGTGTTACAGATAATTTTTTGCTACTGTAAATCTTGATCTACTTTTGGCTACTCAAGTAGTGTCAGTAGAGGGAACAATAACAAATGTGTAAAGTAAAATTATCCCTGACGTTAATATGGATGACAATGTCAAAATTAGAAATATTAAAACCTATATCATTAAGGTCCAATATGTAAAAAATACTTAACGCTTCCTTATCATACCACATCATTAACATTATATTTTTATTTCATTTAATATACTTAAAGTAAATCAAAGTTCAATAATAATAACAACATCATATACCCTCCTTAACAAAAACAAATATTATATCTGTTTATTCGAAAGGAAAGGAGGGGAGTTTGTTATTGTCATCTTAAGAAGTCAGAACGGCCTAATAAATTCCGACGTCACATCAAACAACAATAAAACATACGCAAGCGATTATAGCCCCATTGTAATAATATAAGGGATCGCTCCAGACCCTTAAGACCCTTACATGTATAAACGACTCATGCGAAATCTCACGTATATCAATTTATTCTACACTCTGTAAGTGTGATGTTGTAAATACAGAAACTTGTAGCGCCAATGAATCCGGACGATAACCACATATTACGGTTAATCCAATAATATTGAGCTCCTTACAAAGAAACACACCTTTTTATTATTTACATTAATTGTTTGACGCTCAAAATAAAAATGACGTAATAAAAATATTATGGTAATACATCACAATAAGTTACCGATGAGCCGATGACAAAGTCAACCATGTGAAGTGAGCTTCACGTTCAAGTCTTAGTAGAGAGGGTGGATGAGAATCAGTTTACAAATGGCATTCTGGTTGGTTAGGCAGCGGCGGGCGGAGGAGGCCGTGTCCGACCGACTACACAACCGCTAATTGAAACAACGACCGCCGCCCGACATTACTTATTCATGAGAACTACACATAGCAACGAAACGTGATCAACTCTATAAATCACTCAATTATAAATTTATATGAATATTCACGTAATGCATAAGAAACTGTCGCGTTTGAAATAGCAAAGACTATTTATTATAAACTGTCGCAATTAATATTAATATTTAAAATTCCATTTTCATTGTAGCTAACATTTAGTTTTAATTTGCATCACGCTCGAGCAATAACTTTTAAAAGGCCATTTAAATGTAATGACCATAGTTTATTGCCTGCATGTCAAGTGATCGTATGTGATACGTGTTTGAAATAGTGTATTGTTTTATAATTATTTATATTAATTATACTGTCGAGGCGACGGAAGGATGTGTGAGGACGGCCGAGAGTGAGGTGGCAAGGTGCGGTGTCACTGGTGTCACTAAAGTGGCGCATTGCATAATTTATTTATGTCTCGGCACGTTACCTACTCTACCTTGTTGGTTTCACGTCAGCGGTGCGACGGCACGTCGAGACACACGTAATAATATTTAAACACATTGCGATATCAGGCCCGACTAAAGGTTATTGTATTGCTATATTTAATAATAACTTTATATAAAAATACAATTGGTTTTTTTATCGAATACTATATTACGTTCTGATTCTTATATGTTATATAAGAAAAATGTTACGTCTATTCTTATAGAAAAAAAAAATAAAGGAAAGCGATACGCAAAAACTAGAAAAATGTCACGTTGTCAAACATTTTTTATTAAAGTTTTGGAAAGGGGTTTATCGTGAGTTTGCAATGGATGGGATCGAAATAAAGCTAGCGGATTTCCGTGTATTTGAACAGCGAAGCTATTCGAGGCACGGTTTAATCCTGAACCATCACATCACATCACACCGGATCAATCAGGGACGGCGTCGACGTGAGCGGCGCTCGCTCGGCGTTAGCTCGCGGCGTTGTTAAATGGAATTTCGCGACAGACCGCCCCGAGATTAATATTACACTGCGGACAGACCAACTAATGGAACTGTGATTGAATTAACATTTCCATTGCACTGTTTGTTGTTGATGTCTTTTACTATTTTATATTTTGTTTTTATGATAACGTTCGCTGTAAGACACAACCAAATATGTGTTGTGTAAAAATTATGTACAGACACGCCTGTCATTTAAATTGTAATAATTGAAGGTTGAATGCGTAAATAGACGTAGCTTCAGAGTTACATAATAGTTAGCGACATTCACGTGACTTTGTACATTTTCAGTATGCACATATATTTTAAAACATATTTGTATTCATTTTTGCAAACATTTGAAACACGATATTCAAACGATGTTATTTATTGCTCAAAGACAATTTATTTAAAAAGTGTGTCATAATTTTTAATAAGTACCGATAAGTAGTATATACTCGTAATTCGTATATACGAAATACGTTCCTCACATACCAGATAAGGTGAATCGAAGGCGACGTGTGCAATATGACCCCGGGCGGGTGAAATAAAAACATTTCGGGCCACCGTCTGCGGCGGGTCGCCGGCTCGGTGACAACACAATAAGGATGCCTCCGTTGGAAGCAATCAAGCCGCGTTCACTTCACCGCAACCAATTTTATACGGAACTACGTTTTGGCGTTGTATCAATTGATGTCTCTGTTCAAATTACATTTTTTTTATACGTACACAGAAATGTTATTGCGATTGTATTTTACTTCAATGATACTTTTTTTTATTCAAATATTTTATAGTAATTTTCTTAATATGTGTGTAATAAATATTACAGTCTAACTGAATCGTAACGATAAGTTCAAAGAATAAACTAAACACAATATTGTCACAATAAAAATGTCAATTTAACTCTGTGCAAACTGCCGGTAAAGTTGTTTTAGTGAAGCTCGTTTCGTACCTGGATCGAATTTACTCCGATTTACAGAAATAAATTTCAATCTTGTTTTCATTTTCACTTTCCAATGTCATATTTTACGTGTCCGATACAGAGCGGTTCTGGTTTTATTATTTTTAAAGTTTTATGACATTCTATAAATTGCTACCATAATATATTAATATTATTACAACACAAAGGTTAATTATTGACAAATAATTTAATATTATATTTTATATATAACTTGAAAGAGAGTTATCATATAAAGTGAATAAAAGATTTAATCGCTTTGTTGTTAAGAGTAAAAAAAAAATAAGTCTATTGGAGTAAAATAACAGAATCAAGTGAGAAACGTTTCCATTCTTAGCGAATGTATTTTTTTTAAATCACTTACGTTTATTTGTTAAAAGAAGTTAAAAGCCTCCGGCTTTCGTACGCCGGTATAGCATATAAATTATTCTTAGGCGGTGGAGAGATTTTTCTTTTTATTCCAACAACGGGCATAAGGGGAGGGGGGCAAATTGGATGAGATTGCGACATATCTCGTCTGGCAGCGAAGCGACCAATTGTGGGGGTGAACTGCTCGCATTCCGACAAACACTCCACCGCCATTGGGAGAGAAACGTAAACCTATTTGAAGCTTATGTATACAAGGATATTTACAAGAGGAAAATCACTTAAGTACAAGAGAATTTGTTCTTCAGGAAAGTAAAAATAATTTTTTATAGCAACCAAAAACATCGTGATAGATTGTGATGGAATAAATGTGTGATAACTTTTTTCATTATATTTTTTGTCATCCTTAAACTATAAAAAATACCTATGATAATAATAAGTTCTTGGACTGACTGTAATAATTATTTATCCCTCAAAAGATTTCTATTAATACAAATATTATTTTGAAATAATATAAAACAAAATCGGCTTTTATATACGACGACAACAATAGTGATAGCAGCAGGTCAATTTGTATAGACACTGAATATAAAGACTGGTAATATCAGCGTCCGCCACGCCGAGCTGCTCTCCATTTTATTTTAATAACTCTGTACGCCCTAGACTCATCCTATCCAGCTTTATCCGCTGCAATATTCAAGAGCATTTTGATTCACTGCCTTTTAGACTCTCTGCCTTGTATTTCTTCTTTTACAGTAATCAGGAATTCACACAAAAACAAACGTTTTCGTTTTAATATACCATCTGGGATGATTATGCAAATGATTAATTCAAAAGATTACTTTTTTTGTTTATATTTTTGGGTTTTCGCAGTCGATTTTGAGAAATTCTTTTTACATATGGAAGCCTCATTTTTGGGGAAGATTACATCACATTCAAATATGATCTGTATTAGGACATCCGAACAAACCTAAACATATCCCTTCCATAGTAAAAGCGAACAGAATCGCGTAAAACAACCAGTGTTCAATAAAAGATATCACTATTACGAGTGAATGTTGAGAATAGGCAAAAGGGGGCAATACACGCTTGACATAAATCTCAATGTCTTGTTTAGTATTCTCGTTAGTTCGGCGGAATGGCAGTTTATGTACTTTTCATGCATTTGGCGAGAAAGCAAAGCGCGGGAGAAGAATGCCGGTGGCATACCAATTCAGTCTGAATGCGTTAAGATGTTTACGATCTCTAAGAACATTAAGGCTAGATAGATATGTAAGGCAAACGTCTCCAGCACTTATCTCTTTAACAATACAATTTAATAACAATTATAAAAAGCATTCAACAAAAAACGTAAGCAAAGCTTAACTCTAGGATAATTCAATATTAGCGGGTGTACCGGAGTTAAGTTATATGATATAATTATGAACAATAATAATAATAATAACAAAGTGTTCTTAATATGTAAATTGATATAATTGTTAACTTACATGTGAATTGACATTGCTGGTCGCGTGGTTGCGCGCGGGGTCGCCTGCAAGGGCGGCCAAGGGTAATCGCGGCTTGGTTGACAGCGCATTGGTGCGGGGTGAAGAAGCTGTTTTTATCGCAGCCTGTGTAGGTGAAGAACACACATATATAATAGATTAATTAAATTGTATGATACAGTAATATAATCCATTTGTATTATTTGGGATGTGTTAAGTAATTTTTGTGATTTTAACGAAAAAAATCATAAATCAAATATATTAACATGAAAATAATAATGAAAATACAATCATATTGTTCGACTTTTGAAATATTTGTCAAACTACTTTTGCATTTTTCATGTTGAAAAAATATCTACCAGAATATATTTCATATAACTATATATAACTATATATAGTTATATGAATGTATATATATATAATTAAAAAAGTATATCAATTGCTATAAATTCTAATCCTTTGTTACGGTAAAGACGGTAGACATATGTGATTCTTAAAACATAGTGCAACGTAAACTGTATGGGTTTATCAATTAATTGCGATATAAAATTATATAATTATAATAGAACAATCATCGAGTAATGAGGAAGAAAAAAGGGAAATGTAAATTTAATACTATGATTACGTACACTGACCAAAAGTTAATTCATTTTGTTATCAGCAAAGTTATAACGTGACTTAGGTAAATGTTTAAGTAGACTCAACTATGAATCATAGGAAACTTTAACTGTGAATAATTTTTATATCAATATTAAAGTCATAAATGATAAAGTACCGTTTTGATTGGAAATTTTCTTTTACGTTAGTACGAAAATGAATTATTGTGTCGCATATAGACGTTATTAAGGATTACATAATCACAATGTAAACACTACATTTAAATTTAAAATAAATAAAATTAAATTCGTAAAGTAGGTACCTCATACCAACTTTATCAAATCATAAAATATCATATGTTATTATTGGTATTAAAACCTTGTATGAAAGGAAGATAAGTATTCATTTAGTATGTTTAAAGATTTTTAAAATGAACACATTTAAATACAAGTATGTAATCATAGCAATGTATCGGTGGAGGTATCAATGTCGCTTTTCCCACGGGGTGAGCAGACGTAGGCAGAAAATAAACTCCGACGATTTCTGCGAATCTCTGATAACTTTTTATGAGACTGAAATTACTTGTATATAAAAAAAAATCTTTTGTGGGAGACACGTAAAGATCTCGAGTGAATTGTATTTTAGACGCAGTCCCAAAGAGATTTATTAGTAATAACAAAGTTAAGATTCTTTATTGAGTTTTTATGTACTTTTCATATATTGAATCGGAAGGATATAGATTTTCTTATATATATTTTATTATTAAAGTTCAGAAAATATTATATACCAAACGTTATTTTTATCAGAGTTTTATTAACTTGTATACAAATGTGTGTTTCTGATAGCTACATAGATTTATTTCCTGGCAATTTATAACGTCCTAGTATTTATAAATGTTTATGAGACGCAAAGATAAGATACAATTTGTATAAAAGCCAATAAACCAGTCAAAGTCAACATATTTAACTTAACAATATTAAAACATCACAAAATAAACAAAAAATGATTATTATTACTTCTAAGCGCGTGTAAAAGTGAAAACTTATTTATCGATCACGGAATATGAAACGATATAATTGGATAATGAAAACAACAAAAAGATCCAAACTTTTTACTTTAAGGCTATCATTATAATGTCTCGAGTTTGTAGTTAAGTCGTAAGTAATGACACGTCCACGGACGACCTCAAATAATTAGTATCGGTCGATAGCACGGTCGGGCGCGAGGTAATCACCCGCCTGCCTCCTACTCCGTAGTAAGTCACACCTCGTTTACAACTGTTATTTACTCTAATTGCTTCACTGACAACGAATTAATCACCGCAGTGACGGCTACGATATTAATATTATGAAACAATAATGACCTCTTAATACGTCCCCACGACCGATCCGTTAACGACCACTTAGCATCATTTTATAAATCAGTTATATTATCGTGCGTTTTAGAGTCGGAGATAAATAAATATTAAATGTAGATAAAGAATATTATCATAGTCATGTGATAAAATAATATTTAATCGATATTACGATACAAATATGATATTTTATTCATTTTATGCTACACTAAATGCAAAAGTATAGAGTTTACGAGGTATTTAAAAGTAATATTCGAGTAAGTATTTTGCAAAGATAAAATACAATGTAATTTTATGACTCTTCGTTATTTAGAGCTGAATAGTTTTTGGTTTTATTTTTTTTTGTTCCAACGCGCTAATCTTTGGAATTACCGGATTAAAAATTTTTTTTTAACGTTTTATAGCCCAAAATCTGGAGGAGAAATACGAGCAGCATAACTTCGACTGTTGCTAATAGATTATCTTTGATAAAGTTGTACAAATACGGATAATGTCAGCTTTATAGAAAATTAATAAATAAGTTAAGAGAAATTCACAGAGCTACTTGTCAGAGTTTGACGAAATAAAGATCTTTGACTTTACTAGGTCGTATGCAACAGACAGTATCTATAATAATCTATATATATTATGTTAACTAAATTTCTATATGAGATAATTAGTATTGGTCAATTTGCATTCAAACGACGTCCTTTTAAACAGATCATTTAGCGTCCCGGTCGGCTATAGAAAATTAAATTTAGATTTTAATCTGACGAGACGCCGCGGGGCAGAGCTGAACTTCAATTTGCCAGGGCTGTTTAATTAACGGCGACACCGTGGGTCATTAATTAAGTCATCAGACAAGCTAGCGTCGGTTAGCGCCCGGATTAGACACTGAACTGTACGGTAATGAACGATTATGCTGCTGGGTTTACTACGGCACCTAATTAACTTATCATGAGAAATGGTATAGTCCTGTGTAACTAGGAAATGAGAGGCTTTAGGTTCAGGTTACATTATTTTTTTAAGAGGTCCATTGTAATAGAAATATATACCCTTTTTTTTGAAGTACAAAAGATCACTCAACAATAGAAACCACATCGGTATACAATATGTTATTTAAAACTGTTTATTGTAGTGCAGCCGTCGGGTATTGTATTGAAATTATCGTTAAAAACCATTAAAAAATATATTAATCGGTGGTTTGTATTACACGTAATAATACAAACATTAACAAGCAAGGTTTATGTTCTCGAGTTATTGGTTAAAATAAATACAGTACCCACTAGCAACACGGTTATGTAAATTGAACTTTCCAATACCAGAATGGAGGCGAGAAATTTAATACCAACTTAACGAATACCACATAACTTAATAAAATTCAATGTTACAATTACAGGTACGTGTTAAACACGGATCAATAAAAATGTTTGTTTATTATAATTATTTATGAGAACGTTTAACAGGAGGGTTGCGATTGAAATATTTTGTAAACGGTTCCGTCAGGCGATACGTCCTCACCTCGACCCTCCCCGCGTGGGCGGTACAACCTTATTTCAACTATTACCCTTGCCTTGTAAACATCGAAGTGACACGATACAATCTAAGCGGGTACTTTTATTTGTCTCTATAAGTTTCAATTATAAATAAACACAGAAATAAACGACATTTTGTTTTTTTTTTTTTGTTGTTAATTAACGAAATATTCTAAACTACATCCTATAAGTTTAATAAGAACAGTGACGAAACCGTAGTGTGACAGTTTAAATGAAATATTTTTGCATACTGTTACAAGAATTTCTGCTTTATTGACCTACTAAAAATAATACGTATCACTTTAAATGCAGATCAATAGTAATTAAATGTTTCGACACTATCAAAAAATAAATATGATACATTTTACAACCTATCAAAATATTTCATTTTTATACGCCTATATTAATTATGTCACAAGATAAAAATTACTTCCACGTATAAATAAATGTACGATAAGAGTAGGTATAGTCGTTTAAGTTATAATCCATGTCAAATCGTACAATATCAACATTACATAACAGTTAAATAAGTCATTAAATCGTTAAAATAGTTAATAATTTAATAGTGTACTACACTACTTCACCGCAGCGATTCTAAAACGGGGTCGAGTTTAACATTCTCAGTAGCGTTAGTGTTAATTCCTCCGAGGCGACGAGGTAAAGATCGCGACTCGAATATTGATTTCATTCAATCACCTTACACTACCATTTAATAATTTAATTAATTATAAATTAATATTAATTTAATGCGGTATCTATAAATTATTCGCGTTGTATATCGTATCGGTTGCACGTTTCTTATTAAGGATATTAATTAAGTTTTATGTACTATTAATGTTTTATTAGTTTCGTGTTTCAGTAATATTGTAGAATGTTAGTTTGTTTCCTATTAACGACTTTCATTTTACTACCTTTTGGGTTGTCGCGGTCGTGGCAGCTGTGAAAAACTTAAAAAATATATAAATAGAGAAGATAATAAAGATAATTAGAATTGATAGATCAACTTCAAAATCAATATATATTTTTTTTATTTGTCAGGTTGATTTCACATTAAACTTCATTATATGACATCGATAAAGTTAATTTAGTTATGAATCAAAAACTATTATAAAATAAAGAGAAAAAAAACCCCGATTATTTTCCAACAGTTTTTATGATTTATTTCATTTACATCATATATAAATATTAAAATATGCTCTAATTCGCCTTGCTGTATCAACAGTGAATAATTCACTGAATTTATAACCGGATCATCAATCCGCCGAGATTTATTTGTATTGTCGTCGTATCTAAAGGGTACGAGACGGGTCGACTTTACCGCCGCTACTAACTTCATAGTAAACATTTACTTCAACTTGACGTGATACGCGATAATGGGACTGTGTAGTACAAATGTTTATACAATGTAGCAAAATAAAAGCTAATGACGTGTGCTAATATCCACTTCACGGATAATTCGTGTACAAGTATTGTTTTCCTATTCTATTTAACATTCTATGTTAAAATTATATTTAGTTTATTTTGATATCAGAAGCTAATTTTACAAGATGTCAAATCAATTGTTCACTTAGGAAAAATCACGCAAATCACAAGTAGATTAGATAAATTATTAACAAGGTACTCGTTCCGACGATGACCTGATAAAACTAACATTGTTTACAAGTGCTTTCTTATATTAAATATGCTATTATTATTATTATATCTTATTTTGTAAGTAGAAGTCTTCAAGTTGACGCGTTAGTATAAATATTTTTCTTTTTTTTAATATAAGTATTGACAAATATTTAGTTAGATAGTTTTCGTTTATTTGCCACGGTTATGAAACAGGTTGGTTGGAAGTGAAAAGTTTAAAATAATTCGTATAAAATTTTAATTTACATTTCATAATTTCGATTCTAACTACCGTAAAATAAATAATATGTATAAACCTAACATTACATTTCACTCACACGCCCTTGTATAGAGAATGCATATATATTAAATATGTATTACAGTTGGGTAGCACTTATTACCTATCGTCGAGTGGAACTTGTCACTTGAAATACTTTGAGGTGAGTAATTATTTTTAGAACATTTTATATTCATATCTACATTATTAAGTACTAATAATAATAATATTAGTTCAAACCCACGGTGTATGGTATTCTACCAAGTATCGGTCAATTTGACCGTTCTTAAACTTTTGTAAAACTTACACATTTTCAAACGTTATAATATCGTTATCAAACTACATGACAATTCTTAGAATATGCATATAATATTTTCTACACTCTTTACTTTTATTTATTTCCATTATTAAATGCGTTATACAATAAAATAACTTTTAATTACCGGTCAATTTGACGGCGTGCGGTAGGAACAGGTATACAAGAATTGTCGGTAGGTTTAGTGTTAAAAAATAGTGTTATAATTACACCACGGACGATAAATATATATACATACAGTGAATTGGAATTGTAAATAAGTAGTAACGTACAAAACTCTCCCCTACGCGCGGAGGACAAAGCAATTTTTGTGCAATATTCTTAAAGTAAACGGCGCTGCCTTGCAGTCGTGTGGGTTGCTCTTAAAGGCGTGTTCAGATTTAGTATTTTTGCGAGCTTAAGTTTTGCTAGGGTTTACATAATAGCCCTCTTCAAGACAAGGCTGCTAGTGATAATTTGTATGCATTAGTAACACCGGGGAAAGTAATTTAAATACGATAAGATATTTTTAATATTGAATATAAATAATAAAAGTAATAATTTCTCAATAAAACATCTTCTCTGATAAAAACGTTTGATTGATCAAACTGACAACAACTGCAACTAAAATGCAATTCCATATTCGCATTCAGGACAATACACTCATTGATGAAGGTTATACAAATTGTTCAATTAAAATCAATTCAATTCATACTTGATAAAAAAATATTTAACTATATCATAACCTACTAAATAAATAAACTTTTTTGCTTAATTTTTTTTGCTTAACTCGCAAATTTATATTAAAATGAGTAAGTTTTTTTTGGACACAATTATTTTTCTTTATTTTTTATCATTTTTATTAGTGAATATTTATATTCTATATATGGGTATGGTTGATACACGTGTAATATGCCATCATTTTCATTTATAATTATATTTTTTCTCTACGAAAATCAAAGTATCATGTCAACAATAACGTTCAGGTTAAAACCGATTGACAAGTGGCGACAATTTAAAAAAAAACTCATCTCAAGAGGTAATAAAAACTGAAAAGGAGCGGTTTAAAGTTTTCCCAGGTAAGTATTTATGTCACGGTGTGCTAACATTAAGCTCCAGGGAATACTACAAGGGGATGGGTCAGAGGGGTGTTTGGGGGTGCCGAGACACTCGGTCGCTGCTCCGTCGTCGTGGCTCGTCTTCTAAAGCGACAGATATTGATTTTGTACAAGCATACACTGAAACACGAACCTAGTATACGGCTGTTATGCGATTCACTACAACAGCTTTCATAGGTATTACCTCGTAGTGGCTTTGCCGCAGGCGTCTCTTGCCGGGAATCACTTTAACGGTTAGAGTGCAATGCTCCGTGATAACGTGAGGTATTCCTTTCGCTAAAAGCACACTACATAATCAAATAAATTTAAATGTATGTTGTGAAATAAATATTTTCATATACATTTTATTCTTTATTTATGTTTGATAATTATTTCATATAAAGTAAGTATTTTTTATGTTAACATTTTAATATTTAGTAATTTGAAATTGTATTATTCTGTTTCATGATAAAATCATTCTATAAAATAATTTGAAGCAACAATTTATCAAACAATGTAAATTATTGAATATAAAAAATTTAATACAATAATCTATACCTCTCCGAGTAATAAAATACTTGTTATAGCTCTCGGAGTTACGATTACGAATCTTACTGAATATTAAAGTGATATTTTTATAAACTCGAAAATGCTGTTAAATTTGATAAAAGTATTAAACTACATAAGAATGAAGTTTAGTAGTGTTTGTGTTATGATTCGAAACTGGACACGTCAAAGTGGTCGTGGGAAAGTAATTAGCCTCCAGTTATTGTCTTTGTAGTCGCCGCTTTACGGGCATCGGGTGACATTACCGTGATAGTTAAAATTTATCTTTCATTTTACAACCGTTTTACCAAATAACAACTAGGTTGCTATATACTTAGTTCGTTATATTTATAGTGAAGATTACTGTTTAAAAAATTACAACCGGGTTATTTGATGCGCAGCATAAAGTCACATATTCTTTATCGCTTAGCAATTGGTTGGGTGATTGGTAAGCAGTATTCTTAAATGTTTTTATTTTTTTTTATATTACATAAATAAAGTTTATTAACCTTCAAAAATAATTAATATCTACTAAATACAATCGCAAAATTTAATTTAAAACTAACAGGTAGATATGAAACCTACAAATTGGAAAAAATCAACAAAGGCTGTCTGGAGGTGTGGCGGCAATTTGTTCCGTATTTTTTGCTACATAGGTTTACTACAATTATAAAGAGAAACCTCACATTTATAAACCATATGTTGATACACGTTCGTTATATTAACAGAGACCTGTTTTATGTAGAAAATTTGCCTAAAGTTATTATCAGCAAAAATTGCATAAACGCTGTACACCGCATGTGGTGAATTAAATAGGAGCAAAAGAAACCTGTTTATGTCTATAATACAACCGACCGCAGCTCGAACGAGGCACAAATAGTCACTCAGACTGTCGTTATTCGTTATAATTTAGAACGATAACTCGTATAGTTTTATTGTGCTCTTACGACTTAAATATACAACATAATAATGTAGAAACGACTTTCGAGGACGGCGCGATAAATGAGCACAAACGGGCGAAAGCCACTTATACCAAATTTACACTTAGTGGGAGACCGCGAGTTAACTTCGCCTCTAGATTCGTCTTGTAGTTAATAGCCAGTTAGTTATAACACAATAAATATAATTTATAATGTAAAATTAAATTCATATAAACATATTCACTGAGTTTTCATTCTTACAGCCGTAAATACACTCAGGGTTCATTTATTGGGTCAATGCACTTCCGAGACAATGTCCGAGGCGATTACATAGCTACTTTTGTTACTCGAATAATAATATAGGCAAATGTAAACAAGTACAATTAAATCTTGTTAACACACAATACATTATGTATTACACAAGCGGATTATAAATTAAAATTTCATACCTTTATCATTTCATAATAAAGTTAATGTAGACGAATGGATTCTTATTGATGATAATTAACAGTGATATTTGTCATAACAAAATAAATAAGGTCTTGAAACATAATGTAAATAACTGTTGTACTTTACGTTTAGGTCTTGTAAAGTGGAGATAAAACTAGTTGACGTCGCTGAGTGTAATTGTTTTGGGTTTGCGTGACTACAGGGCATCAAGAAACTTAAATATTTAGCTCGACTTACCTCGAGATCCTCATAGGTGCGAAATGCCATTATGGCGAAACCATCGATGATGTCCTCCTCTCCGAGGGGCTCCCTCGACTTTTTCCTCCTGGCTGGAGGACGAGGTGGCTTTTCTCTCGCCGGAGACTCGTCCTCGCCGCTGTCCCCATCCTTAACTTTACTCTCTCGCTGTGCTTGCATGCGCTGTGCCCGCTCCCTTCGCCTATTTCTCTGATTGCGCTGCTTCACTTCGTTTTCCATCGTTCGCACATTATTCGAAACACCCGACCACCGTGTTTCACTACACTAAAGTCCGCACTACACTTTTATCACACATGGTAAACTCTTGTTTCTATGCCGAAAAATCGACTAAATACAAATCTTGCACTCAGAAAACGACACTAGCTGTTTCCAATGGCGGATCGTACACCGTTGCCGCATTGCAAGTAAAATGGCCGCGTAGCACTTGACGGGCTGACTTCTTTCACTTTTACGTAAACGGAGGCATATTTACACTTAAACTAAGATATACTACATTGTATTTCAACAAGAACTAAGACAATTAAACGACAAATTAGTTTTATACATTATTCTCTGTGTTCAGAATCAGTCAATAGTCAATACAATGAAAGGTGTTGCACGACGCCAACGCTGCGTTGCGGTCGCGATGGGGAACTAAAGCAGTACTACCAACTTAAACACATACATTCCGCGATATCGGGCGTCATTGGCAATGTGGCGATGGGATTTGCTCTTTCTTCTTGTATTGCTGTCTCTTTCTGTAACGAAAAATGTGAGATTGCATTCGTGACCTATTTTAATATTCTTAGTGGTAAGATATTTTAACATTAAATACAGATCCTAGTTTTATCTTAAAACCGGACGTTAATAAACCTTAGAGAATATAATATAAATAATATACTTTTTTGTTAAATATATTTTATCGCTCATCCATTATTTTTATAATGTTGGACATTAAAATGTCTTTGTTATGTCTTTTGTTTTTCAGATGTACGCACAGAGTGCGCTAGTAGCACAAAAACTAGCAAAGTGCAGGCTGAACATAGCTCTCGCACTTCACAGTGAAGTTGTTGCGTTTACAATGTTGACATTTTATTGAGTGCGTTCTAATTAAAAAGAAACTGAACGTAATGTTTAACTAACAAATACATTACGGTTAAAACTCTGATTAATATTTTGTCTTATAAGTGTGGTACAGTATTAATTATTACATTTTTAAACATAATTAATCTTTATTTAAAAAATACCTATCAAACTTGTATAAAAATATTAAATTTATGAAAAACGAGTATTACAAGTTTAGAATGAAAGTATATTTTTTATACTGTTCCAATTGAAACTCCTATTATAAGACGTAGTTAGGTCTTTAAATTTCCAGGTGTTTTTTTCCTCATACATCTGCCGCTTGTTTTATTATTCATTATGAGTATGAAGTAGCTGGTCATTTGTAAACATAAATTCCACTTTAACATTGACTTATGAAATAACAGGGTTGTTTGTGTGTGTGATGAATATCAAAGATATGAGATACTAGCTCTGCCCCCGACTTCGTTCGCATGGAATATGTTTTTTATAAAAGTAGCCTAAGTTCCTTATATCAATTATCCACCAAAGTCCTGTTAAAATCGATCCAGCTGTTTCAGAGATTAGCCGAAAACAAACAGACAGACAGATAGAAAAAAAATAATTGTTTTTTTTATGTAAGTACCGTATATAATTTAATATAAATTGTGTGCAAAGCTGTTAATTTAGAATGACAGACCGACACTTCAAATTTATTGATATGTATAGATTTATCTACTAATACATAATGTATCAAAATAAATGTTATTAAACATGTAGGTACTCTGTAATAATTCTCTGTGGTAGCTACTCTGTGAATATCTTAAATGTTGATAATAAATGTACAATGTATGCTAATTCCGTCAAAACAATTATTTTGATAAGAACGAGCAATCAGTATCGATATTTAGTTAAGCTGTTTCAGTCGCGCGTTTGTTGCCAAATTGTTAACTTGTGTTTTAAATATATAACTAAAACAGCTTTATATTTTCCTTTAACAAGGAACGCGACTGCTTGAAGATTTGTGGTTGAAGACTTCAAAGTATGTATTATTTTAATTCTGTCCATCTTAAATTGTTTAAAAATTAAAAATTAATATTTTATAGTGAATATTCGTATGATCTAAATTAAAATTTTAATATTTTTATTTGATATCAATATTACTAAGCTATAATGCCGTACCCGGAAGGGTCGGGAAGTGTGTTTGTTTGAATTATTATTTTTATAATAGTCTTCAAACATACGGCTCCCCCTACAGTGAAATTGATTAAAGGGATCGCGTGAATTGATTTTAGGGATTAACATTTTTAGTACTTATAGGATTCAATAAAAAATATTGTTATATTTTTTAATAACATAAATACTTTATAATTGTTATATTTTTTAATAACATAAGTACTTTATAATTCGGTAATATGTAGTTTTTAATAATTCTCAACAGAAATATTCCATAAAACAAGGTAAAAGATAAAAAATTCATCTAAATATAATTTTTGATAGATAGATAGATAGCTAATATTAAATTATAATATTTTACAGATTTTTTTTCATATTAAAATTGTAATTTAACAAGAGTTGGTATTATATTATTAACATTTTATTACAATAAACGTTTCATTAATTACATACTTATTATGGAAATCAAAATAGTCGACATATCGCGAATGTCATGGTCAAGATAACAAAATAAATATTTTTATCAAAGCTACCAGAAATTTCGATTATTATACAATAATACCACACGTATTTTTTGCAATTCTGCGCCAAGGTCGCGGACATTTTTACTGTTTTTAACCGGTTTTAATAATTTAATATTAAAGTTGCCATTAGAGAAAAAATATATATAGTTATGTTAGAATTTGAGGTTATTTATGGCAATTTTCATATCCAGCTATATTATAATATTTTCTTTATTATCCGATCTCGCAGCTTTATAGTTTTATTACATTTAGCGTCACTTGTTTTGTTGATTTTGACCATTAAAGATATACGGATCATATACATTCTTATCTGATTATGAGACTGTCTATCCAAATGTATCGTTCTTATCAGTAGTTTTACTTGTCTTAAAGGCAGTGGAAATAGTTAGGTTTAACTTACTTACTTAGCTTCACGCCATATCCCTTGCGGGGTAGCCAGAGACGACGGAGTGCCAAACGCTACGGTACCTGCATACCTCTTTCGCCTCGGCCACAGACATCAACCTCTTCATACATGCCCCCCAGAGGGTCCTCATGCTTTTCACGTGACCTTCCTCCAGTATCATAGATACTGTGTTTTCGAAGATCACTCGAGGCCTCCCCCAGTCTCTCTTACCGCTCACTTCTCCTTTATAAATCTTTTTTACCATTCCTTCATCACTCATTCGTTCGACGTGCCCAAACCACCTAGCACGTTCTTCTTAGTTAGGGTTAAGGTTAAGAAAATTTTATCATACTGTGTAAGATGTACTATTGATATAGGACTGATGGGAGTGGGACTTGCAAATATATGGTTATACATATTTTTTTTATTATAAACGAGCCACGGTTCACTTAATGGTAAGTGCCGTCACCCGTGGACAATTGGATATAAATACAAATAGGTGGCTACCCTTAAGAGATAGAGAGCCATAACGGAGATTCGTCTCCTACTTTCTTAAGAGAAAAGACTCCTGTCCTTTCTCTTTGTTCTCATCCAACTTAACCTAGACATATTAATACCACTATATATACCACGATATGATACAACTCAGTCGAAGCAGTCCATAGCAGCTGCCTAAATCTTACTTTTTATATTATTAAATCCGGATAAAGTAATATTGTCAATATATTATCTGTGGATATTTAAAATATGCACAAATAACATATATTTGTTTTTCTTAAGTATAAATGGTAATAATAATATTATTAAATTTAATATTATCGTCCGTCGGTGTAAGGGTGGCTTTAAATTGAAAAATGTTCATCCTTTTATATCTGTGAAACATTTTTATTCCTTTAATATAAATTATTATTTATTATATTTAATGTACCGATAAATATTGACTTAGATTGACTATTGGCTCAGAAAAGTTCAAATGGTCAAGTGCACTTTACACCTGCTTATATTTATAATACAACAAGTAGTCTATTTGTGTATCGACTACGTTAATAATTAATTATATCTAGTTGATTACTTTTATTGGTAATTTATGGTAAATATGCTTCTATTTTTAAAGTTTTAATGAGTATAAAATGAATAATTCATCAATCCGCCTTCTTAAGATGGAATCCGAAAGGACAGGTGTTCGAGTCTTATTTTATATTTTATATGCATTATATCTTCTCAAATTATTATTTTTTTAATTTCAGATAACCAAAATGAAGGAATCGAGCGTAAATCGCTCAATCATAATCTTCGGTTTAATAGGAATATTAGTGTCTACGTATGCACTGTACGTGGAACTAGTCGCGGAAGCAAAACCGGGGTACAAAGCTATGTGTGACATCTCTGAACACGCCAGTTGTTCCAAAGTACTTACCTCGAAGTAAGTATTAAAATAATATTTTAATGTATTCAAAACTTATATATTGAATATTATTATAATATTCATGTTTTTATATTATCATACAAATTATGTATTAAAATAAATATTTTTTTTTCCAGATACGCCAAGGGTCTGGGTCTCGTGTCAAATGAATCTCCTTTCAAAGTACCAAATTGCGTGTATGGAACAATCTTCTATTGTATCACAATATTCCTTAGTAAGTATCGCTATTTATATGAATCGTATTAACACGTAATTGGGTATTTAACAATGCACTTCTATACTAATATAGAATTTACAAGATAACTAAATAATTTAAAGTACTGAAGGTTAAGTGGTTTATTTATTATTGGTAAGATACCCATCGGTTTTTTGAGCTGTTAATTGCTCAATAATTGAATACTTGGAGACTTTAGAGTTTAAGCACCTTATAACATCTGCGTCTGAGCACTTTAACGACTAATGTGATATCCACTTTACTTTTAATTACAGTTGGTTGGGGATTACTCAATTTTTATATTTTTATTCGCTATTTACGGTTCTTGACTTCACCTTCATAGGTTTTGTTGTAATTAACTTTTAGGTATTTTTTCTTGTGTTTTCATATACATAATTATATTTATAAATATTAAATATTAGTACTTTTATTTCTTTGGCATTTTTTAAAGTAGTATTTAAATAAATAATATTAAACTGTTGTATTCCGTTAGTTTGATATAATTTAAAGATAAATGAAATATATATTTAAATTAAATTTGTTTTCATTTATTAATATTATATTTAACGTAAACACAAAATGCACTTGGTACAAATATTTTACGTTGCTTTATAAAACTTATATAAAATTAGGAATATGCACAAATCGCGGTAATAAAAAACATTAGTTGCACAAATATTATTGGTCAATATTAAAAGTCTAAAACCGAGCTATGTTTTTAATTACTTGTTTTGTATTACAAAAGAATGGAACGGTATGAATAACTGACCAATACGAAGAGCCTTTAAGCTTTCTTGATGTTAAATATTGTATATAATTGGAATATTTATATTAATACATTAAATATCTAATCTAATTTAATAAACCCCAGTTAAATTCCTTATATTCGTCGCATATCATTTCGTAAGTGAACCCGAAGCACGACTTTACCAATAAGAGCTATTTGAATACATTACGGGGATTGCGTGAGCAGTTACAGCTTGCTAAATTGTTATAAATATTTTGATTACCTCGATGCTTCGGTAATCGTTGGCTTATTATTTACTTGATAATATTTTGTTGTTAAATAATTCCCGTGTTATTGTAATTGTTAATTACATCTGTCTGTTTTTGTTTCATCGCAGTCCATGTTTGAAATAATTACATACTGGCATGTGTTAATATTATTTACCGTTCCATTAACGTCGTTAACATTTGAGAAATTGTTAATTTATGGAATACGAAGTATTTCTTTTTATAAATATTTAGTTCTAGTTAAGTAATTGCATATTCTTGTAAAAACTTAATCTTATAATGTCTGCAAGGTAGTACAAATTTACCAGAAATGGCAAATGAAATATTTTTTTTTAAATTAATGTATGTCCTTTATATTTTCAGCGACATTTGATAAGCTGTCTGTGGTCCGATTGCAACTCCTCCTCTCTGCGTCAACTCTATCAATTTGCGTCTATTTAGCATACCTCCTGGCATTTGTGTTGCGTGATTTTTGTGTAGTTTGCGTTTCCACTTACTTTGTTAATGCAGGGATAGCATATTTGCTTAATAAGAAACACGCTTTGTTATCTGGTAAGAAAAGAAATTAGGGTCGCCTCTTCGTTTGTAAACTATTATGATATGTGTCCATGAATATTATAGATATACTTCTACTACGCCATCTAGCGACCAGTTACCAAACTAGGTGATAATTGTTGTAACAGTGACATCTATTGTCAACATTGAAAGATATTTAATAATTCGATAGATGGCGATAGTGAGAAAAGAAAATTAATTATTTATTAAGATTTTAGATATTTACTTATGTATTAATTATCAATGTGTGACCTAAATAGTTTGAGTGAGTTTTAGTGTAAAACTATTTGATTATTGTAAGTTAATTCAATACAAATATTAAAAAAATCATTTTTTTATTTCTTGCATAGTCAACATCAAGTTATTTCTTAAATAATATGCTTAATATTTTAAATATTAACATTTTATGAGTAATGAGTGAAATAATACATAGTGGCAGTAAAAATCAGTGTTGGTTAAATATCGTTTGTTATCAATAAGTTGTAATCGGTGAGTATTATCCCGTGGCGTGCGAGTGAGGCACAGGTCCTTGTTAAGTTGTATTGCGTTGGATCGTGAACGTGAGCTCCATATCGGTACGTTGACGCCGACGCACCGACGCACCGTCCTGATCCTTTTGATTACACTGATGCCATTGTGCACACGGCCTTAACTTTTGACTTGTGGTTTTCATAATACATATTAATATTATAACCACCACTTTAACGCAGGAGCATGCGCTTAATAACATATTATTATAATTATTATACGCGTTTTGTACGGTAACTGTCCTTCTCCCTTGAATTTTTCCTTGTTTCCAAAATACCTAAAAGTGCCTTATTTGCATATAACTAAGTTGAAATCACCCTCATTAAAAAACCAGGATATCTGTTTATTTATTTTCCGTTATTAAAAAGAAAAACAAACGAACATTTTCTACGTTTAAAACGAAACAAACAATTTTGTTAAAATTATTCCTTTAAAAAAAACGAGATTAATTAACTCAACTGTGTATAATATAATTGGCAGACATCATTATATTTTTAAATATATAATTTTGGTACAATTAATTAGTAAATTAATACAATTGATGTAATTATACTGTGGCGTAGATGTAGTGGGAATTTTCACTATAACAGACCTTTTCGCCCATAAACTTAAACTTGAGGTGTGGGAGAGTATAACAATGTGTTGTGGTTAAAACTATTTGGAGTTACTATTTAAGAAAAGATAAAATCTAAATATTATGGAAACGGAGAAACGCTGGCACAGTATGCGAGAACGTTAACATCTTGTGGTTTTTAAACAACAAAGCACAGTTCATCTTTACATTACAATAATAAATAATATATTTATATTAATGAATGTATACGTATAAATAAAGTTTAAGTATCTCTTTATAATTCTAAATTAAAAGATTTTCACTAAATGCATATAAATTATATTCGATACTTACATAAAAAAAAATATATTTCCGTATGTTTAATTTAATAATTACCTAATCTTAGAAGCTAAAGAACTTAAACTACTTTGATTTTAAAACCATATTTCGTAGAACGAAGTCGCGGACAGAGCTAGTATATAAAAGGACTATGACTTGTTGATACAAATATGAAATTGCTATAGAGTTTGTATGTTCATAATTATGTAGTACAGCGTTAACAACAGTTTAACATGGTAATTGATTGGTACGAGGTGATTATTAAAATATATTAAAATATATTTAAATATTGATGACAATGTTACGTAGTTACGTTGGCACGCGATGATTTCATTTTGAAAAACTGTTTTTTATATAAATATTACATTGCAACTTCCAAGTTATCATATATTATAATTTCATTATTATGTAGAAATTATATTTAAGAAAAACACTGTTAGATAATATTTTGGGAAGAAAATTTTAAGGAACTTTTTTTATATATTTTAATAAACAAATAATAGGTTTCTAAGTCTTTCCTGGCTAGTGATGTGTCAGTGAGATAGAATTTCTACAACTAAAAGGAAAACTCATGCAATAGTCAGTCAATACTTATAGTATGACCAATAGTAAATTAACAACTTAAAATAGTATCCAAGTCTGTAGGTCAGTCTACTTCGAATAAAACAAAATATTTATTTGTATGTTAGATTAATGAAGCCTCAAATTATCAAAGTTAACTATAACAGGTGTAAAAATGAATCATTGTGTTTTAATTGAAGTCGATAAGTACTCCCAAATATGAACTGCGACCCACGCTCCTATTGAACCACTTTATAAATCTCATCCACTACACTCCGTATACGGTGCACTCCTAACTAACCACCACCAACGTCTAACTAACACGTCCAAATACTCAAGGTTATAAAATACGCATACTTTAATATGATTTATACCTACCTATTTAAAAAAAAAAAAAACAAAAACATTATCTATATTTTACCTCTTTTTAATTTTAACTGTATTATGTTAATGTTGGCATTATTGAAAGTTTAAAATGTTCAGTGAAGCGTTCACTAAATATGAGCAAACATAATTAACCGAGAAACACGTTCGTCTTTATAATTATTAGCTATTTTGAAATATTACATTGATTTTATAAAGAAACAGGAAAATCGTTATTATCAAGTTATTACGACATATGAATACGCTAAACAGATGTTTAAGTTCTGGGCCATTTTGTTATCCAATCCACCGTACGCTAGGTCAAGTAGCCTAACACTAGTGAGAAGGCTGTCAGTGTGCTTTTACTCACTATTTTTAGGGTCAAATAGTGCGCTAAAAATTTGATAATGATATTGGTCAATAAATAGTTTGTTTCGTGCATATGCCGGCTATAATTAGATATTTATATATATAAATATATATTTTTACATGTAAATGAAGGAATTCTAACTATATATATAATATAATAAGTAAAAATTTGAATATTTGTTGTGTATTTTATTAAGATTCCTTCTTTTCCTTAAAATTGGGAATATTCATAGACTTATTATATATATATATATATATATATATATATATATATATATATATATATATATATATATATATATATA
Source organism: Melinaea menophilus ssp. n. AW-2005 (assembly GCA_918358695.1). Classification (NCBI taxonomy): domain Eukaryota; kingdom Metazoa; phylum Arthropoda; class Insecta; order Lepidoptera; family Nymphalidae; genus Melinaea; species Melinaea menophilus. The sequence goes on along the minus strand of OU911041.1, from coordinate 20,177,257 downwards.
TATATATATATTAGGGCGTTTCAAAACAAAAAAAACATTTCCTTACTCAGCTCGGCGAGCTGATTAAGAAAATATATATGGTTCAAAAGTTTATATATGTATGTATTGCATTTTTCAAAAATTCAAAAAGTTATCGCAATCAAAAGTTATTTAAGAAAGAAGGTGGGAAAAGGTGCATTTTTGCGATTTTGAAAAATTCAAAATGTTCTAATTTCGAAACTATTCGACCGATTGAGCTCATATTCGAACTTAACTTTAGTATTCAGGCACAAATAAAGTACTTTGAGTTTAAAAACGATCGGTTGAAAATTGCGAACGCTATCGTCGGTGCAAGCCGCGTTATATCGTATATCTATATATATATATATATATATATATATATATATTAGGGCGTTTCAAAACAAAAAAAACATTTCCTTACTCAGCTCGGCGAGCTGATTAAGAAAATATATATGGTTCAAAAGTTTATATATGTATGTATTGCATTTTTCAAAAATTCAAAAAGTTATCGCAATCAAAAGTTATTTAAGAAAGAAGGTGGGAAAAGGTGCATTTTTGCGATTTTGAAAAATTCAAAATGTTCTAATTTCGAAACTATTCGACCGATTGAGCTCATATTCGAACTTAACTTTAGTATTCAGGCACAAATAAAGTACTTTGAGTTTAAAAACGATCGGTTGAAAATTGCGAACGCTATCGTCGGTGCAAGCCGCGTTATATCGTATATCTATATATATATATATATATATATATATATATATATATAAATACATATATAAACTTTTGAACCATATATATTTCCTTAGAGTAAGGAAATGACAATTTTTTTCAAAAGTTCCGTCATGAGGACCAATGCAATAGTTAGATTTCTATGAAATCTACTAAAAAACAGCTGAATTGAGAGTAACTTAAACTTTGATCTTGAATAACTTTTGACTGAGTTGATTTATCAAAAATTGACTTTAAACCTTTTTTGTAGAGCGTTAAATTCTCTACAAAAATAATGAATGGGTATTGCAATACAATATATCGTTCATTAGTTATAAAAATCAAAAGAAAAAAAAATTTTTTTCCTGTGTTATTCTTATGGGAAATCGAAAAGTGCGATGCGGACTACCTTAATATTAATATTAAGAGCTCATATTTTCACAGGCCTATTTTGGCATCTAAACGAAACTTTTGAGCCTGGTTCCGAGAAAAAAAAAAATTTTTTTTTTTTTTTGAAACGCCCTTATATATATATATATATATATATATATATATATATATATATATATCTTAATACCATTTGGTTTTATATGTCGAAGGTTCGTCTTCAATGAGGTAAAACTATAAAAAATAAAGGTCATTGATATTATCAATTTAACTAAACTAACTAAATACCAGTTTAAGATAAAAAAGGTGTAAAAATATATTTGTGCCGAAAGCCGGTTTAACGATTTTTTTATATTTAATTATCACTCACATTTCGTTTGTATAAAGTAACATTTCTCAGTAATAATGTGACGCTGTCATGGCCAGTAGGGCTAACAGCAGAGACACAAAAAAAAAAAAAAAAAGTAATAATGTATCAAGTTTAATCTTGCAATTTGTCTATATCTAAAAAAGTTCATTATATATTATATATAATCGAAGTATGGATTTTTAAACAATTTAAATGATTTTAATATTCGTTATATATTTGAGTTATTAGAGGACAGACGAAGTCGGGAGCAAAAGCTAGGTGTTAATATATCATAAGCATTAATTATTTAATATTTACATAATGTATCTCTCATAATAAATTATAATTTATATAAAATAATGAACAAAAGATTACGATAAAATCATTGACACAGCTGTTCCTTTGGTTTATGTAAGGTCATGATATAAGATTTATATATTTCAAGTATTATCCTTTGCTGTGTAAATATAGGTAATATAGAGCTAATTTCATAAAACGTGAGAAGATCACAAGGGCTCCGTTGGTAAAGCGATGTTATTGTATTCAAGAGGGCGCAGGTTCAAATCCCGCTCGTTTTATTCTGTCTATATCAATTTCAAAGCGATATGTATCATGTGCTAAAGTTATTTAGTAATTGCAGTAGTGATTATGAAATCTGTATATTGAAGTGGAGCGGCGCCTACATCTCATTTGTATGCATCTGGGCCCTCAAAGTGAATTGCCTGGAAGCCCGTTCACCCACCATTCTATCTATTACAATTAATTTATAACTTTAACTTTAATTACAAATATGTATATATAATGTTTAAGCTTTTTAAAATCAACTACTTTATGACTTGAATGGAATATTCAAGTGAGTATATTTTTGCATTTTAAATGTTCAATAAACTTCATAAGGGTTTAAAATGTTCAACTTGATTAAATTTATAAAATATTTCATGTTTTATCAAATCCAAGTTTCTTGACCCTTTTTGGAATTTAGCATTTTGAATTGTCGATAAAATAAGGGACTAAAATATGTTCCAACACGTCTGGGGTGAAGATTCAAAAATAAATGACCTAAAGGATAACCATATGCATAAATTATTTAAATATGATAACAAATAAAATAAATATGTAATATTGCGTGTCATTCGGCGGGTCCTCTCCCCACTCCGAGCCCGCACGTCGGCACGTCGGCTGTCAGTTCGCACTCCGTAATACGAGACGCGGCTGCTCGTCTTCGATCGATCGGCGGTTTTTCGATTCGATCTAATAACTTTTTTGAATTAAAAGTTATTTATATATATTCCATGTGACAGTGTTTCGGTTACAGTGTTCGATTTAATTGTTTTTTTTATCATAAAATGTGTTTACTTTTAATGTGTTTAGTTTTGTAAACAAATAGTTGTGTTCGTTCCACGTGATATTTCATTCACATGAGGTAAATATTTGAATTACAACTATTAATATTTATAAATATGTAGTTATTTTTGTATAATTGATTATAAAGTTTTAATGGTTTAGTTTTAATTATTTTTTTTTGATATATTTAATGTGTGATAATTAATATAATTGAAGATAGTTTAAATTAAATTTTATTACTAATCGTTGAATTGTCAAATTTAAAATAAAAAAAACGGTTTGACAAACGGAAGCCATAGACAAATAAAGTCATAAAAATATTATTTTATTTAGAATATTCTTTGTTTAATTTTGATACAAAGCAATGGGAGAAAATTAAATAATATTTTCCAAAAGATGCTATAAAAATATGTGTATAAAAATATTTAATTTCTAATATTAGAAATGACATAAGTTCGACACCAGGTATGCAAATACAGGGTTTTGGTGTTACGACTCATGGTTATATTCAAATCAAGTTTATTGACGAATTAAATTAAAAAAAAAATTATAAAAATATATTAATATACTCGCTATATCGTTCAGCTTTACACGTGTAATTTAACGATTTTCTTTTTTATAACATTTTTTAGTGCATTTCATATTTAAAAAAATGCATAAAAAATTAATCGGCTCTTTCACGACTATTTCATACATGTATTATGTTATATATATATGTTATTCTAAACACATTATGGCCTACATTGAAGCTAGACTAATCTGTATGCGTCATATTTTTCCTAGTACTCCATACTTATATGGAATGAGAAAAAACCTTTAAACCAACTCGCCATATACGGTAAATGAGTTTTCCGCAACTTCCTGAAGCAAGGACACCGGATACATATATGTCTATATTTTAACATTTATATTATTAATTCGTCATATTAAAAGTAATTAATATAAAAAAAAATACAGTTATTTTGGAGCGTAATTATAATGATAAGAAAAATTGTCCGTATTATAGGAGATAAAGTATACTGTTCTTTATAATATACTATACTACTACATTATGCTCTGGCTTCGCACGGATGCAACTGATGCTAATGATTAATACGAGTGGGTTCACTGATGGGGGAATGTCACTACAATAGAGTTACGCTGTCTGTCTTTCACATGTCACATGTGGCAGTGAGACAAGCTAGGAACGTCTCATTTTTTATTGACTCATAGAAATGATATTCAAATTTACAAAACTCAACATTACACTAAAAAAATATTAAATTCGTAAAAAAATTTGTGCTGAACAAAAAACTGTCTCATCGAATGAGTCATTCTTAAGCGATGATAATTTATACCTACAATTTATTACGGATAAAAAAAGAGAATTAAAAAAATGCAAATAGGTGATGTGAACCACTGACCTCTCGGATCCCGTCGTAGTCATTTTGTCAACTAAGCTATAATGTCAGTACTCAATTATTATGTCATCGTCCTTGTCGGGACATTATTAATAAACGAGAGAAGTTAAAAGGTTTAGTTTAACTTAATTTTAGGACCAGTTAAGATAATATCAGTATTTTTTACGAAGTTAATTAATTCAGAACATAATTACTTATTAAGTTCTTATACAGAATTTAAAACAATTTTCTATATATTTGGTATTTTTTAATTTAATTAACAATCTAATCTCAGGGACTAATGTTTTTTATTTTTGACTATGACCCATTATATTTTCGTGTAATTGTTGTCTGCGGTCGGATAATAACAGCTCATGAAACATTACTGACTTTAGGAAAAATATTTTGTTTAATTGAAAACAGAAAAAATATTATGACTTTGTTTTTATAAAGCAGTTTATATTAGGTACAAAATTATATTTATTTATTTATTTATTTGCCTTGAAGCCATAACCCTTGCGGGGTAGCCAGAGACGACGGAGCGCCAAACGCTACGGTCTCTGCATACCTCTTTCGCCTCGGCCACAGACATCAACCTCTCCCTACATGCCCTCCGGGGGGTTCTCATGCTTTTTACGTGACCTTCCTCCAGTATCGTAGCTACTGTGTTTTCGAAGGTCACTCGAGGCCTCCCCCTGTCTCTCTTACCGCTCACTTTTCCCATATAAATCTTTTTTACCATTCTTTCATCACTCATTCGTTCAACGTGCCCAAACCACCTGAGCACGTTCTTCTTCATACTCACCGTGACATCTTCGCTAGTACCTGCCATTCTGTGGATCTCTTCATTGCGGATTCGATCAGCTAGACTGACTCCGCATATTCGGCCAAGAGATCGCATCTCCACAGCATTCATCTTTCTTACATTCTTCTTCTGTGTTACCCACGTTTGGCTGCCGTATAACAGCGTCGGTAGCAAAACTGCATTGTGTACAGCCAAACGTGCAGCTATACTGGTACAAAATTATAATGAAATAAAATAAAATAATTTTTAGTTTTTGTGTGTGTTCTATAAAAACAATATTTTTTACGGAACCCTAAAATACATATTCATGATAAATACTTTATGACTGTAATATGAAGCAAAAAACACACAAACGAACATTACGGAGGCGTTATTATATTATATTGTAAAATAATGACAGGTGTAGTTTGTCATTGTTGCGCCCACGCATGATCCGTTGATTAGTTACGACTTACAGACAGACATCTGGAGCATTCATCTTTATGTACATGACAATTGTTTTTCATATACTCGTATAATAATACAAATATACAATGTACAGAATTTATTGTGTTTTTTTTTGTTTCGTGTTTTGAGATTTAAATGTTTTTTGTGTGTTCTGTTTGTGTCCAAAAATAATTAGATTTATTTTGATGACTTTTGTTATGGTGATAATTTTTTATCCGATACAACATTATTACCTACTTTTATTTTATTAATTTTTCTCAAAACATTAAGGATTTCTCGAAACATTAATGTTAAAAAGGAAACGCGTCATCCTTCAAGAATATATTTTTTTATATTTAATTATTGGTCATTCATTAAATAAACGTATGTCAATAAGTACCTTCAGTTATATTAAGGGAAGTAATTATATGAGGTTATAAACCTTATAAATTTAATTTTATATATTTAAGTCACTTATAAATCAAATATTTGATAATGTAATGGGTCTCATCAACTGTTTGATAATTTTTGTCTTTATTACAAAACTTCGATAAAAACAATAGCAATAGAAATTGATAAGTCAAAGGAGTAGGAAAAAATATTTGTAAAAAATATTTCTACTAATATTATAAAGAGAAAAGGTAAAATTGTACTTTTATATGTATTTCTGTATGTATTGATTTTAATAATTCATTCATCTGTTGACAGCTTAATTACTAGTGAGTAACATTTTATTCCGATATTTACACGAGATCGGGACAAAAATTTGTGATATCAGAGAAAAAGGCTTTTTAAGGAGTACATTTAAAAAAAATTGCGATACTTATGAATGTTACTTTATCAAAGCGGACGGAGTGACGGGCAACAGCTAGTATGTTATATTTATGATTACCTCATTCCATTAAGGTATCTTTTTACAATTGTCATCTCATAGACCTTCTTGATGGTCAAATGAGACCGCGTGATAACCTTGAGACTGTTTTTGTTATATCACTACTCGAGCGCAAATACATTTAAATTAAATATATTATTACTAAATAATCCTATTATTTATTGTCATTAAATTTCTCGGTAACATTGTGTAATATAACTTAAAGTAACTTTCTTCTTCGCTTGTACGTTATTTATTAAGACGTGCGTGACCTTTACATTGTTACACAGAATTATCTAGAACATAAATTTCACCTGACTCCCAAACCTTTTTTACCTTAACATTCCTATGTGAAGACTATTACACTAAAGTGGTAGTGAAAATTCATGTCTCGTTCATTGGCATGCTTCCAGTAGCGTACAAAGATAGTCGAGGTTGTCAAGTGACCCTAGACGGTATCGTTTTTGCGAATTACATGACCTCAGAATAACTTGGCATTCGGAAGCGACCAATGTCATTAAATGATGCTTAAATGGATATTGAGAATGTCTTAAATATCAATAACTTACCTTTATTACTATTATTACCGAGTTTGTCAGCGGCTTCAATCGCGCTGCGGAGTTTTTTCACTTTTAAAACTGAATATTACTCGGTATCTGAAGCTCTTAAATGTTTACAATTAGTTTAACAAAACACTAAAACAAATACAATGATCACTACACAAAATCATAAAATAATTTACATTTATGTTGAACTTAACAAATTAACAATGAATAAAATAATGTTTACGAAAATAGCGCGGGAAAATGATAACTGACCTTTTTTTTTATTAACGCCATCTATTGAAACTATAACACAACTAAATAGTTTTTTCTTTTTTACGGCCAAAGATGGTTTTTTGCTAATTAACCATTTTACTTGTTGGGTTTGTTATCAATGTATATCATAATCAGTATTAATTTTAAACTTTCTACCAGTTAAAATTAGATTTTAATCATATTTTTAATGAGATGCTTGTAAAAAAGTTTTTATGCGTTATTATATGCGTTATGCATATCTAAATTGTTAATTTAACTCAATATTTAATAAAAAAAAGTTACTAATAATTTAATATATGTGTATTAATTTGCATCTCGAAATAGTGTAATATACAATGGTGTAATGTTTAAAAAAAATATATACATAATTTTGTACAGTACAATACTACAATACTATTTTTAGAAAAAAATATATATTCGTGATAAAAAATAATATAAATGCCTTATTTTAAAAAATTATTAATAGAAATCTTAAATAGCAATGTCTCATTATTTAGTAAGGCGTACATATTTTTATATTCAAGTATTAATGATAAAATCTATGTAAGCTTGTGTCAAACATTCCAACGTCGTGCTTCATATTAACAGATCAGTTACATCTTTGTTACAAGCTACATTTATATGAAACTGTGAGGACTTTTTTCTATTTAAACATTCTTGAAATCACCTTTTAAGAAATGTTTGAAAACAAAACTGTTTCATTATTTCTTTCGTTTCTTTTACTTTATCAATTTTAAGTTCCGTAACTAGGTAGTGTCCTATCTCTATTATTACAACCTGTGAACATATAAATAGCATTATTATTAAACGTCATGTTGCACCTTAGTTGCAAAATAAGACTAGTTTAGAATCCATTCGGGGTCCCTATTAATGAGATCGAGCGATGAAAGTGAGCAGAGCCCGGTATTAGTTATTTTATTCCTAAACCAAGCCTTATTTACAATGACATAGACAGCTGTACTCGTAAATAACGCGGATGTCATAAAATGTGTCACTTCATTCGAATACTGTGTACGGGTAATATTAATCATATTCCAGTTAAAACATTAGAGGATAATGGTATATCGGTTAAAACAATATGTACCTATTCATTTATTGTAATATATGTATGTAGGTATGTCGCATGGCTTTGCAATTTACCAAGGTCATTACGTAACACACCAAGAATATACTATGCTATGGAAACATAACTCACTGGACTTTGATTATTAACATTGGTTTTATTATGTTTAATATATTCAAAATAAACTAAATTCTTCTTCTTAATTAATCTTAAATGAGTTTTATTCAATATTAACTTCACTACTGAGGCCTAAATTTAACAGCTTATGTTTGTCATAAAAATAATAAAAAATATCACACATCCCGTAAAAATAAAAATAAGTTTTAACTGATTTTTCTTCTATGGTAGTTATCTTTTATACAAAAAAATAATTATTTGTTTTCATTATTTCGTCTCATAAATAATTTTGGTACAAAAAGTAACATAGAAAGAGAGAGAGATTAAGAGAGAAGTACAAGTATATGTTAGTGATATACATTATATAAATCAAGTAAATTCGGATGGTACATGAATAGGCACCGCGTCCAGACATTTCAATTTTGGGGAATTACACTTGTCTTTCAGAATCAAAGCGGGCGTTAGCTAGCTCAGAGTGACGAAAGCACCCATAGTGCTGAAAGTCTAACTCTGTATATATACGCGCAATATCGATTTTTTTATACAGGAGACCTTCTGGTATGAGTGTGGTATTTTTAGAAAGCCCTTGGCCCATAGACCCAGAAAATGCATTTACACTTAGCAATATACCTACCGCCTCCACCTCTACGGCCGTTTGAAAAATGAGACTAAAATTTAGTTTTTGGATCCGCACCAGTATAAAATCACTTATTTCCACCTTGAAAAGATTTTCCTAAAGGTCCTCGTCGAGACCTTTTCAACAAGCCCAAAAACGCCAAAATCCGACCACCGGTTGATGAGATATGACATTTTGAAAATTTTGACTGGCGCCTCCATCGATGATTACTTTGTCTGTTTGTGGGTATATTCGTAGTTTCAACTGATTTTGTTCAAACTTTCAGGGATTGAAGTACATCAAAAACTAAGACTTTTTTGTTCTACGACATTTCGATTTGGCCGCCATGTTGGCCGTGGCCAGCCCTCGAAAGGCCAAAAATGGCCTTTTTTCGTACAAGGACTGTGGCCAAACCAGTTGACGTACATTGACAAATTGGGCATCATTGGAAAGGTCTGAAGCTCATCTTTTGAATAATGTTATCCATTTTAATGGCAAAAACATTTGTTGGCGTGACATTTTTGGTCAAAAGGCAAAAAATGGCCAACTGGCCGGGGACAGATCGGCCATTTTGTCGAAAACGGCGCCAACGATTTTTTCGAAAATTTCCCCATTCGTAGCCCCAAATTAGAGCTAAAATTTGGTATATAGCATATATCTGGGAAAACTCGTTATTTTGAGATATGGCCGTGAGAAGTTCAAAAAATCATGAAAAATGACCAAAAATGGCAAAAAAATGACTTTTAAAGCCAGAATCGTACTCACAACACGGTTAAAATTCAATGCTAGTTGCACAGTGAATAAACTCACTAACGCTTTGCCGTCTGTAACAATAAAACAAAATTTACAGAAAAAAATCCGAATACTGAAGAAATTCTGTTTTGAAGCAATGAATTAAAAAAAGAAATGGAAACTGAAAAAATCAAATGAAAAAAAAATCGGGCACCTGTGGAAATCGAACTCGAGGTCTCGTCTTTGTCATTACAACGCTCATCCTCTGAGTCAAAACACTCTCATTTTGTCAGAGGCAACTATTCCAAATAAATGAGTATATATTTGCATGAAAAATAATCGCACAGCATTTTGTTTCCAATCCTTTTACAAAACTATTGATATCAAAACAAAAACTTCTCAACGAAGTAAATACCGAGTGACGAAAGCGAATCCACTGACAAAACTCCTGATATGAATTTTGCGACGAAAAAAACCACGAACATTTTTATTCACAAACGTAAACAAACACAAAAAATGTGAATGTGTAGCCTAGCTGTAGTTATCTGACTGCAGCTCGTATTGGGCTGGCTCGACCGGGGAAGGACCACCCTCTCACAGAAGACCGACGTGTAGTAACCAAATTCATTTGGTTTTGTTCCGTCGGTGAGTGAGAGAATCCGGAAGCCCAAACCCCCCCCCCCCAACCCCGCCAAACATGAACGCGATGCATAAAAGAAAAATACCCCAGGAGGGTACCGGCTTTGATGAAGCCGGGGACCCCCTCCCCGAGCAAAATCAGGGGAATGATCCTCGGATTTTGCTCGGGCTGCCCGTCGTATCTGGGGCGGGCAAAGTATCGCACTTTATGTTTCCTGAGGGCAAACGACGGCAAACAGCGGCACCCCGCTCCACTCTAGATGTGGACTTTTGTAACATCCGGGGGTTTCATTCGAACCTAAACGCCGTCCACTACCACCTTGAGACTGCGCAGCCGGCCTTGTTGTTTTTGACGGAGACGCAGATATCTCAACCTAGCGACACAGCGTACCTATCATACCCCGGGTATAAACTAGAACATCATTTTATACCACACGCCGGGGTATCTGTGTTCGTAAGGGATTATATCTGCTACCGTCGCCTTCAGATTTTTGAAGGTCGGGACCTGTCCGTGTTCTGGTTGCGCGTAGACATGGACGATCACGTCAGATTCTACGCGTGCCTCTACAGGTCCCATAGTGGTAATGCACAAACAGATCAACTGTTGGGCCACGTTCAAGCGAAGATTGACGACCTGCTTTCTCAGACTCCCTCCGCCGAAGTCGTAGTCCTCGGGGACTTCAACGCGCACAATACCGAATGGTTAGGGTCACGTGCAACCGACTGCGCGGGGAGATCTGTGTTTAACTTTGCTCTGGCAAATGGTCTGTCCCAGCTGGTAAAGACGCACACTCGTCTACCGGATGTGGACAGCCACACGCCCTCTTTGTTGGATCTTCTGCTGACTACACATCCCGAAAAGTACCAGGTCACTGTCGAGGCTCCCTTAGGGTCCTCTGATCACTGTCTGGTACGGAGTGTAGTGCCCATTCAACGTCCGGCTCGCACAAGACCTGCGACTCGACGCGTTTGGCACTACAAGTCAGTGGATTGGGATGGAATGCGGTCTTTTTTTGCATTCTACCCATGGGGGCCGATTTGTTTCCCTTCCAACGTTCCTAGTGACTGCGCTGCGGCTGTAGCTGATGTGATACTTCAGGGCATGGAACTTTTTGTACCAAGCTCTGTGGTACCACTTGGTGGCAGATCGCGGCCTTGGTTTGATGCGTCTGTCAGGGCTGCAGGCTTATCAAGCTTGGGCCAATGCTTTAGTCACTAAGGATCCGAACTCTAGAGTTCTGAAGAGGAAATACAACCGTGCCTCCAGATTCTTCAAACGGCAAATCGCTAGAGCAGAGCTAGAGTTCAAGCATGTCGTCAAAATTGGGGATCAGCTGGCAAAGTACCCGCCTGGCACGCGCAAATTCTGGGCGCTTTCAAAGGCCAGTCTGGGCAACTTTAGCCAGCCGTCCCTACCGCCGTTGCACATGGGGAAGGACTCTCTGGCCCACACAGCAAAAGAGAAAGCCGATCTCTTGGGCACTCTTTTCGCCTCCAACTCGACTTTGGACGACCAAGGGAAGACACCGCCTATCATCCCGCGGTGTCAGAGCCGGAAATAGTTTTTCTGCAAAAAACTATCAGGCAGACTCTATTTTCCTTGGACGTTCATAAGTCGAGTGGGCCGGATGGCATTTCTCCACTGGTGCTACGAACGTGTGCCCCTGAGTTGACTCCAGTGCTAACGCGTCTATTTCGGCACTCCTACCTTAAAGGCGTAGTCCCGGTCTCATGGAAGTGTGCCCTTGTCCATCCGATCCCTAAAAAAGGTGATAGCTCGGACCCAGCTAACTACAGACCTATCGCCATTACCTCCCTTCTCTCCAAAATAATGGAGATTATCATAAACCGACAGGTCCTAACGTACCTCGAGGATCACCAGTTGATCAATGACCGGCAGTATGGCTTTCGCCATGGTCGATCAGCTGGTGATCTTCTGTTATACCTCACTCACCGTTGGGCAACGGTTATTGAAAGCAAGGGAGAAGGTCTGGCAGTTAGTCTGGATATGGCAAAAGCCTTCGATCGTGTATGGCACAAGGGGCTTCTTTCAAAGCTACCTTCCTATGGGCTTCCCGAGAGTTTATGCAAGTGGATAACCAGCTTCCTCACTGGGCGGAGCATACAGGTCGTTCTCGACGGTTTTTGCTCGGACCCCAAGCCCGTGAACGCTGGTGTACCCCAAGGCTGCGTGCTATCCCCAACTCTGTTCCTCCTGCACATCAATGATATGTTGGATATTTCCAACATACATTGTTATGCGGATGACAGCACTGGGGATGCGGTATATTCCGGTCGTGCAGGTCTCTCTTGGGAAAACGTCGATGAGTGCCGAAAGAAACTTGTGTCTTCAATAGAGACTTCCCTGGGGATGGTCTCTGAGTGGGGTGAACTGAACCACGTTCAGTTCAATCCCCAGAAGACACAGGTTTGCGCGTTTACCACTAAAAAAACCCCATTTGTCGTATCACCGCTCTTCGAGAGCACTCCTCTTATTGCCTCGCCAAGTATCAGAATACTGGGACTCGACATTTCGAGCGACTGTCAGTTTCGTGGTCATCTGGAGAACAAGGCCAAGTTGGCCTCGACGAAATTGGGAGTGATCAATAGAGCGAGGCAGTATTTCAAACCTGGCCAAAGACTTGCGCTCTACAAGGCGCAGGTGCGGCCACACATGGAGTACTGTTCTCATCTCTGGCCCGGATCACCCCAATATCAGCTTCTACCATTTGACCGCGTACAACGGAGAGCCGTTCGGATTGTCGGGGACCCGGTGCTCTGCGAACGGCTGGACTCTTTGGCATTGCGTAGAGACGTGGCTTCTTTATGCGTCTTCTACCGCATTTACAAAGGGGAGTGTTCCGAAGAACTATTTGATCTGATGCCTACCGCCGAATTTCACCACCGCACAGCTCGCCATCGCCTCCTTTACCATCCATACCACTTGGATGCGTGGCGATCTTCAACTGTGCGGTTTTCAAGGACTTTCTTCCCACGTACCACTCAAATGTGGAACGAACTTCCTTCGGCGGTATTTCCAGATCGATACGACATGGGTACCTTCAAAAAAGGCATTTATTCCTTTCTCCAAGGCCGGCAACGCTCTTGTGAATCCTCGGATGTTGCAAGAGTTCATGGGCTGCGGTGATCACACACTAACGGTGACCCGCAAGCTCGTTTGCCCTCCTATAACATAAAAAAAAATTAAAAAAAAAAAACAATTTGTTTCATATGTCATATTTTCGTCTATATAACATTTTCTGTATCTAACAATTTTGAAGCTTCACATATTTATTATTTGTTCCAAAATAAGTCGCAAAGTTTTTTCTCACGTAGGCTTACAATATTGTATCCAACCTCCCAAGACCTCTAGAACACTCCACGTCCTTGTGATATCGTACAACACAAAATGACGTCGCTCGGAATGAAAAGATCTTATTATTTTGGTTGTTAATATACACGCCTAAATAGATATGTCACGACAAAACAACTTGTCAAAATGTTAACGTAATCGCGGAGCGCCATTTTGTATAAAATATTTTTGTATTAGGAAGATGTCAGACGAGTTTTTTTAGACTCTGTTTTTATCCTTTGTTTGAAGTTCGAGGAAGAAATTAAAATTATTTAAATTTTATTGTTTGAATGGTTTAATTAAATTCAATATATTTATAAACTGCTCTTAAGACTTATAGATAAATAAAACTATTAATAATTTACTGAAAAAGGAACATATCTTCTTAAGTTCCAAATATATTTTTTTTATAAATAATGCATTCTTTCTTACAACTTTTGTATTCATTTCTTAGGTTTCATAATTTCGTCATTAATTAACATTATAAAATCGTAAGAAAGTCACACTTTACTGGCTTTTAAAAGTGAGAAGTCATGTTAAATGAAATTTGTAAACAGTTTGTTTACATGTAGTCAGTATAGTTGCTAAATTATTCGTATTCGCTATGTCAAGATATTACTCAAGCAGACCTCGGTGTATTAGCTAGTTTGTGTCAAATCTTAAGTACTTACATAATATAAAAATCTAATGTTTAACATGGCCGATTATTTTACCTTACCTACTTTATTTTTTTTTAATTAGGGAAAATAAAAGATAATTTAATTAATTAATTGATTTAATTTGGACTGTTATCCGATACATACATTCTTTTAATTAGAGATAATAAAAATGGAAAACGTGAGCATTAAATAAATGTAGAAAAACAGAAATTGTAGACATGGGTGGGTTTTGCATTTGATTTTTTTTTACTATAACTAAAATATTTACAGACAATTTGAAATATTGATAATGTAATAAAGACTTTTTGCGTTAACATCTTTTGTAAAACCTCTTTTTTAAAATACAAAAACCATTCAATACGAATTAATAAATATTTTTTATTAAAAGTCATAAATATTGATTCCATTTTCGAATTCATTGTCTCATGAATTATTTATGAACCAAAATCAGATATGACTTTGGTCATTTCGTTAATGCCACATACATTTTGACCAGAATACGAAATTATAGGCGTGTTTTTATAATTTATTGCCATTTTTTATACGAGCCACTCCCTACATACGAGTACCTCCGTGACCCGTGAAATATTTTTTAACAAGTCATTGCCGTCGACTTTGTCTGCTTCATGTAATAATCTACTGTTACTTAAAATGTATACATTTTATGTTTATTGTTTTTTCCGTTAATCTGAAATAAATTGTCACACCGAATTTCAACAAAATCTGTCTATTATTTTGTTGTTTTGTAATTATAAATTAAAATAAGTTTTTGTGGTTACCAAGAGATTTTTCTTAGTAATTAGTATCATATATTTTTATTGAGGCTATAACCTCGTATTTCATCAAAATCTTTTATGTTGTTTTTTGATTGCTGCACGAACAAACAAACAAAAATAAAAAAAATCAATGCTTTAATTATTGTTTATTTAATAATGATATTTTTAAGAAATAAAATATACATAAAGACAACTGCATACATGTATAAGATATAACCAAACTAACAGCCTCCGTCCTTCACGGTCAATTTGATTCTCGAATAGTATAAATGATTGCGCATCCCATATCTCTCAACTTCTTAATAGCTATTGCGTTGCTTCTGAGTTGTGTTAAAAGAATTCATAGTGTCAAAGATCAAAGATGCGCGAGCAATGACTTTAATAAAAGAAACAAAGAAAGGAAAAGAAAGAAAAGTCTAATGACATTGTAGTGTTGAAATACAAACTTTAATAGTTGATTGTACTTTTTACTTCTTTTATAGGCTGTTTATTTATTATTGAAGTCAAAATTGACAAATATAAAGTACAATAAAACCCTTCGAGCATACACACATATTACGTTGAAACCAAAGTATGACATTTGTGACGTCACGTTCAGTCCAAACGAAAATAAGCTTTGCCATAATTTAACTGCGATATATTATTATAATATTTAATTTTGTATCAAGAATATTTTGTATAATGTTAATAATTATTATTACATTTGCAATGTTATCTAATATGTGTATACGCGGCCTTCTGCTCTTCTTGCTGTGACGTCACATTCAGGCTACATAAAATATTAATTTTCGTTTAAAAGGTAACTACTAATTTGAATGCAAGCGATAGCGTCTGGTATGGGAAGATAAATACATGAAAAAAAAACATGAAATTTTATGAATCTTAATAAATAATTCAATCGTGTATACTAAAAATAATATTAATAATATACGTTGTCTCTTGACTGGTTGAATTAATGTATCTATGGACGTAACCGGAAACCAATACCTCATACTTGTTGGTGTCAAAGGTGAATTTTCTATGCAATTATGACTCAACACCTTACCACTACTACTGATATATAATATATACTGCTTTTCTTATATTACCATATCAAGCGAAATTTATAAACATATGTAAAACTTAAAAATGGACTAGGTATTTTTTACTATAATCTATATCTATCTATACTTATAATAAATCTGTAGAGAGGTCAATTCTGTACATGAAATATATTTACAAAATAAGTAGCAGGGGGTGTTTAGTGTTCGATACTGATGCCAAAAATGCAGTTAAAAAAATTTTTGTCTGTCTGTCTGTCTGTCTGTCTGTTTGTATGTTATTTATAGAAAAAAAAACTACTCGACGGATTTCAACGAAACTTAGTACAATTATTCTTTATACTCCTGGGCAGGTAATAGTATACTTTTCATCACACTACAATGAATAGGAGCAGAGCAGTGAAAGGAAATGTTGAGAAAATGGGAGAAGTTGCTTGATTTTTTAAGCTTCCGTCGCGTGTGCAGCCTTAATGGTTAGAGCTACATAGAAACTATGTATAACGGAAATATTCTACATAAAAATACACGAAAAATATTCCAAGACAGCATATATCTACCTTTTATAGTTAACTCACAATAACACGCATAACTCTCGATAGCTTAGCAGTTCGGAGATTTCTTATTATATTTGTTTACTTTTACGTTTATAAAACCAATAATGCTCACCATCATTCCTAATTAAAAAAAAAATAAACATTAGCACCAATTCAATAAAAAAAGAATCATTGAAATCGGTATAGAAACACCAAACTTATACTTACTTACATGAAATACGCCAACAAGACATCGCGCGTGAATAGTGAATCAAGCTATAAGGATTATTTTTGCGTAACGGTTGCCGCGCTCGACGGGGCTCGCGGCGGCAGAGTATAAAAGGGGCGGGAGGCGAGCGCAAGCGTCATTCAATATTTGGCTGTTGATGCGTTCAGAGTGTTGAACTTTATTGACAGACAATAATTGTTATTTTATAAACCGTGCTTATCAGCGCGACTTTTTGTCTTTAAATAGTTTATTTTAATTTCTTTTGTTGTTATTTTCTAAATTAGTTTTAGTTTTGTTTAAATTCTTAACTATTAATAGTTCCTATTTTATTTCTTTTTAAGTAGATTTAGATTCGATTTTTAGATTAGATAATAGATAGATAGATTAGATTATTGTTAGATTTTTAGTTACTGATAGGTTAGTTTTGGGCATTTTATGTTTAGTTTTTTTTGTATTGAGTAGATAAAAGCGTAGGTAGGTACTTTTATTAATTATAGTATTCATAGGTATTTTTTATTTATTTTTAAGTGAAGTAGGTATAGGTAGATATTGCCTACTATCTACCTATACTGCACACGTGTTTTAGCTTTATTTTCATTTCTTTTTTTTTTGTACCTAAGTTGTAGGTAGGTAGGTACATATTTCTTAGTTTAATTCTATTAGAATATTAGGTATTTAAGTTTAAATAGGCACTTAGATTTATATTTTTTTATTATATAGCAGCTGTACTTAGAACATCTAAGGTTTTTTTTGTATTAGCATAGGTATTTTGATTAATTACAGTAGTTGTAGGTATTTCTTATTATTCATTTTTAAGTGAAGTAGGTAAGTGTAGATAGTATTGCACACGCATTAAGTATAGCTTTATTTTCATTTTTTATTCTTTTGTAATTTGTAGGTACCTACGTACATATTTATAATTCGATTAGAATATTATTTTAGTTTTAATAGGCACTTAGATTTATATTCTATTTATTATATACTTAGCTATAGTTAGGACCTCTGACGTAAGTATTTTGTTGGGTAACTAAATAGAATTTAAGTTACCGTCGATTAAAAATAAAATAAACGATGCCACCTAAAAAACGACCATCTTTATCTCGAACTTCGAGTCAAGCTAGGAGAATGAGAATGACGCGTTCTCAAGAATCGGAAGAGGAAAGAGCACATCGGTTAAACTCTATGAGAGTTAGTGCCTCAACATCTCGAGCTAATGAAAGCTCTCCAGAAAGAGAGATGCGATTAGCAGCTGAAAGAGCGAGACGAGCTACAACACGGGCTTCTCAAAGCTCTTCTCAACGAGAGCTAAGGCGTTCCATTGACCGGGAACAACATGCGTTATCCCGAGAAGCTGAAACTGCTTTACAACGAGAATTGCGACTCACAGCTGACCGCGAACGGCATACATTATCTCGCGAGTCTGAAACCTTCACTGAGAGGGAATTACGGCTTACAGCTGACCGCGAACGTCATATTTTATCTCGCGAGTCCGAAACCTTCACTGAGAGGGAATTACGGCTTACAGCTGACCACGAACGTCATATTTTATCTCGCGAGTCCGAAACCTTCACTGAGAGGGAATTACGGCTTACAGCTGATCGCGAACGTCATATTTTGTCTCGAGAATCTGAAACTTTTACTCAATATCAAGACCGTTTGACAAATGATAGGGCGCACCATAACATGATTCGATCTCTTGAAGATGAACATGAGCATGAACAACGACTAGAGTCGGGACGCGATTATTACAATTCTTTGAGACAAGAACAATTGATTACTTTATCTAATGAAAGATTAAGAATTGAAAATATTCGGTCGCTTGAAACAGAAGAACAGCGAGAGGCCCGTCTTACTGCAGATAGATTTCGACATGGTCTTAATGACTTAGATATACACGTGGTAGATCAATCTACAAATTCGGTGGCGTGGTCCGATAAATATAAAAGTGGGTTTGCTTATAACCTCACAATTGATTACAGATCATCTTCTGAAATAGGCGATATGAACGTAGTATGTTCCTTTTGTAATGCTTCGAAGTGGAGGAAGGAGTCTGCTGGTTTCTGTTGTTCTGGAGGTAAAATAAATTTGCCTTCGTTCGAAGACCCACCGGAACCTTTAAAATCACTACTTTTAGGGGAACATTTGCAATCCAAACAGTTTTTAGATAATATTCGCACTTATAATAGTGCATTCCAAATGACATCCTTTGGTGCTAAACAAATCTCAGAAGGCCCTTTCATGCCTACTTTTAAGGTACAAGGTCAGGTTTACCATTTGATAGGGTCCCTTTTGCCTGAAGAACAACCTAAATTTCTTCAAATATATTTTGTATCCGATTACAACGAACAGTCGAATATAAGAAATCAATATTTTCCGAATTTAAATACTGAACTCATTTCACAACTTCAGAACATGTTACATCAGGTTAATTCGTACGTATGCAGTTTTAAATCGGCATTAGAAGCCCTTTCTGAAGATGGTAATAACAATTATAAAATTGTTATAAATGCCGATAAGCGTCCAACTCAGGAACACCCTGGGCGTCATAACGTTCCATCCACGAATGAAGTTGCTGTAGTACTGGTCGACCAGGAATGTGATAGGCGTGATATCGTTATACGTTCCAGAGACAATCGTTTGCAACGTATTTTCGAAACCCACAGGGCTTACGACAGTTTGCAATATCCTATGATATACTGTCGAGGGGAAGATGGTTATAATTTCGCTGTATACCAAACCGATCCGCGCACAGGCGCACCTAATTATAATAAAAAGGTGTCATGCCTTCAATTTTATTGTTACCACCTGCAAGTGAGACGGAATAGATTGGTATACTTTCAACGTTTTCGTGGCTTATTTAATCAGTTTATTGTTGACATGTACGCAAAAATTGAAACCGAAAGATTAGTTTATATACGATCTAATCAAAGGCAGCTGCGCGCTGAAGAATACGTGCACCTTCGCGATGCCATGCAGCAAGATAACGATACTGTGAATATGGGTCGTTTAGTTATTTTACCCTCTTCTTTTACTGGTGGTCCACGCTACATGCATGAACGTACTCAAGACGCTTTTTGTTACGTAAGAAAATATGGACGTCCCGACTTATTTGTTACTGTAACTACCAATCCCAAGTGGGATGAAATCACTCGGGAGCTTCTTGAGGGTCAGGCACCGCATGACCGCCATGATATTATTGCAAGAGTGTTTCATTTAAAATTAAAATCAATGATAGATCTTCTTACCAAAGATAACATTTTTGGAGAAGTATTGTGTTATATGTATAGTGTTGAGTGGCAAAAACGCGGCTTACCTCACGCACATATCTTGCTTTGGTTAAAAGATAAGGTTCGACCTAATGATGTAGACAGATTAATCAGTGCTGAAATTCCAGATCCGACTGCAGATCCCCTGTTATACGACATTGTTAAAACTCATATGATACATGGTCCATGTGGTGCATTTAACGCAAATGCTCCTTGCATGCAAGACGGTCGTTGCACTAAAAGGTATCCAAAAGCATTAGTGGATGAAACTGTAACAGGACATGATGGATACCCATTATATCGTCGCCGTTCAAGAGACAATGGTGGTTTTACTGTTGAAAAGCGAATGTCTGGACAACAGGTTACTTTAGATAATAGGTGGGTCGTTCCGTATTCGCCTGTATTGTCCAGAGCATTTCAAGCTCACATAAATGTAGAAATGTGTAATAGTGTAGAGTCAATTAAATATATTTGTAAGTACATTAACAAGGGCAGTGACCAAGCTACGTTTGCGTTAAGAAATGAACATGATGAAGTTACTAGATTTCAGTCAGGCAGATATATCAGCTCTTCAGAAGCTGTGTGGCGGATCTTAAGTTTTAATATTCACGAAAGATATCCACCTGTGACCCATCTGGATGTTCATCTGGAAGGCGGTCAACGTATATATTTTAACGCCGAAAATGTTACAGAACGATTAGAGAACCCTAGACAAACAACTTTATTGGCATTCTTTCGACTTTGCCAAATTGATAATTTCGCAAAGTCTCTTTTGTATGAAGAAGTTCCATCGTATTATACCTACGATAAACAACGAGGTGTCTTTAACCGTAGACGCCGAGGCAGGCCTGTAGATGGCGAGACAGGTATTTTCAAAGAACATGTTCTTGGTAGAGTGTATACTGTTCATCCTAACAACGCAGAGTGTTTTTATTTGAGATTATTATTACATACAGTGCGAGGACCAACATCATTTATAGATTTGAGAAAAGTAGACGATGTTGTTTATCCAACTTATCATGCAGCTTGCCAAGCGCGTCATTTGCTTGAAAATGATCAACATTGGGATGACGCTTTAGCAGAATCCTGTGTTAGTGATAATCCACGACGGTTACGCCATTTATTTGTAACATTACTCACATTTTGTAATTTATCTGATCCTGTCCAATTATGGGAAAAATATAAAGAAAAATTTGCAGAAGACTTTCTTCGGAATTTATCTCACAATAATGAAGGCGCAACTAATGATAATTTTCGAGATCTGGCTATAAATCAGTGCTTATTAGCTCTTCAGGAAGACTTAACAGCAGTAGGCGGTAAATCACTTTGTGAATATGGTTTGCCAACGCCAACCTCAGTCGGAGAGGTTACCAATAGGGAATATTCCGCAGAGATTGGTTACAACCCAATGGAACTGCTGGTAACATTAGAAAACGGTGTCCCAATGATGACTGCAGAACAACGCTTAGTCTATGATCGCGTGTGCGAGAGTGTGCAGAATAATTTAGGAACAATATGGTTTTTAGATGCACCTGGAGGAACTGGGAAAACTTTTTTGACTAAATTAATATTAGCTTATGTTCGAAATCAGCGTAAAATCGCTCTTGCCGTGGCTTCATCAGGTATAGCTGCAACATTGCTACCAGGAGGTAAGACTGCTCACACTATGTTTAAAATACCAATTAATTTAGATCGCACGGAAAGTCCAACCTGTAGTATTTCAAGAAATAGCGACAAAGCTAAGGTATTGCGTGAGTGTAATTTAATCGTATGGGATGAATGTACGATGGCCCATCGAAAAGGAGTAGAAGCAGTAGACAGAACTCTAAGGGACATAAGACAAAATGATCGACCAATGGGCGGTATTACGGTTTTATTTTGTGGTGATTTCCGACAAACCTTACCGGTAATACCACGGGGAACCCGAGCTGATGAGATTAGGGCTTGCCTGAAAAGCTCTTATTTGTGGCGTGATATACAATCGGTGCATTTGACTATAAATATGCGAGTGAGAACTGGAGACAACGCAGATAATCGTGAATTTTCTGATACATTATTGAAGATTGGTGAAGGTACCTATCCACAACTACACCAAGGAAAACTTATTCTGACACCTGAGTTATGTTGTATAGTGCAATCCCAACAACATCTTATATCTTCGGTTTACGGTGACATAACAATTATATTAAATAGGGACAATTCTTGGCTTTGCGAAAGGTCCATTTTGACTCCTCGCAATGACCAGGCATCTGAAATTAATAATAAAATACTGTCTAATATACAGGGAGAAAGCAAAGTTTATAGTTCAATAAATAGAATGGTTGATGAACAAGAAGCCACTAATTACCCGATAGAATTTTTAAATTCTTTAAGTATGCCTGGACTACCTTCTCATATAATTTGTTTAAAAATTGGCATACCGATAATTCTGCTCCGAAATTTAAGACCACCTCAACTTTGCAATGGAACTCGGCTAAAAGTAACCCAGTTGCAACAAAATGTAATCGAGGCTCAAATTTTAACAGGTTGCGGTGCAGGAGAAACTGTCTTTATTCCCAGAATTCCCATAATACCAAATAATTTTCCATTCCAATTTAAAAGAACGCAATTCCCAGTATCGGTGTGCTATGCCATGACTATCAATAAAGCTCAAGGGCAGACTTTTCGTGTTGCTGGAGTAGATCTCGGTGTTAGCTGTTTCTCGCATGGTCAATTATACGTCGCTCTTTCCCGGGTTAGCAATTCTAGGAATCTTTACGTTCACGTGCCGGACGGGTCGACTCTTAACATAGTCTACCCAGAAGCTTTGCGCTGAAACATTTTAATTTGATCTAAAAATATTAGCAATATATTATCTTAATAAAAAACAAGGAGTTACACGCTGACCGAGTCGTGGGTATAGCGTGGGTATATTATAATATTCTGCGGTTACTTATATTTTTCAACAGTTTTGTGGATTGGCATATTATATTACTATTGCCCTTCTAAAATACGAAAGTGAATCTGCCTGTTACGTCAAAACTATGAGGGAGGACATCTGCTAATTTTTTTCGAAAAACGACGGAAACGCGGACGAAGTCGCGGGCAAAAGCTAGTGTGTAATAAATTAAAGATGTTAATAGATTTGTGTAAAATATGGGTTTTTGCTTAGTATTCATCGTTTTAAAGATATAATGAATTAATAAGAAATAAACAGTCATTTAAATAATACGCTGGAGCTAGTGTCACGACAGGTGTTCTAATGGCGCGTGTTTACAAAGAATTGAGTGAAATTCTCAAGGTCAAGCGGACTCACAGACATTACAAAATTTCATAAAAATATAAAGTTATGTATATATATAAATCGATTTCTGTATGTAGTATATTTATAGCTTTGACTGTCGTTTTATTGTTTTTATAATTGTTAGTTTTTTTCTTAATGAAGATTTTTGGCAATTTGTAATTTAAAAAAATATCTGTATGAAAATTTAATACAAATTTAAAAATATGTCTTTTAGTTTAATAACAGTTTGACATACTAAATCAGTGTAGGTTAATGGTGCTATTTCTTTATCCAATTATTAGCGCACTGTTTGAACCCAAAATAGCGAGTAACAAATGTTAATCACAACCTTGCGAACAGCTCACTTACAGCCTTTTGACAATGCGATATTGGCATGCTAGTTCACTTAGCGCTCGATAAATTGGATAATGATATACTTGATACATTTTAATTTCAAGACATAATATGTATTTTGTTGCAAAAATCACTTATTATTCTCTTCCTCAATGAACTACATCTATTCACAACCGGATGGGATCACTAGTATATTATAAAAATCAATATCTTTCACGTCTTAGGTTAATAAAAATATGTTTAAGTTATATGTGTCTGTCTTATATTTATTATTTAATATATTGAGTTATTAATATAAAGGTCGTAGAAGTATTCTATTGAATAATATTACGTAATCTGTTGAAATAAAAACAAAATGTGTATCTTTTTTGCGCCATTGATTATAACACGTGGGTGCTATATCGTATATATTAATATATTATTAATAAAATATTTTTAAATTGGTTTTCTACCTATTTTGATACTCGTAGCTATATATATAACTACTAGCTCTTGCATACGACTTTGTCTGCTTCATAAACTATTATACAGTCATTAAAATGTTATTATTATAATAAATAAATATATTATTATTTGAGTTGAAAACTATCTTATCTCTTAAGTTTGACCAAACAATAGATATCTACAAAATTTCATTAAAATTGGTTTAGTGGTTTCAGAGATTAGCTCATACGAAATAAAGATATAATACTCGTAATATCAGATTTGGTATATTTGTATTTATCGAGTTTCTTAACACTTCTCCATATATATTTTACAACCGTGCAAAATTAACAAATTTGACTTTACATATGTAATGTCTAATAATTGAGCTGAGTGTAAGCGCAGCTCTTAACCGTTTGGGAATCAATTTTATGTCGCCACATCACATCAAAACTACCCAGTCGATCTTTATCAAAATTGGCATTGTTGTAGCTGTTGTTGACGGGCTTCTACAGAAAAAAAATGATTAGTAAAATCTTGATTTGATCAAAAGTAATGGTCGAAAAACTGAATCCCCATAGACTTAACTGTTCTCGTGCGCGTTTGCCGATCGTCTTCCTCAAAATGAGCTGAGTTGTTTCATCACAGGAAAACTAATGGAGCGATTTTAGTCAAATTTGGCACGAATGTATAACTAATAAATAAGCATCTACAGAAAAAAACAGAACAAAAATAGCTTGATTAAATCTAAAGTTATAAAAAAAAAAACCAAGAGACTCGTGATTGTGTCGCTCGTAGTCTAACTTTCATGGCGACAAACTTTTTAAATTAATTGTTTATTATTGTTATTAAATATTTATTTCCTTTTATTGTTTTCTAATGGATTTTCCTGCGCTCAGCTCAATTCCCGCCACGCAGGATGGGCGGATCCTAGTTAATACTTAATATATGATAATGTTATCTATTTTTCTATAATTATTATAAATCATCACTCAAATTAAATTATTTTAAAAAAATTATTTATAGAAACTATAATATTATTTTGACGAAATTAATGAAGTCTGCGGTATTTTTAACCTTGATTTATATTAATATATTCAAATATTATTCTAAGTATTATTAAATGGTAATTTATTTATTAATAAACACCGGTACCTTTGTACGTTAAGCTGCCAAAGTATTTTTCATTTATTTGCGTTATTCAGTAAAACTGTTATGATTTCTTAATTGTGTAGGTGCCTGAAGAAATAAGCTACAGCTTTACAATACTAAATGATACAGCATTTCTCTAGTTATTTCAGTGGTATATACGTAAGAGAATTGTATTCCTATGCCTCCTTGTGTGTGTGTGTGTGTGTGTGTGTGTGTTCTTTCCTACACATCTCTTTAACTCATTACCTTATGTTTTAATGTCCTTGAAGTACACAAATTACCGACGGTTTTGTAAATCTACAGTATAGTCTAATTAAAAATATCTCGGCCATAAAAAGGGGTTGAAGAAATATAAAAAAGTTATGAAATATCAAATAATCGGAACCCCTGATCTTGAGATTAGTAAAAAGGACGCTTACATTCTCTCTTCATGCACATGTAACATTAATTTAAAAGATACGTCCTATTTTAATTTTTAGTAATCCATGATAATAATTTAAAATAATTTCATAATAAAGTATGGTATTTCATTAAATTATAATAATAATTTTCAGATAGTGATGTTCTGAGATGCCCAGCACGGCGATATACCAAGACACGGGCGTGTCCCCCGCCAGCCCCGTCACCTACGAGGAGGCCTTAGCCACTGTGAGTAATAATACTTAACTTATAATACATAAAAATGTATTTCTAAAATAAATTATATATCATGGGATAAGTGGAATATAAACCTTTATTTTCAACCTCGTCCGTATTCACTTCCAAAATAAATATATATATTTTTAGATTTTTTTTATTCAAATTAAAAAAAAAGCTACTACCAATTAACACTTAAGAATCACTTATTATAACTAATGTACTGTTTACATATAAATAATAGTTTAAGTTAACGACTAGTTAAACTGCTGTTACATAATTCCTATACGCGTTCTAATCGCCAGTTAAAGTTAATCACACTTGTTTACATAATAATAATATTGTTATATAAATAGTAGGTGGTATTATTGTGATGTTAAGGTCGTGTTACCAATAAACGACCTTTACGGTCAGCTTCCATTAGGAACTGCGTCCATTATTACAAATATTACTACTGTTATATCCTTTAACACTCAAATCTCTATCATATATACGAGTAGTATAGCATAGCATAGCAGAGTAGCATAGCATATTAAAAACATATTGTTTGTGTATTTCAGTATGTTTTATGAATAAAATTATGTAGCAAGTAAAAGACACGGCTTCATTTATTTGAAATTTATTAAAATTCATATTTATGTAATATATATATATATATATATATATATATATATATATATATATATATATATATATATATATATATATATATATATTGACCCACATACAGTATGAAAACGAAATATTATCAGTGTTAAAACTGTCTGTCCGTGGTATTAGCGAAGGTATCAGTCTATTGTGTGAATAGAAAATGTCCATAACAAGGCAACAGACGCACAATACACTTGCATACAATGGTTCAGTAGCGTAGTGCACTTCAGTAACAGACGGCCTCGCGTTGGTTGTAACGTGTATAAGTAATAAGTGTTTAACTGTTCGAGTGTTGTGATTTGGGTGTTGTGGTTTATTTGCTATATTCATATTATATTATGCATCCTCACGATACTGACTTAATAGTTATCACTCACGACATTTCGTATTATTGTTTTTCTAGTGATAATAAATTTGGCGTATATATTTATGCAAATATGTATTTTAAGTTTTCTAACTATTAAATTGGTTTTTATTTTTTTATGGAAATAACTGGGATTTTTTTGTTTTTTAATCTTAATCGTTAATTATCATTAAAATACAGGTTTCTGATACGATTATTAGTAGGAATTATTTGACAGAGGTGTTAAGAGATATGATTGGCTGTCTATTATATTATCAACCAATCAGAGACGTTAAGATGGGATTTGACAGCATATTATTTTATCATAATTTATTATATTAATTAACCTTTGACAACCTATCATTACAATTAAAACCTTAGCAGTTATTAAATGTATCGTAAAAATGTAGATTCTAGGCTTAGCACATACTGTTTCTTTACAACTACAAAATACAATAAGACGTAGTACATACATACTATTTCCATCATTGTGGTCACAGTTTTTATTTGTCAAAACGAATTAACTAATTAGTTCCAATATGAATCGATCCCACGAACAAATAAATTCATTACGCAAATTCATTGAACAGTGACAATAAGTGTAGTGTGTACGGTTGCAATTATCCATTGTACATATAAAACACAAAAAACCTCGAATAACGTGTATATTACTTTCAATTGTTCAATCTTGAGACGAAGTATATTTAGAATTATATGTAAATAGGTAAAAAGGTAAAAATCAACAGATAAATTTTAAAAATATTTTTCCTGCTAAAATTGTACAGAATAATTAATAGCTTTTTATAATACGAATAAAGATATTATTAATAGTTTAAAAAATCCTTTTAAGATAGGTTTTACTAGTACTGAACATCTTCTATAATATTATCTATATATTAAATTCACAGATAAAAAAATGAAAAATATTTTTACCGCTAAAATTGAAGCGCGTCATGTCATAGTTTATTATAAAATATATATCTATTACATTCAGATCAAGATAAGAGGTTGTTATGTTATAACGATGTGTTTGTAGTTGTAAATCATTGTGCAAATATCCTGAACATTAAAAGCAGGATATTTCAATCCAAACTTCCCGTATTGAGTAAGCTTCTAACAAAATTTCGTCAACGAAAACGAACTGACAATTTAAGAATAGCCCGCTCACCTTGTTACCGTGGGAGCGCCATTTTATGTAAACTAGTGGTCGCCCAGTGGTCGAAATTCGACCATATAATAAATTTAAATTGTAAGTGACTTAATATACATTATTAAAATATAATATTCAAACATTATTAAGGTTCTACTGTCGAAAACTAAACTACTATAACCACAGATTTGACCAAGACTCTTATTTGCCAATTTCTTTTTTGAACAAATTATATGAAATTAAAAGAAATGTTCAATTCTAAGTAGTCTGTTAAATTGTTGTAAACTTCAGACCTAAGATTTGTTTGATTTTGTCAAATGAAATGTAATCGTGAGCCCTCTATTCTCACATACATATCAACAATCCACTGCAGAAATAGTTTTTGTGAATGCTGAAATCATCTCTAATTGCTAGTCGATAGGCTGTATACTAAAGCATGGTTAATTTATTTCTGGGTGCTCTTGAATTAGATGTAGTTGGTGTATTATGAGCAATATTGACATGCCACCCAGTATCACCGTTGGGAAAAAGCAGTGGGTACGCTAAAGGGTCTAATGATGAGTCCAAAACTGAGATATTCTTAATTATACCATTAACTTTTGAAAAACAAATCATATGTCGTTCAAAAGGTGGCTCACCATCAACTGTACTAAATATTACTGCTACATCAGTTTGAACTGCATCATTAAATCGGAGTAGATTTAAATGATGATTTACTTTAATGAGCATACAAATTTCTTTGTTTTAATTTTCAACTCTCTGACAATGATCTTTCATTGCAATGAATGACCGCACAAAAGGATTACTGCGTTCCAATTCCAGTGAAATTTCATGCATTATGTTGTTGTTACATGTTTGCATAACATGTTCACATCATAAAAATATAATTGTGCATAACATGGTAAGCGACCATATGCGGCAGTCATTGGGCCTGATCTGTGATAATAAACATCATGTATTTTGAAATGATACACTCCACTTGTAACTGGCTCAGCAACTTTGGCTTCTGAGCTAACCATAGCAAAACATGAATTATATTTCTTAATATTTTCAAAATAATTTTTTGATTACTTTTTATTGAAGGTTCATTTGAAGTAAGTCCATCATATAATAATTTAAATCAAATATTCATTTTGACTTAAGGGTAGTAATATTGGTTTACCCTTGTGACAACATGAAGCGAATGCAGTTTGGTCGCCTAAAGTCACTTCAGGTTCAAAATGTTAATGTCATAACTTAAAAACACATTTGGAATGACATTTAGAGCACACTTAAATGCATCTCTCAAAATCATATTACTATCTAATACTACTGATGAGGAATTATTCCTTCCTCTTAGAGAAATATTCCTTCTTCTTTGTCTCTCACTCCGACTCGTTAATGTTCTACGTCGAGGCATAATTAAAGTTCTTTCATAGATTACTGAAATCAAGAAGAGAAAAAGTTTTTACACAAAATCACTTATTTATCCTAAAGTATATGCAATTACTGAAATCGTAAACTACAATAATTGCTTTGAACCAGCAATATCAAAAATTGTTGTACCTGAATGTTGTTATTGCAGATTGCTGCTACAGAGCTTTCTTTATGCATATAATGATAGTCCTTGAAAGGCGACGATACGTTTAAATGTATCTTACTGCTACACAACTCACATAAATTTGTATAAACGCTCAGTATTTCACGTAGTATTCGTCAAATAAAACTTTAATTAACTTTAAACATTCAATAAACCCCCAACAAACAAACTTTTCAACTACGTCTATAATAGAGAAACGAAACAATTTGACCACAGAGTATGTATGCGTGTGTCAAATGCATGCATGCTGGTTAGTATAATGTTTTATTAACTGATTTAATTAATTTTTTATGCATTATTATTAAAATCTTTTTTTATATTTAATTAAATGAGACAAATTAAACTTTTTTTTTGAGTACTCTGTCTATGCACAAAATGAAAAACAAAAGAAACCATTTGACCACAGAGTATGTATAGGCAAATATATATATTTTTGATATGTCAATGTCAGTACTCTAGTAAGTCTGTAGTAGGTATGCGTGTGTAAATTTGCATGGTAGTGTGTGTAATATTTCTATGTCTATAGACAAAATAAAAACAAAAGAAACATGGGTGTGTGAAATGCATGATAGTGTGGGTAATGTTTTATTTATTGATTTAATGTACTTTATAAGCATTATTATTGAAAAATATTAGCGTTCTGCACTTCTCCTGTACATAAACTATAAGTGTGCCAAGTTTTATGCTCTTGCGTCCGCGCAAGTTTCGTAAAAAGGGGTCCAAAGTTTTGGCATCACGTATTAATATATAGATACCGACTCACTACCGCATTTCTAAATAGCATTTGGACACATTGCCGCTATTTAGAATATCGAAGGTTTGTTATATTTGAAATAAAAAATCTAAACAAGATGCATCTGTGATTTAAGGTAAGAAAAATTAATTTAATAACCAATATTTTTATCTAGAAAATACTATTCATACCGTATTCATACTATTTATTTTGACAGCACGGAATAATATTGTTTTAACATTATAAAAATCAATCAATCAATCAATAAATGAATATGATATGCCACGAATTTAATATATCAAATAACAGAAGTCTTCCAGTACAAAAAAACAAAGCAAGATCGTATTTCGTTTTTGAGAACTGTTTGTGTGTGTGTGTGTGTGTGTGTGTGTGTCTGCGTGTGTAATATTGATAGTATTTTATAATATGATATTGCTTTATAATTAAATCTCTAGATGGTTATTAATTAGGTAATGTCATCTTAAATGTGTATTTATGTACTAGCATTAATAGATTTATGAAATATGATTTTATTTGTAAATATTCCATTCATAATATAGTGACATAAAATAGTTTGGAAATGTCAGTTTGCAGCGATTGTCTATATTAGCCGCTTGTTTTCTTAAAAACTATAATATAAAAAATATAATGTTTTATTCTGTACTGGATAATCTGAGGCTACATTTTTTCTTGTAATTAAATTATTATGTATGGTTCTTAATATTGTCTATTTCAGTATGTAATCTGTTCTCTGATTAGTTCAGTTTTACACCCTCAGGTCCCAATCCAGTAGCAATATCAGGATAATGATAATAATGTAGCTTTAAATCGAATCAGTAGTTATTAAGCCTATTCATTACAAATGAACATACCAACAAACAAATAAAAGTTTTATCTAATATCGGAATAGATAAGGAACTAAATGAAAATTCTGAGTTATACACGGTCTAAAGTACTCTAAAGCATGCCACATGACTCTGACATCAATTAATCGATGTATTACATAACATATAATATATTATTTATATACATATATTTAATGTGTATATATATATATATATATATATATATACATTAAACATTTAATAGAAATAATACTGTCTTGCTGTATCGTATTAAATACTAAGACTACTTAATTGAGCGAAGCGAACGAAGTGAGCGGAGCGTTTTACTGGAGACTTTTTGCATTCTTTGTCACGAATTGGCTCAAAAACTACTTAACGGGCATTATGAAACTTTGTAAACAAAAAGACACACAGTCGGTGATGGTTCTTAAAAAAAAATTTTTGAAAAAAATGTCAAAAAAAAATAAATTTTTTTTTATATCATGTCAAAAAACTGATATCCCACTGAAGTCAATGGGAAACGATGAGTGAATACACTGGGCTCGCTTCGCTCAATACGCAAACGGCACCCGAGATTTCGCGAGCGTAGCGAGTCGAAATTGAGGGTTTGTTGGCGCCCCTAGTACTTGATACTGTTGATTTGATACTTGTATTATTGAGCGAAGCGAACGAAGTGAGCGGAGCGTTTTACTGGAGACTTTTTGCATTCTTTGTCACGAATTGGCTCAAAAACTACTTGACGGAAAATTATGAAACTTTGCAATCATAAAGACACATATTAGGTGAAGGTTTTTAAAAAAAGTTTTTTGAAAAATGACAATTTTTTTTTTTTATTAGTATCGTTTCAAAAAACTGATATCCCATTGAAGTCAATGGGAAACGATGAGTCAATACACTGGGCTCGCTTCGCTCAATATGCAAACGGAACCCGAGATTTCGCGAGCCAGCGAGTTGAAATTTAGGGTTTGTTGGCGCCCCTAGTTTTTATTAATAATAAGTTAGGAAGTGTACAAGGAGTTTCTTCTCGGTTCTTTTCCATGGATCTTTGGAACTAATGCGTGTGTTTATGCGTGAATGCGTGTGTTTGTTCGTATATGTGTGTATTTGTTCGTGTATGTGTGTGTTTGTGCGTGTATATATATGTGTGTGTGTGTGTGTTGTGTGCGCGTGTGTGCTCGTGTGCAATGTATTTGACATAAAAACTTTGAACGTTTTATGAACCTGAATAGTATACTTACAATTATTGATCAATAATATAAAGTGATGCTCTCATAACTGACACTGGCAATATTAATATTGAGATTGTATACACACACACATATATATATATATATATATATATATATATATATATATATATATATATATATATATATATATATATATATATATATATATATATAGTTTTTAACATTTTTCAACTTGACAACTTATTAATATTGATAAACGAAGATTCCAATATAAATGATTGATTCAATCATTTATTTTTGACGTTATTAAGACAATTTTATTAATAAAATAAGTTGAATTTAACATAAATTTGTTATTCTGTTTGTTTGTTTATTCATTGAAATATATTCAGATCGATCTAAGTATTATAATTTTATACAAGTTATTTTATTACAACAATAAGTAATAAAATAAATATGTAATTAATGTAAATCTGTTAATTTGTATAAATAAATAGTTAGTACCAACGTTTAAGTAATTATATTACGTATAATAATATGTATTATTATTGTTATTATTACAATATTAAAATATTATTTTGCATATCTATAGTATGATCCGTGCATTGAGTGGTCATATCTATAGTCCACATCTCCGTGAGTCGACCTTGCGGTAAGGGCCCGATGGCCGGTCATTGGACCGCATTACACTATCGTTTTAAAGGTCTATTAAGAGTGTTATTGATTACTAATTGCTTAATTAATATTCATTATAATAATCATGTTTATCTATCGGTATTCGATTACCCATTTGTTATATTTCGGGAACTCTACACAAATATTAGATTGTTTTTTATTTATAACGAAAAGTTGAACTTGCTCACCGCATCCGATCCCTATCCGGTCCGAATCTTACAAATGACGTTTCGAATTTGTCATGTTACTTTTTAATCTTTGAGGGAAAAAGAGGGGTATTTTGTTACATATTTGTTTAGCTGTGGCCTCGTCACTTACAAACGGAAGAACCGATTTTAATTTCGTTTTTTGTTATCCTAAAATTGTATCGTGTTTTTAGCTATAATTTAAGAAAGTCTATTTATTTTATAGAGTCTTTATCAGTTCATTTCTTTCAAGTTGACGTATTGATTGATGGATTGATGGATTTTTTTTTCATATCACAACTCGTTACCTTCACGTATTGGCGTTGTCTATTACTCATTAAGGCTTTTAATTGAAATATATGTCACAATCAATTTTAATTACAAAACAATTTAATTAAATCAAATGATTTATCGTCTAGTCCCGTCTCAACCTTTCCGATTGGTTAGAGTGGCAGCCAATCAGAACTCTTAATGGTGCTGTCAAAACATTATTATGTTATCTGTCCAGAAACTATCCGTCACACAAGGATAAACTCCTACTAACTGTTTTTATTTGGTTCTATATCATTGAAGCCTTTTAAAGAAAAATCGGGAACTTTCACTACCCATATTACGATATTTCGCAATACCTTATTGTCAAATTGGCAGTTTAGAAATCGGATTCCTTTTTTAACAATATTACTAACATTTTTACCTTAAATACAAAATAGTTTCTATATGTATTATTAAATGTGTTTAATAAATCCAATTTAACCTTTTTCGTCTCAATCAAGGTGTGTTCTAACTTTGGCAATATGCCTCCATATTTGGTATGGCCTTATCAATGTTATTAATAAGTTTATAGGCTCACAAACAGTAAGTGCTTTTATTATCAGTTATAAATTATTATTTGATAATACGACCAGTTAAAAAAGTATCTATTGCGATAATAAACAAAGAAGACATAAAAAGTAGTCTTCAACCATAACCTATTGCACAACTTAATTAAATCGTATTATAAACACGTATTACGTGCTATTAATTATAATTTATTGTTCATAGATTATCTAAAAAAAATAAACGCATTGTATTCTACAAGGCGTTCTAAATTTGAAATCACTAATTTTGCCCTACGGTATAATGTTATTGTTCTATAATCAATAGATTTGCGTCCTTGTTTTGTTCTAATAAGGGTTATAGTGGTTTGAATAATAACGATGTTATAGGCGTGTGGTCGAATGTAACGTCAAAAGCACATTGTTTTAAAGCCCTGGTTGATATTGATTCCAATTTCAAGCCGCCGGCGGTTGCGGAGGTTGAAGGTTACATGAACAATATACACAAATTAATTACAACACCATGTGTGTATTCAATATATATAAAAGTATTAATAAATGATATTACGTCTGTACGTGATAACTATTACGGGTCTTAATGATATATTAAATAAGCTTATCTCCGAATTCCAATCCCTTTTTAATTATAATACGCAATTATAAATATAATTATGTGTAACGAATAATTTTTAAAACGACCTCCTTTTATTGGTTAAATGTATCCTTCCGTTTAAAAAACAAAAAACATCCAATTAGCAATATTTAATATACATCACGCGAACACGAAGTCTAAATGTTTTATTTCATGACCTCTTTGTATACAATGAGAAGACTGCACAATGAGTTTAATCATTCAGCCGGTCGCTGCAAGGGCGCGGTCACTTGTCACTACCGACGGATAACATCTGACAGTGACATCTGACGTATTAGGAGTTGGTTACGTCACTTGACAATATATGATTTTTTTTTTATTTAAGGGCGAAATAACTAAGCACATACTGCTTTATAAATAAATAAATTAAACCGCATAGGTTGTAATATTATTATTTTATTTCATTAAAACTATATTAGGTAACTCCTTGATATCTACATTTATTATGTAGTCTATCATACTTTAATAATCGTAGAGTATATTTAATTGTTTCTAGTAAAATAAAATTACCTCAAATATTTTAGGAAATTATTTATATTTAAATATAAACTCCAATGTGACGTACATGATATTGAATTTAATTTGAACAGGTCATTGTTTAAGTACAGTACGTTAAAGTAATTTACCTTGAAGTATAAAATTTAATGATTATCTTTATTGATGGAATAATACTAATAAATAAAATGAAAGTGTGTGTCAGTCTATAAAAAAAAACAATTATTTTCATTTTAATCTGATCTACGAAATCTAGGAATCTATTTTTAACGGATTTTTATTAAGTATTATATCAGAATTCAAAGTGTATTTAAATTGATAAAGGCTAACATTGTTTAATTAAACCGCTTTATATTTTCATCAGACAATATAATTGAATATGAAAGTAAATATGCAGTCAATTGATAGAACTAACATATTCATGCCAGTCTCGCTGGTGACAGCCACTGTCGGGCGCCATGCGTGTGCCGGTAATTGAGTTATGCATTCATTACTTTCCTCGCCCTTTTATAGTGATATTAAAAAAAAAAAAACGTTTATACATATATATTTTTAAAGCAAGATCCATATATTGAATACCATTTTCAAATTAATCTTTATTAAATGATATATTTTTGAAAGCCTTTATGGTTCGTTGCATACCATTTTTAATTTATTCTTTTTTAACATGAAATAATAAGACAATATTGTTTATTAATTTCATAGACACAAATAGAATAATTATGTAAATATTATTTATTATTTTATAAAAATAATAATTATAAGGAGTTCGTATATAGTTTAAGATGTCTATGCAAAGACCTTCGATAATTCAAATTGTCTTTATTAATAAATCATTGAACCGTGTAACGTGAATGCTTATTGAGGTGGTGTTTAATATGAAGCGCTTTTGGTCGTGCGGTACCACCGGAAACCATACACGTGGAATACTCATTGTTATTACGGGGCTGGCAAAAATAACTTTTAAATATATATATTTTTTTTAATTTTTTGTAAATTTATTTTACCTTATTAAGTTATAAATTCTAGACTTATTAGGGTATAAATGTTTTATTCGTTTTAATTACAGTTATAACAATATAATATCAGTTTTATGATTCTAATTCCAAATTTATTCTTTTATGTTTTTATATGTTACGTATTAACGATATATGTTAAAAATGTTTATTTTTAAATTAAATTTATAATGTTGACACCCCTGAATTAGGCTCCGCCAAAAGCCTATGTTAATCTGTTAAGGTTGCTGATTCTACTTGTGGGCACGTTCAGTCAATAATCAGTTAGCGTTAGCACTTCGCCCAAGTGATTTAAAGACAAATATAGTAGTAATAAAATATATATATTTCAAACTTAAAAAATAATAATGTTAATGTTTATAAAAAGGTGTTATTAAATATGTTTTTCATTAATAAGTGCAATTTAACTTTAATATATGAGTGAGTGCGTAAAAATAGACATATCGTTTACAAATTGTATGTATTTTAATGGTGACAGTTTTTACATTAT
This sequence comes from Melinaea menophilus ssp. n. AW-2005, assembly GCA_918358695.1. NCBI lineage: Eukaryota > Metazoa > Arthropoda > Insecta > Lepidoptera > Nymphalidae > Melinaea > Melinaea menophilus. The sequence goes on along the minus strand of OU911041.1, from coordinate 20,140,502 downwards.
TTGACCATGGCGCCATCAAGCGGCGGCCTCGAATACTTCTGCAGTTTACATCAAGATCGCCCGAACGTCTTGCCTACGATTTTAATAGTTTAAGCTTCTCGGTAAGAGATGGCGCTGATAACAATTTATCTGATAATAGTAATTACGTTATATGTAGGTAGTTTTTTTTATTATAGACGCTAATAAAATCCTTTTTTCTTTCACAGGCGGAGCCGGGGGAAACAATAGCTACAACCAAAGAGGGTACGACTATAAAGTTTTAAATATGTTAATAAAACAATTTCATTATTATCATTTATAATCTAAAATCAAAGTGTATTATTAAATAAATCTTATTCTAGCATTTAAGAGTTCTTAGTTGATCGAAATGTGTGAAACTTAGTTTGTTGACTCATTTGCAGGGTTAAAAAGAATAAATGTTGAGTTTCTGGGTTCTTCTCAGTAGAGCAGCATTCCGAGTTGGTAGCTTACCTACTCGACTGATTACACTGACCTTTTTATAATACATGACGATTCAAAAGTGTAAATGCCCACTTGAATAATGATAATGGAAATTGAACATTTGATTCATGAGAAATAAATTTTTATATTTTATTAGTGTGAAAATAATTTATACGCGTTTAAATCTATAGAAGAATGGGTGACTCGCAAAACGAGCGAAGTGACGACGACACGACAGATAGCGACGAGAGTGAAGAGAGAGCTGGTTCTCGAAGACGGACGCATCCTGAGCGATTCAGGACCAAAGATATCCACCTCCGTCAATGAAGACACTCACACCACTAACTACCAACAAACTGAGGTAAAATATTATTCAGTACATTTTATTTTATTTGCTACATTAATAAAGCTGCTGTCAAATTTTGTATAAACCTCTCTGATTGGTTGATTTTTTAATAGATAGCCAATCATGGCTCTCGACAATGCTGTCATTTTTTTTTTTTTTTATTTACACATATAATTTTGAAGTTATTTTTTTTATTTAAGTTATTAAATAAAATTAATGAATAGGTTTCCTTTTATTGTTACCTAAAATATTAAATGTAATATTGATTGATAATATATAAAAAATATACTAGGGGCGCCAACAGACCCTCAATTTCGGCTCGCTGCGCTCGCGTAATCTCGGATGCCATTTGTATATTGAGCGAAGCGAGCCCAGTTTAATGACTCATCGTTTCACATTGACTTCAATGGGATATCAGTTTTTAACAATTATTCCTCAACGACATGGATTTTTCATTTTTTTTTAATTATCACCAAATGTTTGTCTTTTTGATTGCAAAATTTCATAATTTTCCGTCAAGTAGGTTTCGAGCCTATTTGTTATAAAGAATGTGAAAAAGTCTCCAGTAGAGCGCTCCGCTCGCTTCGCTCAATAATATTAATATTCACTAATTATTACAATTACTAAAAAAGGATAAAGTAATTGTTGTAAAAAAATATGTACAATAATTTTAATGTCACTTAAAATATAATTGATGGAAATAAAGATATAGATTTAATTGGTTATAGAAATGAAAGTTGTCTAAGTGTTTTCACTCCGCAGCACAGAATACCAGAAGATCAGGGGGGAGAAGAAGACGCAAAGCTCCTAGAAGTCAACGATGCCGGGGTCACTGTTGAGGGTAATGTTTTTATACCATTCTCAAGATATTTCAAAATTAAAGTAATTCAATTAAACTCGTCACTGTTTTTGTAAGTATAGTTATAATTTAAGTTATATCCTTATATAACAAAGAAATTGCTACTATAAGTAAATAAAAATATTTTTGATAATACTTATTTAATTTTGGAAGTACACGAGAAGTGTTTAGTGAATGTGGATGTACGAAAAGAAAGACTAGAAAATATATGTATGAAGTGTGGAAAAATATTATGACAGATATGTCATACTATGATATATGAAGAGCGTGGAAGATATCGACATGTGCGTCCACCTCAAATAATTTGAATAAGGGAATTGTTGTGATGATGACGATAACGCTGGTGATGATGATGAAGGTGATGGTGATGATGAAATGAAACATTATTCAACAGCATTAGATGACGTCCCCACCGCCGTGTCTCCGTCACCCAAGGTGGTGGTGTCATCGCTGGTGGTGTCCAACCCGGGCGGTAAGGTCCGGGAGTCCCGCGACCGACGAGTCCTCACGAGAAACATCACCGAGAGGGTCCGAGAGACCGAGGAGAGGATACACCGCGGCGACACCACGCACGACGTGAGTACATTATTAATATGCAATCCGAGATTGAAATCAATCTTAGATATCTTCCTACTGACTAAATATAGATAGATATTTGTATATTTTTAAATTTGGTCGTATATAATTAACACTAGCCTCTGTATTCCGGCTTCTTCTATATATATTGCTTTTGTAAATACAAAATAATTCCCTTAATTTAATACTAATATATATAATATGTTGATTGATCCATTCCATACTGAGATCTCAATCATGCATGTATTGAAATATATATATTTTATAATAAATTATAAAATTTTGGACTTTTCGTATATTCATAGTACCTACTAATTAAATTTATAATAAAAACGAGTACAGCCGGATGATAATATATGTTAATATTCTTAACTGTCAGTTGATAATCTTTAGTTAATGATATTTCTATAATATAATATCAAATTAACAATAATTAATGGAGATAATTATAATTGCAATATAATCAGGATCTCGAGGTCTGTCTGAGTTCCTTCTAATATCGGCGGTGATCAGTTCGTTGAAGGTCACATATTGTACATCAATACACGGCCTGTAACGTTATGGATTGTATTTTTGTGACTCTAACGTAAAAACATTATCATTATCTGTAATCGTGTTAAATGACTCGTTGGAATGTTTTTGATGCGAATCTGTGGGATCTGTAAGGGCGTTTAAAATTATAGCGAATTGGCGCCGTGTGGGTCGACCTTTTTATAAAAAACTTTAAAAACCCTACCATGGGTTCTAGTTTATACACAGATATAGATTATTGGTTTAATATCATAGAGAATATTATTTATTATATATGTATATGTCTCGTTTAATTTGAAAATTTTCTTTTATCTTACGCTATGGTAAAATACAATTATTATATTAAGTGTTTGTTTTTGAAAATATCATATATATATATATATATATATATATATATATATATATATATTTGTTCCACGTTGTAGGAATTATCTTGTATAACGCGCTCATAAAACCGTATAACGCGTTATGTACAAATAATTCACGTTTAACTTTTCTGGTTAAAGGCCGTTTGAATGGAATATTAAGACATAACTTAATTAAATTAAATTTTTATTTCATTTTATAACATAATGTGCAAAGGTGAGCGAAATTAATTATGAACTGTTAAAAATATTATAAATTTTATAGTATAGTAATATACCCTGCGTTATATGAGGGAAAACACGTGTTATACGAGGGACTTAATTAGCATTATATGAAAACGCGTTTCAAGAGTAGGTACCGCGTTATAGGGGTAGTACTGTATTGAAGTTATAAATGATCCACACGTGCATCGAGATACACGAGTAGGATGCCGCGAAACGGACCAAGCAGCCTTTATTCAGATGAGTCTTCACATAAATCCACGGAGATTTTGAAATTATAATATGTTAGGGCCGCCTCCAGCAACGGACACACGGGAATAACGAACTAAAATACATATAGATAAAAATACTTTTTATTTTTGTTTACAATTAACGTGTTTCTCATATTATATATATATATATATATATATATATATATATATATATATATATATATATCTGTTTATAAACATAATGCAATCCAAGTTCTTCTCACACAGCATTGTTTCTTAGTTTCGCTTTCGATAGGATATTAAAATTCAGTTAATTTATTTATATATAATAATATTAATATTTTTTATATATATATTAAATAGTATTTAATAGTGTGAATATATTCTTTGGTGATTCACATGAGTATGAAAATATAATACAACTTTTTTTCTTTTATAGCAATTTACAGACTTGATAGTAATCTTCGATCCTATCTCTGTATCAATATTGGATTGGAAATGGATACATCAAGTGCAATCTTAGATTATATTTAATCCTTTACAGATCGTGGGCTATCTTTTATTTGAACATAACCATTTGATCTGTAATAACTTTGACATATATCTATACATTTATATTATTATTTTATAGTTTGTTAGTTTGTATTTAGGTAGTAATTTTTTAAACTATTTTATATATATTTTTTAATATTATACATCATATATGTTACTAGAATCGATATATAAATGCTCTGTCAAGATGTCCGTATCATATGCACAAAATAGAACCTTTCGTGAAGAATTTACGAAAATAAGTGATGACATTTTTAATAACGATGTCTTCGGTACAGAGAGAGTCGCGGTGAAAAGCTAGTATATAAAATAATTTCATCATCCACAATAAATATTATTATGAAAATCACTAATTTATAGTCGTATGTTAATTCAACAATAAAGCCCGGGTTCATAATTTAAGTGAGTCGATAAAATCTACAAGATTCAGTGTACACAGAAATCCATGTGACCTCAGCGGATCCAATCTGAGATAGCGCGGCTCCGATCTCAGATAGGCTGATAATGCGAAGAATGATCTCGTCATCTGTGTCCATTGTCGAAACGTGTTTAATGCTTTCACCGCGTGAGGCGACGCGTGCTCTAACTAGTATTGATAATTAATTTAATATATAAATATAATTTCTAAAAGTGAAACTGTTTAAACTTTCATTATTAGAAGATAATAGTATGAGAATTACTTAAGAAATAATCTAATAATGAGTCAAAATAACGTTTGAAAAAGTTCAATGAAATTTAAATATTATAATTATATACACTCACAGGCACAATTAACCGCCCACCTTGTATTTCCTTCAATTTACAAAAATCGACAAATTTAGACCACATTTTATGAGAGGTACATTGAAAGCTACCTTTAAGGTCTTGAAAAAAAAACAAAATTCTTCAAACAAGGGGTTTTATTAAACGATAAATTCCAAAAATCGATTTTAGGAAAATTTTCGATAAAAATTTAACAACTTCAAATTTGAAAAAAGTGGTCTGATTAAAAAGGAAATTTAAAATTAATAATGGGTGTTGCTGCTTTGGGCTCCAATGACTTCTTGGAGCTGGTTTGCCATTCCATCCATGAAATCTTGGATATCTGATTGGGGGATATTGTGCCACTCCTCTACCACAGCCGTCTTGAGCTCTCCTAGTGTCGTAGGTGCTGGTACTCTTGCTCGAACACGTCTTTTGAGGTTGTCCCAAATGTACTCAATTGGGTTAAGATCGGGACTGCGTGCCGGCCATGGTAAAATTTGAATACCGACCTCATTAAGGTACTCTATGACGGAAGTTGCGGTATGGCAACGTGCATTAACATGCATTAATATAAAGTTGTTACCAATAAATGGTGCAAAAGGTATGACATGGTCTTGTAAGACATTTTCCACGTATCTTTGAGCATTTGCACTACCTATATCGAATACATCAAGGTTAGTACGAGCCTCATAAGAGATACCTCCCCAAATCATTACGTATCTTCCCTGGTAACCCACTGTTTCGGTTATAGCGCATGGAGCAAACCTTTCATTTTGGCGCTTATAGACACGCTGACTTCTATCTGGACCTCTTAGGGCTATTCTGCTCTCATCTGGGAACAATACGTCCTTCCATTCCCAAACAGACCAGTTAGCATATTCTTGACCAAAAGCAAGTCTAGCTCTGCCGTGTTGTGGGAGCAGTTGTGGGGCAAGAGCTGAACGAGGAGAAGCCCTCAGATTCCTTTCTGCCAGTCTTCTCCTAATTGTTCGTTCACTCACACTGACATTACTCACCTCAAAAAGACGCGTATGAACTTCAGTAGCCGTACAAAAGCAATTTCTCAACACGTTGCTGATAACGAAGCGGTCATCTCGGGCTGAACTGCATCGATATCGGCCTTGACCTGGCCTGGGTGTGAATGAGCCTTTCTCCCGAAATCGTCTGATGGCATCCCGTACCGTAGTTCGAGGTACACCGAGTGTACGGATGATGCGACGTTGGCTCTACCTGGCGTCAGACAAAGCCACTGCCGTAGCTGCACCAGTTGCATTGAGTGGCATTTTTTACAGTTACAAATAATAAGCGAACACCAGAAACTTAAATTAAATAATATTCACACACTGTGGTACAAAATAACTGGAAATGTTAACACGGGAACACAACGGCCACAATGTCAAATAACGACTAAATTCCAAAAACCTGTCGGTGGCACAAAATTAGAAAATAATTTATGAGTATAAGTGTTTAATTTATTGCTAGAGTAGCCACTTGACAAAAAACAAAACAGTTGATAAACCATAATAAACGTAAACAAACAGGGCGACGAATGATAGAGGTGGGCGGTTAAATTTGCCGGTGAGTGTATATATAAAATATAGTAAAGATACGACAGGTAATATTATGTTGTCAATATTAAAATATGTTTAGATTATTATATTATATTCCTTGACCTTTAGCAAGTTATCAAATGAATCATAATAGATATTAGTTTAATATTATATTATAGTGATATAACTAATTTACTCTTTTAAGGTATTTAAGTTTATTAAAAACCTATCCAAAGTATTTGGGGTCAGCTTAATATTTAAAGTATATGACGAGATCTTTAGCAAAAGTTTTTAGAATCACCACATAACGTGGAGTCCTTGCGTGTATTTTGAATATTTGTCCTTTAAACGACCCTTCCGTGACCCTCGGGAAGGTCCTTACTATTATACGTAGTAACTAAAATAACTGAATAGAAATCCTTAATAATGTCTATTAATATTTTTATATTTTATTATTAGTTGTATGAAAAGTTGTTGGCTTGGTTGAAATGCTATTGACCCTTCTAACATTATCAAGTTGAAAAACCTGTTACTAATTATCGCGAATACGAGGTTTTAGCGGTAAAATCCTCGCTCCCTCGCTCGAAGACCGTTTGAGACGAAGTGCGATGAGACTTCTTTTATGGCTTTTTTACCTTCAAACTAAATCCTAACCAAATAACATTTACCGAATAACATTTTAATATTAATCAAAGATTTATTTATTGAAACAGACCATAAGTTTTTTCTCCCCCAAAAGCTAAGATATTTGATATAAAACGAAAGTTTATAATATAATTAATCGATTCTTTGATATATTGTGTGTTCGTTATCTCGTAACAGACAATGTAACTTTCATGTTGGTTCTCATTGATGCTCGAACAAAACATGACGAACTGTTTGATCGCACGACTCGAGCGATTTGGACATTCAAAATGGCCGCTCATCGTTGTTTAATTAATATATTACTTTCGTTGTAATACGATTGATTATATAAATCAATTATCTATAATATTCAATTAAATTAATATAATATAAATATCATATTTAAAAATTTTATTTATTTAAATAAATTAAATATTACATAATTTTTAATCTTACAAAGTTTTGAGAAACAAACTGTTTTGGTTAATATTTTTTATTTATTATTATGTTAATATTTTAAAGTAAATTGTAAGGAATGGTAGTAAAATGTCGTCTTGAAATTAAGATTAATATCTCCTCCATCCAGTATGGGAGGATCGAGAGTTGGTATCCTGGTATTATCCAATTATAAAGAGATTGTAAGATACAGTTCATTTAATTATATAGACACTCAGTCCTATTAGAAAAAGTCTTAGAATTATTAGATTTCGTACTGGCAACTTTAATCACAAATTTCTCCTCTTTGGTTAGGAATTCCAAATTCAAATTCATTATTATTCAGTATTTCGTTAACCGTCATTCATTTGTTTTTTTCTGTTTGCGTCACTCAGTTTACAAAATTGAAATTTTTAAATATCGGTTTATTTAATAGTACGAGTTCCACCATGGCATCAGTGTTGTGGAAACGCCTCGAAGGGTTAGTGATATGTATGGCGGTTGTGTCGCAAAAGAAAACACAATTTTCGTTCTGGAAATATTGGCCTGCCAAACTCGCACCGTGGACGGCGGGAGACCAAAGTTGATAATGAGGAATTGAAGGCTATTGTGGAAGCGGATTTATCGCAAACCACGTCCGAGTTAGGTGCAGGCTGCGGTGTTAGTGATAAACCTGTTTTAATCCACTTGAAACAAATTATAAAGATTAAAAAGCTTGAATGGTGGGTACCTCGCGAATCGAGTGAAGCACACCGGCAAGCGCGCGTCCACTTCGGCGTTACACTACTTAAGCGGCACAATAATGAAGGGTTTTTAAATCAAATCATTACCTGTGATGAAAAGTGGATTCTACGATAATCGGCAGCGTTCATCGCAATGACTGCACCCTGGCAAGCCAGCGAAATCCTGCCCCAAGCTAAAATTGATCCAAAGAAAGTTATTCGTAAGCGTTTGGTAGACTAGTGCCGGTGTCCGTTCATTACAGTTTTCTTAAATCTAGCCAGACGTCTATTGTCAGCCATTGCAAACCATGCTGGAAAAGTTAGCTAATAAACCGAGACTGGTCAATCGCTCTACGCCACTGCTGCTTCACGACAGCGCCAGACCACACTAACGAAATTTGGATAACTTCTTGCAAGGGAAAAAATTTAACTAAGATGGGGCAGTCCAAACCGCCTTCAATGATTTTATTGATTCCCGTCCAAAATAGTTTTTTTTAGTAAAGGGGTCAATGGACTACTTATGAGATGGCAAAAGTGTATAGATAACAATGGTTCCTACTGTGATTAAATAAATATATTATATTATAAAGACACAACATAAAAATACAAGATGGCTGCTTGTTGATTTGGTTGGTTGGTTGGTTTGGTTTGGTTTTTATTATAATGAAATATCTTTAATTCATATATGTATAATATTTAGAGTAATATTGTTTACTGTATATATATAAATGCATATATTACTACTACTATATACTATACTATACTATATAACTCGTGTCTACTCCAGATCTTAAAATGTCCACCTCCATACAGGCACGCCGCTAAGCCATTCAACGCGTACTAACATTGTACCAATGTTTGAGTACTATTACTAGTAAATAAACAACTCTACCGGTCACTATATATCGTATACTATATTAAATGCACACAATCAAAAATTATTTCTAAATTCTCAGAGGTCGCAGGTTCACTTCCTGGCCGTAGAAATATTTTTATTTTAAAATATTATAAAAGAATTGACTGTAAAAATCCCCGTCCCCTGATTGGTTGATAGCAAGATAAGACAGCCAATGAAAACTCTTTGCAGTTGTATCAAATCATTTTTATTTCAAACCTTTCAGAAACTGACCGTTAATACAAATACAATTTTGACCAATGAAATTATAGTTCTATTTTTAAAATTATCTGCGATAAACTAACAAAAGATACTACATTATTACCGAATGGACTTCAAAGTGTGCATTCGAATAATTATGACCAAACAAAAACGATGAAAACAAATTGCCAACCGACGTTCAGTTCGTGTATCATTAGGTTGTACGGGCGATACGAGGTAGTAATAAGAGACGGAACTCTTACATAATGATAGCTCACTGTGACCTGGAGGTAAATGAGATTTTTTCAAAGGTAGATCAAATTTATAAGAAAATTCATATACATATTTATATAGTTATAATTACCTGTGAGTCCAATTCATATAATTAACTAAAACAATATGACAATAGTCGACCTCGATGCGTGTAAACTGTTACGCTGCTTTCCTTCACGTCTGGTGGTGCCTTTCTTGTTACATCCGGACTGTAGTAATAATACTTCTAAATAGGGAAGTGTATGACTGCCTTAACGGATGTGTATACTACCCTTAATGACGTCACTACTCCAAAACTACTGAAATATTTGAATTTATTACATTCTCAAGTTTTGATTGATTGATTGATTGATTGACTGATTGATTGACTGATTCATGTAGTATTTTTAATAAACGTAAGGTTGTTATTGAAAATGTCTTTCAATAATACAGTTTAACCTTTACTTTTATATAATTATGTATTTATCGCAGGAAGCTAATTATAATAAAAATATCAATTAAGGTAAACGGAAACATATTTTTACAAATAAATATTGTTTAAAGTGTTTACTTAATTTAATTGATTATAACCGGTCAGTTTACTTTGAATGTCATTAAATATTTAATTTATAACAAGAATGTTATAAAAGTACATAATAAAATGTTATGTTATAACATCTCTCTTAAGTAGTTCTAAAATCAAGTTCAATGACCCTTGTTCAGTTTCCATATATTTAAATTATGTAATAACCGAAACGTATGAAGTCGTGAAAGGTATTGTTTCATTAGATATATAGTGATAAATTGAATCACTTTAAAGGTTAATGACCTTATGATTAGATAAGAATTAACTGTTTGTTGCAACAAACTCAATATAAAAATAATGTAAGAAGCTAAAATAAACCTTCATTCAATTCAAGAAGGTTGGTTTTCGTTAAAATCGTTGCCATTTTATATTTATGCCTTTTTATTTTCTTGATGAAAGCTGACGCTTCTGATGTAAGCATCAAAAAGTGATAAAAAAAAATTGAATATTATTTTAAAACTGTGATACACGACCTAATATATAAGGGTCGTTTCACACATTCTAATCACAGAACAAAGGCAGATACTATTTGGTGATTAGTAGAAAGCATCCCAATAACTTAATAATGTTTCCCTATGTCTAGTTAGCAGTAGTCCACAATGTCAATGTCAAATTGAAGTGTTTGTAAACTTTACGTATGTCTAATACAATAAAAGTCTTAAACAACTATTGCTTAATTGAGCTGAGCGTAAGCGAAGCTCTTAACCGTTTGGGAAAGTTCTTTTTGAAGCAACATCACATAAAAATTACTGAACTGGCTTGAATGAAAATTGGCAGAGCTGTAGAGCTTGGGAACGGGCAGGTTTTAAAAAAAACAGTATTAAAATGACTCATTTCATTCCGAAATGATGGTCAAAAAACTGATGAGGCTCAGCTCAACTCCTGCAGCCCGCGGCGGCGGATCCTAGTTTCATTTTATTACAAAACATAATTGTCTGAATAATTTAATAATAAAGTATCTAAGATCTTTATATATATATATAAAAGTAAGTTGTTCTGATTTCTTCCGCTAGTTTTACAACCGTGGGAGTGTTGTGTCCCGTTTAAATAAAACAATAAGTAATTGACTTATTGCATTAAAAAAAAAAAGTAAAATTAATTTGTAATTTTATTACATTATACTTATAACAAAAAAATAAACAGGAAGAAACAAGTTAAATGCGATGTTTATGTCATATTTACTTATTTATTGAAAATACAAAATGGCGGCTGGCAGGTGAGGTGAGGTGATAAAAATATTTCCCTCTTTTGCTCGTTCACGGAAATAAGATTTAATTATTTGTACACTGTATGACTTTAATTTTTCTTCCGACTCCAAATATTATTAGTGACAATAAAATATTACTTTTTGTTACAAAAAATATATAAAAACTTGTCAAGTAAATTCCATACCAAAAAAAGATTCGGTAAGTTATTGTATGGAATGGGGAGAAATGAATTGACAGAGACCACACAGAATAGTGTTTTTACTTTTGGATCATTATTATATATTTTTGTTATTATTATAATATCTATATTTACAAGTAAGGCAGATTTTATAAAGATAATAATTTTATGAAATAACGTTAAGTTAACCGATGTTCGAAATTTAAAAAATCTATATGTAAATAATATACAATTAATGTATTCCAGTATAAGCGATAATATCAAAATAAGTGGAATACGTAATAAATATCGTATAAAATATAAACGCGTCTTGTTTAAGATAGTGGTTATATTTAGAAAAGCACTTTATTTTATTCATCGGTACTCGATAGCATAGTAAGTGCTCGCGCTTCTTTTATTGAGAATCGATCTTTACGTTAGATAATTTTGATTTTTTTAATGTGTTTGAAATTCGAATGAACGAATATTTGAATTTAGAATTATGGAATTACTTTCAATTTTTTTTTTTAATTTTAATTTAATGTCTCGTGTATTTATTATTATTATTATTAAAATTTAAATTTAGAATCATTTCTTGTAAATGTCAGCATAGCACTTTCAGTTGTAGTGTTATTTTGGTATGTGGTAGTGTTTGAGTTGTTATTTATTAATTATCACCGTGACTGAGTAGTTTCCTGCCGGTTCTTTTCCAGACGCACCTTTGGAACTAGCTTCAAAAGTGTGTAAATGAAATAAAACTTTGATTTCTTCTCTATTCAAAATAGGTACTATAACTAACTAACTAAATGAAGAAATAACTCAATAATAAGTAACTCAATGAAGAAATAGCACTGATTATGAAAGTTGTTTTAATAAGATTTTTTTTATTTTTCGTGCCAATTAGTATGAATAAGTATTTTTTTTTGTAATATACATATATTAATTGATTTTTTGAAAAGTGATGAAAAGTGGAATAAACACTTTCTTTATAATATAGTGTTATAGAAAAATGTGGTTTCGTTATCAAGTTTACAAGAAATAGTATGTTCAGTCGCCGCAGGGACGCCGCGGAGAGCGCGCGTGTATTTTTAGTTACTGTGGATTTTTATTATTTTTATTTATATTATTATATATGTGAGTGTTTAGTGACATTAGTGAAAATTATAATTTTTAAGGATTTTATTATAGGTGAGTTATTTTAAATAAGTTTAAAAAGTTAGTATTCGTCTATAAATATGTTGTATAAATATAAAAAAAAGTTTTTAACTGTGTAATATTTTTATAACAAAATTGAAACTAAAAATTAATGTTTAATTAAAAAAAATTAAGTCTAGGTTTCTAATAATTTTTGAAGATAAATATAAATTTTGACATATAAAATGAAGTGGAATATTGAATTGTAATATAAAAGTTTTGGTAATTATATTTATTATCTATTAATAATATATTATTTAAATGTTACAATTAATAATATTTAAAGTTCGATAAAGCTTCACTAAGAATTCGCAGTGTATCGGAGGCCGTCCGACCGGTGCGTGATGCCACCGGTATAACATGATCCCTCCAACCTGTTTACCGAACACATTCTATAACAAAATGCTATTAAACGATCCTATATTATCATAATTTAATAATTAATCATTAAAATTAATATATTTAAATCATATTAAAAATAATAATAACAAAATGATGGTTAAAAAATAATAAAAAAATATATAATTTCGAGTCTGGAGTCAATAAAAACAGAGATCAAGGGGTCTGGTTGTAATTTTGATATGAAACTGGATTTTAGGTGGTAAAAAGTAATCTGGCTGCCATTTTTGTTATTTGGATGTCTCGAGTCATTTGTTAGACTTCGGCGCGGTCAGAAAAGGTTAACTAGTCTGTATTCAAATATACATTAAGAGCAACTGTTAGAAGTCTTTATATAATAAAATATAATTATTTATTTCACATACTAAACATGATTCATGACTTTCATCGATAATAGATTTATTGCTATGTGTCGACTATTTTTACTTTCACTAAATGTAATTCAATAAGCAATAAAACGAAAGCATACAGTTTATCATACATACATGTTCAGCCTGACAAGCACTAATAAATTTAATTGTTTTTTTAACTCCTTAAAATTTATATGACGAAGGAAAAATGTGTCTCGCATTAAAAAACATTTTTTTTTATAAATTGTTCTATGGTTATAGGTCGGAAACCAGGTCAGCCCCACACTTTAACACTTTCATTTTTCTATGACGGAGGAATAATATATTCAGCCTTATTTTAATAAATTAAATATTCTTTTTTTCGTATAATTTATATATAATTATACGAAGGACTAATATGTTCACCACACGTGCCCGCAATTTCAAAGGCAACTAACTCTCCTTACGGTTCTTGTCATTCTCTACGGGTTACCATTAATGCAATTTTAGTATTAAATATAAATAAAAGTGCAATAAAGTCCACCTATCAATTATGATTATCGATTTTATCTAACATCGATTTCAATTTTAATCGAATAGTAATATGCTCAATAAATTATGGTTTCATCGATACTTCTCTTTAAAAGTGAAATCCGATGATAACGATCTGTTGTATTATATTTTAACCGCGTGCTTAAAATTAAAAAAAGTATTATATAATTTATATATCTATGTTTCGAAGATCTTTAAGATAAAATTGAAGATATTTGTAATAATTTGTCGTAAACATTGTAATGGAGGAATAAAATTATTTCTTTTCTTTAATACGAAATTCGAGATTATTGAAAAAAAAAAAACGTTTATTTAATTCAAAAACATTTGACAGTCTGTTTGTCTGTGATTAAAAATAAATAAATTTAATATGTAACCTCGAACAAATACAATATATTTAAGGTCAATAAAAGATCAATCCAATGTCACACCGGCGTCATAACTGATCGCGGTGACGTCACAGGTCCCCTTTCACCCACTTGTCAAAAGTCAAGTCAAATAGAAAACTATGTGGTAATGACTTGTACAGTCGCGACCTTACGTCATCACAAATATACCGTATTGTTTCGACGACTGTACTTATCTGGATTCGCGTAATAGTAATGTTATATATTTTTATCGAGATTTTATATTGTATTTTTTAACAATTTGGATAACCTTGAAAGGTCATTGCCCTGTGAGAGGTGCGAGTCATAACTTTTTGTCTTTGGCATAATAAATTTTTCCAGATAATATAAATAATATTACATTTTTATAAAAAATATAAAATCAATGAAGATATTTGATTTTTTTTAATACATTTAATTTTGATATTTATAAAATCAAATATTTATTCTAAGATTAAATAATTATTCTTAGAGTAAAACTCATATCATAAATATACCTCATACTAAATAGAAACATATTATACTAAATATTTAATAATATACATTTATTCTGAGAGTAATTTTCTATGGATTAAAAATACTCTTAATCATCCCCGTGCAGTATATCCAAAATTCGCTAAGTCGTAATGTACTCACATTTACCTGTTACCTGTTACCTGTTACCTGTCGCGGTATCTTGTTTATTGTAATGTGTTTGGGCGTGAAAGTATTGAGATTAATATCTCAGTGGGTGTGAGGGCGTCCATAGATAAAAGAATTATGAAATCCGTATGTTTGATGCATCTATTGTTTTACGTCCTTCTCACATACCGATATATTGAGTAATTACTATTAATATATGTATTACTACAATATACTAGCTTACTCCCTCCCGCTCCGCTGGGCACACTATTAATTTGAATGTTAACTTAGGTTGCTATGGTAACCTTTGTCATATTATCCGTTGTCATCGTAACCGTTGCTATGGTAATCGTTGCTATAGTAACTCTCACCCTCGTGTTAAGCGTATAGCTCCTACAGCTTCAAAACTTGGCGTAATGCAAGAAGTTGAAATCCATTCTTGTTACTTACTATAGTTACTCTTTTGTGACGTAGACGTCACAAAAGAGTAACTATGTAAAATGTTAAGTTAATCGGACTGATAGTTTCGGAGATTTCGTGATGATAGATAGATATATATGTATATATTAACTATAGTTATTTTGTACCAATTATTAAGGATATTTTTCTGAAAACGCATTTTTCGTACTTAAATTTTTATCATCTTAAAGGTTCTTCTCAAGGCTCGTTTGGAACTGCCGTAGTCTTATTTTAAGTTGGAGTGTGTTTTTACAAATAATTATTTCGTTATATTACAGTCTTGACTTACTACTTGACTTGACTTGACTTGAATAAAGAAAAATATTTTTTAATATAAAAGATGTATATTATATCTTTTGAAGTATCTTAAAACACCCTGTATATGATTGTTGTGTTAATAATAATTTAGTAGTAGTTGTCTAACGGTGTGTTGTTTAGTTCGTTTGTTAGTTTTAAACATTTTGTCTGTTAATTGAAATGTGAACGAACTAAGTGAAAGTTGTTATGTAAGTTTTGAGTCAATCATACGTATTGGTAACAGGCTTAGTGACTACAAAAAACTCACTTACACTCACTTATACTCATTTATATTCACTTAGTATTTATTAAGTCAATAAGATGTTCCAGACACTTAAATTGATGCTTTAACTTAAATATATATATTTTTTTAAGTATAATTTTAAGTTATAAAATTTATATAGATATAAAGTATCAGTTTATATAAGGAACCAACCAGGAAGATTACTGGTTGTATTTCTTGTTCAAGGGTCGCAAAACATTGCCAGAGCATATCTCATCAGAAATCCAGTTATCTTGATGTCAATAATCGATTAAAGATTAACTATTATTAAAAGTTATAATTAATTATACATTTTTTATATATATATATACATATATAAAATAAAATGTATAATTAATATATATATATATATATATATATATATATAGAAGAGTTTGATTGAGAGGTCATTGACCCCTAATCAACTGTAAATGTAACTGATCAAAATTTAATTCGTCCAATCATTGTTGGGTGTTCAGAAAAAGAATTTAATTTAACCATTTAGTAACAAACTATAATACTTTTTCTATTATTATGTTTCGATTAATAATATATATTTTTATTTATAATGCGTATGTTTGTCTTTAGTAAATTTAAAAATTATTTTACCGATTTTTTATCCAATGGTCCAAAACATAGATTTTCTATCCCGAATTTTTAACGGAATCGGGACGTGTTCTAAATAAAAAAATATTATATAAAAGATAAGCGAAGTCGGGATGGTCAGCTAGTTAATAAAGCGGCGTTATAAAGGCCACGAAGTATTTAAAGTATCTATAGTGCGGCTTTAAGCCAATTTGTTGGTTCAACCGCTGGCGATGCAATGAGGAAGCGGCGACTTGTCGCGCCCGCCCTCAACACAACCTTGTGGTTAAGGGCTGCCACTGACTAAGCATTGATAAATATGTGCTATTCAAATTATAATTACATTAGATTAGATTAGATTAGATTAGATGTAATAAACTTTTAAAGCATGAAAATTTATTATACTATTAAAATATAATAATTTTTTTATTTATTTTTTTATTATTGGTTAAGAGTTCCTTTTGTACTACCAATACCAATACTAGCTATTGTACGTGGCTTCGCTCGTTATAAAGTTTTATTATAATAAGCTATTACTGTAAATTTTAATTTCAAATCCGTTTCTTAGTTTTTGAAAGAGTAACAAACATACAAATCATAAACAATCCTATAATATTAATAAGTATATATTTAAATAATGATAGTTTAAATATATAAAATATCGCCAACCCTGGCTATCCTAATCACAGCTCAAAAGTCAAAGTAGATTCATCCGTAGAGGAGCGGGCGATGTGGTCTTGTGATTATCTAATATAACGTTATACTGAAAGGTTGTCTGTGTATAAATAATTTAACTGTAATAATATTATGATTTATATAATGAGTGCAGTAGAACTAAAAGTTAGTCTCTGAAAGCTAGGGCTAGTAGTAACTAATACTACTTACTAATTTAAAAATAGAATTAAAATGCGCTAAGTGTATAGGAGTATATAAATTTTATTTCGATTATTTTACTTTTTTTTTCAATTTAGTTAATTGTCGATTAAATCCAATTAATTAATTATTTTATTGTAAATGTGACCAAGTTTCTAATTTGACTAAGTCAAAACCAATTATTTCCTTGAAATTATGCGAAGAATAAAATTAAAGCAATTGAATTAACAAATAAATAATCTTAAAAGTGTCCAATATAATTCAATTTTTAAATTACCTTACTATATTTCTATATTCATAAAATTATTGTGTTATTATGAAATCAAAATCAAATAAAATTCAGAACGAATTCAATTAAAGCTGTAAATAAAAAACAACGGAAATGTATAATTTAATAATCTCATCTCATCTTATCCCATCTCAAAGTTGAAAGCGAACTGTTTGACCTTAATATAACTCTAATAAGTTTAACATTTGTATTTTTAATTTTAAAATTATATTTTTTATGATTTTTCACGAAATCTATTGAGAAAAATTACCTGTTCTTGTAAAATATAATTTAATGTTTTTTTTTAACATACATGGTACTTAAGATTTATTTTATTTCTCATTGGGTGCCCTTTTTCTAACAAACTCCCGTCATCGAGTTTCCTATCCCTAAAAATATCGGGATAAAAAGTAACCTATGTTAATCAAAGTCTTTTTAAAATATATTGGTGTTGAGTCTGTTCGTTGCATATTTTCTCTTATTAATATAATAACTGATAAAGAGATATATCATTACTGATTAAAACATTAATAGAAAGTTAGATTCCAGTCCTTCCAATGAAAGTTAATAATTTTCAATGTAAGAAACATATAATTTGATACAATTGCAAGCATAGTCGCGGCTAAAAGCTAGTTATTCAGTTCAATGTCAACTCTTACTTCTGTCTGTTAAAATATCTATAACAGACTATTTGTAATTCAATCTCAAGTCACGCAACAAATTCTCAATGAATAAAAGATAAAATGTATCTTTTTATCTTTTTATTTCTATAACATTTAAGAATCGATATTTTTTTTTCATTAAACTAGTAAAAATCCTTATAAGAATCTTTTATTTATTCAAATAACTCGAAACTTACTTAAAAATAAAGATATATGAACAGAAAAGTTAAAAATATTTTTCAACCTTCGAAGCGTTATAAAATTAATACAATTTATTTTATTCCAGTAATATTTTTTATTATTTAAATTTGAACATCATACCACTTCATGTTAATCATTTGAGATGTGTTCATGATATCTTTAATGTTGACGTGTCACTTATACGCTCCGTTTGACATGTTATATGATACTTAGATGTCGGACTTAACATTTATCATATTTACAAAACGGCTTAAATTGAAAAAAGGAAACTATTTTAAATTTATTGTTTAGCGAATTTGAATTTCGAATTTCGAATACAAAAGAAATTCAATTTTAAATTAAAGGAACACTTGACGGCCACCTGTCAATTAAACGTACAACAAAGCGCACACCCACACACACACGCTCACACACACGCGCGCCTTCCCACGAGCTTTCATTATGGTATCGCCTTTCAGCTAATTATAATACGTCATATCCAGATGCACAATGAAGGTTACCAACCTTTACATACAGACACCAATTATGTTATGCATGGGAATATTGGTAGTATTGATTTCATTTTTTTATTTAAAAAAGTTCGTTATCTTAGTATAAAAAAATGTAAGCAGAATATTATAAATATATACAGTAATCCCCCCTATAACACGGTATTCTTATGACGCGTTTTCATATAACGCAATTTCAGTTTCTCGCATAACACATGTTTTCCCTCATACAACGCGGGGATTTAACGGGTTATATTTCTATACTATGAAATGTATAATTATTTTTTACAATTCACTATGAATTTCGCTTGCCTTTGCACATTGTATTATAAAATTAAATAAGAATAAGTAAAAATTGAAAATTAGTTAAGATCTGTCTTAAAATTCCATGTAAACCGCCTTTAACCAGAAAAGTTAAACGTGAATTATTTGTACATAACGCGTTATACGGTCGTATGAGCGTTATACAAGAATATTCCTACAACGCGCGCGTTCCGTGTTATAAGGGGGATTACTGTATACACATTTTGTGAGCTTAATAATTACAATCACATTTATGATATGAATATTGAAAGAAATAACGTAAAAGATTTCTCTTCATTAAAATCTTGAAATATTACAATGCGAAGGAAAAAATTTACATATCAAATAAACCGGAGACGTAGTAATAATATCGGAAGGGAAGATACGATTTCCTTGTGAACATTAATCGACAATCGGATTTGCATACACATTACCTTACTTTCTAAATACGACTACGCAAACATATTAGTAGCATTTGTTCCTGTTCGGAGAACATTTTACTTCTGCGGTAGTATGCTCTCCTGGTACCAAATTTCTTCATCAATAATATTATTTTCATAAAAAACTGAAAACTTTCCAAAGAAATGAAAAATTAAATTAATAATAATTATTTTCCTTCTAAGAGTATTATGAAATACTACTTCTGCGTTATGATGTCATGGTAGCATTTTTTTTCTTACATGAAAGTATTAATTTATTTGCAGTTAGTTAGTTGTCAAAAATGTAACCCACTCTTGCAGTGGTATGGTGTCCTGGTAGCAAAGTTTTGTAGTCGCCATATTTAAATCCTTAACCTACTTAAAAATGTTTTTTTGTAAATTCTGTGTAAATTTGTAACTAATTTGTAATATGTTACGACTATTGTTAAACTTATTTTACATAATCTTAGTTGCCTTCGGAATTCGCAATAATTGTTTAAAGTATGTAATCCTTATTCATACTTAAGTTTTCAAAATTTCAAAAGATAATACGTAACTGACAGCCGTGCGATACTAATGTTAGACTTTATAGAATATATTTTTATGACAAAAAATTTTTTTTTAAAGGACGTTGTTTGGTAATGGGTGATGTTATTTGAAGAAATAGAATATTACCGAGAAGAACGTATATATAGATTTATAAAAACTAATTAAAGCAGTAATCACCAAATGTACACGAACAAAAATCTACAAATTTCTTTTAAACTGATATAATTTAATGTAAGTATATATAACTTCATTTTGGAAAAGTTAAAGTACTCGTAAAAAGTAACAAATAGCAAGAAATATAATATTACTATTTTCATTTACCATATAAATAAAATTCAAACTTTTAAAACTTAGTTTCTAATTAATTCAAATTATAAAACCAATAAGTGTATCAAAATTATTTGGGGGAAGAACCCGTACATAAAATGTGATAACACAAACAAACATACAGTTATTGAATGTAAATTAAATACAAATTAATGATATCCAGAACAATAAACAGTTTCAATATCGGTTCATTTAACGGTATATAATTCACTTCCTTCAGTACAGTTACAAGTTCGCTCCACACATTTCTATTCAGATACCGGGTATCCATTGTTCATTGACTCTACAGTAATCTAGTGCTGGGCCAGTATAGAGTATACTGGCCCAGCACTAGATTACTGTTACATATCCACATATCTTCATATTTATTTGTATTTTTTTATGGTTTTTGTGCCCAAAATCTCGGGTCTTTCGTTCGTTTTTTTATTGTAATTCCCTTAATAATTCAACTTTAGTTGTTGTAAAATAGTCCCCGAACGGACAGACTAAGTCAACATTTATTATATATATAATTCTGATGGTAAAGTTTTAACTATAACCATAAAAACAGTGTTTTCTCCACTGTTTGTTATAACTTTCGACTGTTTCATGCGTCGTCATGAAGTTTTATGACGATATATTCAAAAAGACATTGTGGTGAAATTTCTTGTACTCTTTAAAATATCGTGTAAATAAAGATATCGTCATAGAAATTTCTTTACATCATTTCATTATGTAAGACCGAAATTAATATTGTATCTCCGATCCGAGATAATCCACGCTATTTACAGAGTAAATATTCAATATAAATTGATTATAAATCATGTACTTATTACAACAATGTATTTATATATAAATATATAATTTAAATACAATACACAGAATAAGTAAACCTCAAGTGAGAATGACATTAGCAGTCCATAGACATTCAACATGGCCGCCGTACGCCCATTCACATCCTGACACACGAATTATATTACTACAGAGGAATTTGGAATTACGTGATAAATCACTATATATATATTAATAAGTATATTACTTCACTTTACTTAGATATCTTTAATTAGGAAATAAGTTTTATAACATTGTACAGAAAGATAATTTATTTCTTACCTAAGAATTTAATATTATAAAAAAAACTTAAATTTAAATTTATTTAAAATTGATTTGTTTAGAGTTGAGTAAGTAATTTTCTTAAGATTATTTTAATACAAAAATTATCTATGCTAATCATTGTTGCTTGCAACAGTTATTAATATTCTTAACGCTATAACTTAATACCCGGTATTCTCTTAAAAACAAATCAAACTCCACAATTGGGCGTTTGTAAAATCTTTATAATAGTCTTTCTAACAGTGATATATTTATAAACATAACTTCCACACAGTCATCGTACAAAAATGTTGTTACATGTAACATATTAAAGACGAGTTGTCTTCGTAGAAGTACGAGTACGTCGGGACGGAGGCTTGAATACATAACGACTATCAGATTCCCTGAACCACATGTCAAACTAACCTTTATGATATCAATTTAATTAGCTTTTAGTAGATATTTATATATCTTTCAAATAATATAACCTTATGAAAGTTATTTCACATAGCGATAGTTAAATAATAATTAATTTAGTTAAAATAAAGTTTAAGCATTGTTGAATATCTGCTTAAAGTGTATTCATTTTAAGACATTAATTATATGTTGAGCGTTATCATTACAGTTAAGTATTAGCATAAAAAATGTAAAATCCTAAAAATATATAATATTTCAGAAACAAAAATACATTTAATATACGAATATAATTAAAAATATCAATGGCGTCCGTTGCCTATATTTTCGAATTAAAAATATACAGTTTTAGTATAATACATAATGGTTATATTATATTATATTTATTATATATATATATATATATAATATAATAAAACCTTCAAATTATATTAATATTCTTTGAATGTAGGTTAATGTTTTCATTGAAATTTTGATCACGTTTCGATCAAAATTTTAGCTGAGATCTTGATACATAATGTATAATAATAGTGCACCGTTAAATCATTATAAACATAAATTAGGGTTACATTACAGACACCAAACTGCGGTTGAATGACCTTTTATATATTAATACTCGCTGTGCCCATGACTTCGTTCGCGCGAGATTTATTTTTTAAAATGCCATAAGTTACTCCTTATGACATTAACTATCCGTTTGTGAAAGTCCTAAAAAACGTCTAGCTGCTTCAGAGATTAGCCGTAACAAACAGATAGATAAACACTGTTTTTTTTTAAATGTAAGTACCGTATATACTTTCATATGCATTAAGTGAAGAGCTGTTAAATTGGAATTACAAACAGACACTTCAATTATATTAATGTTACTATAGTTTTATTATTAAAAGAATCTCATAAACCTTTTAATGTGAATCGAACTTGGTCTCGCAATTACAGATAAAACCCCGCCATTCAGGACCGTTAAGGAATGTTTGATTTCTTCCAGTTTTTTTTACGATATCCACTTTCTTGGTGGTCTTCATATACTTTTGCCATAAAATTTATTCTGTACAGGTAGATTAAGTTCTTATTATTATAAAAACTAAGTGGGAAAGGTTAGTATTATCTCATAACATTACTCGAGCCATATAAGTACTTATAGTAACTTGTCTATTGTGTGCTCACAATAGAAATCTTTCAATCGCTGACTAAGCGTTCCTAATAAAATGTTAGCACAGAATAGGGTTCCGCTAACAGGACAATGTTACGTCTGAGTTTATTGCGGTCATTTTGAACTTCCTTTTTCATATAACGTATATTTTATTCAAGTATTTAAATAATAATTTTATATTGATTTATTAAATTTGTGTTAACAGCTTTAATGTTAATCACTTTAATCAAGTGATTAACATTAAAGCTGTTAAAGACGGATAATCGTTAAAATAATAAGTAATGAATAAGACTCATTAAATAGATAAAAATATATAAATAATTTTTAAACCTTAACGTGGCAGAACGACTCGACTTTGTGCGCGACAAATCAATGACTTTCACGGGCATAACAGCTCAAGTACTGTATTAACTATGTGATTCCATTTTCTTTCCTGTGAAACTCAGTAGGTTACCAAGATCATTTCTGTATTGATGAAATTGCATTGAAACTACTGGACTGCACACCCAAGTCACACGCAGCTTGTCGTATTTCAAGTTTTATATCTCTTATAGATTGGTATAGTCCAGGTTTATTGTAAACTCGTTTCGCCCGCGGGTCGGATTAGGACTTTCTTTAACAGCTCAATAATGAAAGATATAAAATGGCAACATAATTACTTATATTATTTTATGTCTACGTTATCCAATTAAAATATATTTTTTGTTGTTCAAAATTTTTACATGTTGTCATGGACATAAGAATATGATAATTTTGTGACTTGCACGTATATTGCGGGAATAACTACATCTCTGAAATCGTATCAAAATGTATTTAGCAATTTTAGGTGACTATTTCTATAACAAGAATAGCTAAACAAAAAAAGTCAACTATTCTCTCGGATTTAAGACATCTCTTTTCAAAACTTAAAATAAATTAAAGTAATTTAATTATTGATATGTAATATCTAACACAGATCAATTTACTCTCTTGTGGTAACAAACTATCAGACTCTTAACAAGATTTCATAACAGCATGGTGTCTATTAAATGTAATAAACTGATTAAATATACGAAATGAATGGCGTATTGATAAAAATAATAAGTCCGCTCTGTCGTGTACACATTTCAGTTAGACTTATCATTAAAATGCTTGTGGTATAATAAATTACTCAAATAATATCCTTAGCAGCCAATGATTATGACTAGCTCTGGCTACCGGTTGCGGCTGCGCTCTATAGTTTATTATTTCGAACGTCCTTCCAAAAGCTTAAATGTAATACAATTTTGAAAATTGTAATTGTAATTATATTGAATCTGTATTAACTATCATAATGATAAAACACGGAATAGAAAGGTGCCTTTCAAATACTAAAAAACTATTACAAAAGTTGTACGTGTATAACATTGGCAATACTCGTTACTAATACTGGTTTTACCTGATTTAATTACATCAAATATATTACACTCCAATTGCTGCATTACTTTCGAAGCATTTATATTAATTTATGATTTGTAATATGATAAATATATTTAGAATAGAATTAACATAGGTTATCCTATCACATGTAATGACGCACCAAATTAATGATAATGACTTTATACATATATTAATTTTGAATACATCTTATATGATACTAGAACATACACGGAGTCCCGGAGTGGGCGTAAACGGCTGCGACACAGTTTATACTTTTGTAGTCGTTTACGATATATGTTTGTTTGATTACAAATGATAATTGTAGTTTTCAAAATTCAATAAATTCAATTCAAATTTGATATGTATACCATGTATATAGTTTTAAGAATTTTTGAAATAAATAAATAAATAAATAAAAATAAATAAAATTAATAAAGTGAAGTGAATAAAACAGTTAATTTTAAGAGCGGAACAGTGTTGAGATTTATTGGAGTGCCATGGAGAGGAAAGGGCAGGCCGATTGGTTCTCAAGGCCGAAATACAGGTTGCCACTTTGGGCGGGTCTATCGAGAATTTATCAGTTTATAGCTTGAAATAATATATTTTTAAAGTGAAATCTGTAGTTTGCATGTTTTATTAAAGTCTTCAAAATAAATAAATGCCTATATTATAAATGTTCCAGTTTCTTTACAAATTTCATTTATTAAAATATTTCTACACCTGTTGCGTCACGAGTTAGCGAAGGTCGGTCCCACGAAGGGATTGTTCTGTCCCAATAAACAAATTAACTAATATACTGTAATATATCAAATGACGCATGTAAATAATATGGCCGGTGTAAGAATCGTTTTAATCTCGATCTAATATAATTAAAGTTCTCTAACATTGTTGATAGTTACATAATACATTTTTGAGTCGAGTCACGGAACTTAACATAACTGGTTTAACAGCATGACAATTTATATGGCGAGACTAAAGTCAGACTTATCATTGTTAGTTTTCCATGAACTAATCGTCTGTTTCATCTGCTAGAAAGCCTGTGACACAAGAGATTGTCATCGTATTAATTGTGCGTCTACATAACGTTGTAGTAATATTAATTATAATATATATTAGTAATTCAATAGGCTATTTGTCTGATCGCTGCATAGGCACCTCTGGGTTTGAATGAAATTCACCGAGATCCAATCTCACGTGGGTTAGATCGGTCGTCGGATAATGGGGATATCTCATTAATATCTCCCGTCCTTAATGGCGTTGTTAAACGGGGATTCGTTGAGTAATTTCGCAATATCGTATATAATCTAGTCAATTTATTGCCGTCGAGATGGTCACGTATCGATTCGAATTAATTGTGTCCGTTGTGACCATTAATTGACTGAATAAACTTATTAATTTTGAATGAAAGTTTATTCATATTAATTTTTTCATATAAGTGTTACATTTTTATTAATTTTTCTCCTTACTAGCTGTTTCCAGCGACTTTCTCTGCTGTCATAAACAAATTAGTTATTTGTTAAATTGAATGTTAATATATATTTTTTATATTTTTAACTGAACGTCACTATCAGTTCTGTCAATATATTTAAGACGTGTCATAGTGTTGTCTCATTCGCACACTTACGTTAAATTAAATATAATTAAATTATAGATCAACATAACTCGGATGGTTTAAGCTCATTTTATATTGATACAATCCGCCGCCAAAACTAAATAAATTATTATTTATTTGTAACATCTTATTATATATTTATTGTTTTTCACTTTCATGTTGTATGTAATATAGTTTAACAATACTCAAATATTGAGTTTTTAAATAAGATAGTTATATTTAATTGTCATATTTAGTTATAAGTTAAATTTATAAATGCTGTTACTTCCATACGTCTACTATCTTAAAAGAAATTCTTTGTCATATATTCGTCTCTCGGTCAATCTTTTATAACATTCATTTATACTAAAACTTCTTTAATTATCCGGTAAATATAAATGCTTCTAACATAATTACCATTTTATTATTTTAACATATTTGAAATCATTTTAACATAATCAAGAATCATTAGACATATAATAATAATTATTCGACATATAATAACAATCATTAGACATATAATAAGAATTATTCAATAAATAATAAGAATTATTTGACATATAATAAGAATTATTCAATAAATAATAAGAATTATTTGACATGTAATAAGAACTATTTGACATATAATAAGAATTATTTGACATATAATAAGAATTATTCTAATAATATTAACAATATTAGTGAATGCATTTAATGTAGTCGGAATGTTACAGCGTCAATCGATTTCAAAACACAATTTAATATTTAGACCATAATATATCAGAATATCGATTTATTTATCATTAAAACAATCTTAATGATTAGTCCCAGAATATTAATATACTTGTGATAATATTCTAATATTAACGATACACTCACTCGTATTTCATTAATTAATCATTATCTCATTTCGACGATTAATATATATCATTAAAGTATAATTAATTCAATAACTCTCTCTTGTTCAAGATAGATAGTTGAGTTTATCTTTATCTCTCTTTATCTTTTTGTATTTTCAAGATTTGCCGTAACGCGTCCAGGAGTTAACGGACCGGTTTTCAATGACTTCTTACTTCATCTCGCTTTTACTTCTGTATTCTCATTTGTCAATAATATTGTCATTTGTATATTACATTTATTTAATTATTATATTTTAAATATTCTTCAGTTATTATATATTTTATACAATCAATGTTCATGAATACTTTTATAATTACAGATTTAAATAATTCTATAATCAAATAAAATCATTTTATTACCTTATCATTATCATTACAAGAGAATTGTTATTCATCTTCCATACGTAATAGGCATTATAAACTGATAAATAACTGTAATAACAAATTACTGAAGACGATAATGGCCTCGTGGTCGGAGATAGAACTTTGAACGAATGTAAGATGGATCTAAACACATTTTGAGAACTATTCGGTGCATAATAACATATGTAATGTATAGTAATGTAATTATAATAATGCATTTAAATGTTATAATAAAATATGCATTTAAATGTTATAATAAAATGTGACAAAGTAGCATCTGACGCAATGATTTTGTTACCGCGGTAACGGTGAATGCGCAAATATTCTCCTGGCACGTTCCAGATCTCTGCGGCACGAATTCTACCCACGATCCAACACTTCATAGATAAACTTCATTCAGAATGTAATATTAAGCTTTACATACGGGTATAACTTTATATAATATACTAGCTCTGCCTACGACTTCGTTCGATGTTTTTAAAATAAAAGTAGTCTAAGTTACTCCTTGTGTTATCAGCTATCCTGTGAAAGTCCTGTTAAAATCGATCCAGCCGTTTCAAAGATTACCATGAATAAAAAGACATAATAATAATAAAAAAATTGTTTTAATGTAAGTACCGTATATACTTTTATTTGCATGTAGTGTAAAGCTGTTAATTTGGAATTACAAACGGACAATTCAATTTTATTTATATATATAGATTAACGATGAACCAAATTAGAATTCATAAATACGAGTTAGACTATTTCTTTTAATACAATAATGGTCGTTATCCAGGTCTCAAAGCAAACATATGGACGGGATAAATATCATCCGGGAAACCGCTTTGTACATCTGTTGCGATTACACGGAGGTTGGCGCTTTCAAAGATATCCTCCATTAGCTTCAACGGACGAGTCACCGACGAGTCGTCGTCGTCGTACTCCATTTCACCGGACGACGCTATATTCTCCTTAATCACTATAACGCCGCCATCTGTTAACGCCTCGTTGCATCTCTCCAAAAAGGCAATCAGGTCGTAATCCGCCAAGTGGCCGAGCACCCACTGACACCAGATCACGTCGTACTTTGCTTGAAATTTGACATTCTGAAGACCGATCCGGTGTATTGTTCCCAATTTATCATTGTCTTCGCCGAGCAATTGTTTCGCCGTGTTAATGAACTTTTCGTCTTGTTCCACTAAGTCGACCTTCGTGAAGTAATGCATCAAAAGGTTGATTGTGACCCGTCCGATGCCGGCTCCGCAGTCCAAGGCCAGGTTGCTTTTGGGCGCTCGCTCCAGCGATAGTATGTTGTTAAGAAATAATTTGGAGCCTTCGATGTCAATGTCCGTGATGTGGCCGAAGCCTCCCAGCACTCCGTCTATTGTCGGGGGGACATTGGCCCAGTATTTTGCGGCTTTCTTATAAAACGTATCACTCATTGTGAGGTTATATTGATGACGTTTCTTGTCTATTGTAGTTTATCTCATAGTTTTTATATCAATTAAATGATAGAATGAAAACTTTTTTAAATAAGTATAAGAAATATAAAAGTTGTTTTCTTTACAGGCGTTAATAGCAGCGGTGAATGAGACGGAGGGTGATGACGTCCGAGATGCTCTGAGGGCGCAGGCGGAGCAGCTCGCGCTGGTGCCGCGGGGACCCACCCTCGTCAAGGACACCACAGCCTTCAACACCACCATCACCACCGATGACACGGTGCGTACTGATAACTTATATTATTATTGTACGGGTTCAAGTTCCGAATATGTTTCATCTCGTCCTCTCGTGAATGTGACTGCAGCATTTGCAACAATTGCAAAGTAAATAATGTTTGAAACCTGTATTTAAAATTAAAATATATTCAATATACGCGAGTTGAATTTATAAAACAGTTTTATTTAAAGATTTTTGATTATTTTATTTAAGTTCTAAAATATTATTTGCTTCGCTTTTTTTCAAGGTCGTGTAATAAATCACATCACTATTTCTATAATTTGTTTTACACAGGAGGAGCTGCGAGCTTTACGCCCGGACGGCACTATTGTGACTGAAATACGACACACCAAGGAGCAGGAACGACTCTGCGACGAGGAGCTGTCCAAAGACGAGGTCTGTAATTACAATGAATTTGCACTAACATTTATTTAGAAAAATGCCTTAATTTCAAATTATATTGCAGGCGAAATCACTAAAGAGCAACGAAAGTCTGGTTGAAGAAACAGGTGGAACAGAACGTCGTAAGAGAGTCGATCTCGAGCACTCAACGGATCTGATGGCGGGAGGACTGCGCGTCGGTACACAAGTACACTCCAGGACGCGGACGGAAGAAGGTATAAATAACATTTAGATTGTAGACTTCGTTTTATTCAACCGAGCGATGAGACAGAGTATTATATATATATTTTTGTTTTTAGTTGAGAGAGAAGGACAACCTAATATGGATGACGATTGGGAAAGTCTATCAGTAAGAATGCGACGACAGCGCCGCCTGCGCCAAAGTGGTGAGCATTCAAACCTACGTTATACTACTTGTCGGTAGATGGCGCTGTACGTACTCCTACGATGTCATTTGAATGTGACTCATAAGATTGCCGCTAGGTGGCGCTGTTCACAAAATAAATATACTTTTCTTCACCAAGTTATTAAAGTAAATTAAAAGGTCATAAGTAAATATAATAATACGTGTGACCTTTTCAAGTATGTTTTTTTTTGCGCAGTAGTTTTAACTAATGATTTCGGGCAATATTAATATTAAGTGTATTGTCAGTGAGAACTAATGTTATTAATTAGTATTGTAATTTAAAAAGTATTAGAATAATATAATATAATAGAATGTCTTTATTATTGGCAGCAATATAATAGAGAGAGTCAATATTGTAAAAAATATATAATGATGTTAATGATATAGTATTTAAATGAGACGAAGACGTGCCGACATTGACACAGAAATACACGACTTAATTAAGATTACTAACATTCTGTGATGAAGAATTCGTTATGTTATAAGTCATCACGAAAAAGCGTTTAGTCTTTGAGAATGCGTTGTATTGAGTAAGAGTAAGAGGCCTTTTTAATTAATTATCACTAAGTTATTTGCAAACTGATTAGTTTGTACTTGTAGTATTCGATTTTCAAATTCCTATATTTTTAGAATCTTTTTATTTGTATTCGTTTTTCAAATTCGCATATTTTTAGAATTATTTGAAATCTGCCTATTTTCAGTTTTTTTTTTGCATTCGATTTTCAAATTCGCACATGTTTATAATTTTTTGTATTTGATTTTCAAATTCTAATATTTTTAGAATCCTTTTATTTGTATTCAAATTCAAATAATTTAAAAAATAATTTGAATTTATTTGAAATGTTAATTTATTTATATTATACAGAAAATATCTCGTATCGTAGTTATGTAAACCTGTAGATTATTATAATACGCATAAATTAGATCATAGTATATTAGTTCGTTGTGAATAAAATATTTAGTGATATT
The DNA here is from genome assembly GCA_918358695.1 of Melinaea menophilus ssp. n. AW-2005. Lineage (NCBI taxonomy): Eukaryota > Metazoa > Arthropoda > Insecta > Lepidoptera > Nymphalidae > Melinaea > Melinaea menophilus. The sequence continues at coordinate 20,109,510 of OU911041.1, read as the reverse complement.
TTTGTTATGTAACTGTGTGTGGGTTGAAAGTGTTAATTATCTCCATCGTCTATTTGGAACCGCCAACTAGTTAATTGCCTACTTAAAATAAAACACTTTCTTTGGTAGAATCTAGATGAAAATTAAGTTATTTACGAATACCTCATGTAATGTCGTCTAGAATTAAATGTAATATGATATTTTTTAAGAAATCAGATATGTTATTATTATTATGTAAAGCTATCATATTACCATATTATTATATGGATGTACAGTAATTTGTGGGTTTCGCGAACAAACAGACAGACAAACAGAAAATATCCTCTGTATTCTTAAGTACCCTGTGTATTACCATGAATACATATAATGTAGTGTACAAGGCACTTTAAACTTGACAAACCGCGCAAAATTTGCTTAAAGTTCAACACAAATACGGAAAAGATTTATTTTAGGTGCGATAACTTTTTAAATATAATAAAAAACTTATATTTTTTACCCAAAATTATATAATTAAATATAATATTACTAAAAAAAACAAGAACAAGTTTAATTTCTATGTAATAACTTAAAAGAACATTAAATATATAGTTCATAATAGCTTTAGTGGTGCCCCTCGAGCTGAGAACAGCAATTAAATATTGTCGACTGCAACGGGTTATTGTAACCTTGTCTTAGAGTCCACTTTATAAGTACCTCTGACTATTAAACAAATTATAATATTATATTTATTAAAATGTATATAAAGAAAGTTTTAAAATAATTTCGTATTTAATATTTTCTCATTTTAAAAATAGTATTCTTTCATTAATTAGTTGTTTACTTTCTCGTGTTGTTTTGTGATTAATTATTGAGTTAAAACGCGGTCAAAATGTGTTAGAGTCCATCGAGACCCCTAAATGGCGTCTCAGTGAACCCACGCTGACTGGTGAGGTCGCAGTGACTCCATTAGACCTTTTCAGTATACCGTGCCGTGAACAGATTTGAAGTTCCGTGCATTACGAAAATTATGTAAAATATTAATTATTATAAAAAGAAGGCTAAAAAACTTTTTTTTTTTTCGATTATGAAATGAAATATGTCAAAAAAAATGTTAAATTAATTTTTTGACGGTATGAATTCGTGTATCGTGAACACTTGTTCTCACACTGTCGGTCTGTCGCAATGTTTTATTGGTCTTGTATTACTTAACACTAGGTGTTGGTGATTTTGCCAGGTTGTATTATATTCATCTTCACCTTAATTTGTTTATGATTTGATGAATACTTTTACGACTTAATGTTGTCGGTGTCATCCAAAGGTCTGAGGTACGTAGCGTAGAATCAAATTCAATAATGTAGGTAAAAATAATACTGTCATTATTTGTTTATATAATTGCTATATTTTCTTAATTCCTCTAAATCATCGTTTTTTTTAATTTGTTTTAAAAATTACCAACATAAAATATAGCTTTTTAAATAGTTGTAAATTATAGTTATATTTTACAACTAATTTAATATTTCCCTTCAAAAAATTATGAATTAATTAATTATAATAATTTTTTATTACGATTATTATACTCGAAAGATTAATATAAAAAAACATAAATTATCTTCAATATATAGTGCTATGAATTATGTATCCCTAATAAAAAATAATGTTTTAAAAATGAAATAAATTTAATTAATTATTTGATAAATGACGTACTCCATGTAATTATAGCGACCTATAAATTACAGGTGAGTTACTACGAGTTGTGAATTCAGTAAAATGTCTCAGTTGTTCTCGGATTGACCTTCCTTGGTTTGGCAAACTTATTGACTTATGATTACGACATGTGCACGCACTAAGGCGCGGCTCCATCAGTCCACGGTGGGACGTCTCGCGCGCGTGTCGCCTCTGTAAAGTCTTGTATATTTTCAGATCACGACAAGGATTACGCGAAACGATCACCCAATATCGATATTGAGGAGGAGACACGGAAGAAAGAAACCTCAAAGTGGCTCGAGAGTCACTTCGGCAGCGACTCCCGCTCGTCCCACGATTCGATAGCCGAAGAAATCGGACGTCGTCCAGAGACCGGTTATTATGTGAAGAATAAAGTCGAAGACGAGGGATATTACGGAAAAACTTCATCGGTGCCACCCCCCGTGTATGGAGATCTTGCGCTTCGTAAGACGAAATCCTCGACACCGTCTGATGAGCCGGTTATATCGGGGAATAGAACTGGAGGATATTTCAAGGGTGTCGCTGATTGGTCACAGCGGAGAGCCAGCAAACCGAGGATGCCGGAGCCGCGCAGCTCGTCACCATCACCACCAGCGGTGCGTTCCCCGTACGCTAGTAATGACCGGCTAATTGACTCAAGGCACGTCTATAAACGAGAATCACAGGGAAAGACGTCTCCCATCCCTAGACGCCAACCCCCCTCTCGTGATGACTCCGCCTACGTCTCGTCATCAACTATGCACAGCCCGCCTCGTGGTTCTCCGTTCCGAGCTTTAGAAAATGACAGATATCGCGAGCCCTCGATCGAGGACGAGTACAGACCAAAAGCACCAGAAAGAAAACGTCAAATCAAACATCGCCTGTCCGAGGAACAGCGCTATGACAGCGGATATAGAAGTTCCTCACGAAATGACAACTCAGGTAGATCGAGGGACAGCCGTGATGAAGGTGCCACCGAACCCCCCCCGGACTACTCCCCACCTAGAGACCGCCGCGGAAGTTCAGATAGAGACAAAACTCCACCGCGTCGACGGGACAGAGACGAGCGTAAACAAAATCAAAAGACTCGTTTCGCTGATAACGGTCGCCGGCCGTCTCCGGTCCGCAAGTCTGTTGGGTCAGCGATCGGAAATTCAATAAGAAAACTGGTGGGCAAGATCCGGTCAGCATCCGCCGAGAGGAAGTCGCGATGGCGGCAATCCCGCACTCCATCACCGGAGCACTCCTCCCGCACGTACAAACAGTACGGCGGTGAGCTGGCGCCCCCCCTCGCCTCCCCCGCCCCCCCACACCGGTACTACCTTGGAGAGGACCCCTTCGCGCCCAGCATCTATGGACGAGAACACAAGTATGAGGGCAGTGCGAGACGAGCAGCTGCTGCCGACGCCCGCGATCAGAGAGAACGGTGAGACAAAAATATATATATATTATATAATAAAATACTTAACTATGCTAACTAAATATGGTGTATCTTAATTGTTAATATATTTTTACAATGCTCACCTGTTTTATAAACCTTAAATAGAATCTTGTTACACAAAAGATCCTCCCACACTTGTACGCGTGTAATATATTATATGTTTTTAATTATCGTTTATAGTATCTGTAACTAGTTCAAAATATAAAAGTATATTAACTTTTTTATTTAATATTTAAGTTGTAGTCGTAAGTAATAAATGAAACTGTTATCGCATTCGTAATTTTTCCTTGTGGTATTATTCCTTGAGTATCAATTACAATTTATAATTAATCGTATCGATATCTATTATTAGATACAGGTATAAAATCCAAGAATAGTTATTTCTATTCAATAATTTTTATAATTTATTATAATTCTTTCAGAATAGGTACGTATTAAAAAAAATTTCTGTCCGTTGCTGACGTGATTTTTTTATATCTCCAATTTACCATTTCTGTAAATGTTAATTCTATTAGTATTATAAAAATATAGTGTTTCATAATTAGGGATTCTGTTTTAACAAAGATATAACGATATACTATGCGTCTCGAATTACGTACAATTATTTTAATGTGTGTGTAATATCGTCAAAACCTCTCTTTGTAATGTAAATAAAATAATAAACAAATGTTGAATTTGTATACTTCTACAGCCTATTTCTCAATCGCTGAGTTGCATGCAAATTAATGTGCTAAAACTAAAATTCTTTAAATAAATTGACTCCGTCATTCCAAAGTTAGAGAGAAAGTTAAAATACTATTTATAGTATGTGTTTATGTTATTTTTAAACAAACGTATGTTTGTTTTAACCTCAATCTAGTGTATTTTCCGGTCTATCTCACCATTTAACACTGTCCTTGTGGTCAGTTACCTAGTATGGTTAAATAAGTGCTATCTGAGTAAATCAGCCCTTATTTAGCTAAGTTGAGTCAGTCACTGAAAGAGTCAGTTCATATGAATTATTTGTTAGTAATGACAAGTGAGTCATTGCAAGAAAATGTCACTAATGTGTAGGTTTAGGTGTACTACTCAGTTTCCTGGTAGTTTTTATTTCAATGTTTTTTTATTGTAATTACAAAAGTCATTAGTTTGGTTAGTTAAGAATAATATAATAGAATAAGATATAATGTCCCCTTGTTTTTGCGATTAAGATATCAAAGCCAAATTATCCATAAGAGTACTATTTAGATAAATACCAGTATATAAGATATAGTAATCGTAAACAAAGGCGGTCGTTAGTCGCGTGGGAGGAGATTCCCCATTCAATCCAATTATACACTAAAACTTATGATCACATGTTTTTATGATACAATGCGATAACAATGAGCTGTACGTGGGCCGCTCTCCATCACGATTGAGATAAGTGCTGATGATGAATTATTTAATATTACAGAGGACAGTTCTCGAGCACGCTCGGACGGTTCAGCCACTCCACGAGTCGGTTAAATCCTAACAGCGAAGTGGAGGAAGATTACACAAGAAGTGCGCAGACTTTGCCGAGGAAACTACACGATCGTAAAGAGAAAACCACCGAAAAGCCCAGTTCAAGTAAGTACTGGCAGCGACTCACGTCTAACAAACGCTCCACCAGCGCCGCTAACATATCAAACAACATATCATCTTCACCGGACGGAAAGATAAACGGGTATCCGCCGGGTCCCGCTAAACCGGCGAGGACCTACAGAGGTCTCAATAGGAGCAAGAGCTTTGCTATGGGAGCTCCCGAACAGGAGACACATCCCAGATACGTCACAGGAATGAACAGAAACTACTCCACCATGTACAAATCCAACCCCCACTTGAGCAGGCTCGACGAGACTCCCGAGCAACTCAAGAGTCCGGGCATCGTCTCAATAATCAACAGAAGCCAACGCGACTTAGCGGACGCCGTGTCTCGCGAAACTGAACGCAGACGAGATGGTTTATTTGGAGCCCGATACGGAAAGACGACGCCCGTCAACGGATACAACAAATCGTTTGAAGAAACAGACAAGAAGAAGATATTCCTCAAAGGACTCCGCGATCGAGCGCCGGAATTGTACCAGACGTTGCACGCGGACGACGAGTCCGACGGCAGTCGACTGTCATCCAGATATAATACACCATCACCGCATTACAAGGAGCGGATATCAGAGGAGCGTAAAATACCGCTTTATAAAACAGATTCAATAAACAGGGAGACCAGTCCCTTCGTTCGTTTGGAGACGAGATTGAAATCACCGGCGAATAGACGAGAGAGTAACAGCAGCGATAACTACTCAGAAACATATCGGTACACCACGCGTTCAGGAGACCCGGAACGACCCAGCGTAACGGACACCGTGGAGACCGTCAGCAAGAAAGTCATCCCATCCAGAGACGGGCGGTCCAAAGAAATCATTGAATCAAGAGAACTGAACTCGGTGACAAAAAGCCGAGGTTACAAGGAATCGGGTCCGATCAAGTATTACGATAACGGCAATGGCGTCCGTAATTCTCTTGCGTATGAATCAAGAAACGGCGTTTCCCCAAATTACACAGATCGGAGGAGAGGTTACAAGATCACAGAAAAGGTTAGAGATTATTGATTATAAATTCTATTAGATTGCCATATTTTTGATATAATATTAAATTACAGACTGAAAGGTTGATTTTAACTGAATTAATAATGTTAATACAATTAGTTACTCTATGTATAGTCTTATATATAGCTTTACTAATGCACTCTGATAAACTTAATTCCGTCCAATTTTATAATAGTATAGTTTTGTGAATAATATTATTATTGTAACATTGTTTAACGGTTACTTTTATAACATAATATTAATAATATACTCATGAAATAAACGTGTAATATACGCTATGATATTTTGTTTTATTTGTGCTATTTTTGTTTCAAATAAAATGGTCTTAAACAAAAAGATTTTTTTTTCCAAATAGATTTTATTATAGAAAACAAATACCTAATAATTATGAATATGTTTTTTTTTATATAATTTAAACCCTTGGTGAGCTCTTTGATTTAATATTTATTTATATAACTTGATATATACAAGGCTTTGCCCCGGTTTCTCCTGCTAATATAATCCGTTAATTAGAATACTCTTGAGTTAAATGTCTCCAGTACTTCATAAAAAGTAAATAAACTTATTCTGGTTTCGTTTTGATTGCATCATCACTTTCCAAAGATTTAATCATGTTTAAAAATAAAAAAATCAAGCCGGCTTTGTTAATAATAAATAATGGATATTTTTTTATGTCGCTTGTCTCTAATTAAATATAGTAGAGGCGTTTCAGGAAGTCCTTATTATAACGAATCCCTATTCGTTCTACACAGAATAATTATACTTGTAAATAGCGAATGGCTATTATAAAAAATCGAATTATACTATTCCATCACGTGGAATGTAAAACTATTTCAAAATCAGACCCATTATCCAATTTTAAAGGTAATATTTGACCCTAAAAATAGTGAGTTAAAGGTCCACCATTCATAAGCTCGCTAACTAGTCACTAACACCCTTTTCAGTGTAGTGCTTGGTAGATTAGATAAAGAAACGGCTGTATTGTATATTAAATCATTTTTCATATGAAGTAATGTTGTCAGTAATTTTGGTTATAATATTTAATTAAACGAGACGAGAGAACGCCCATCTTTTACCTTGAAATGTATGATACTTGCTGTTATTCTTGTATTATAGTCGTGTTTACACAAGTGATTTCAAGTCTGCTTTATTATATTGGATGTTATACTCATTTACCATTATATACTTATTAAACAATACAAATAGGTTTCCGTATTTCAAAATATAATAGAATTCTACTAGTATTAGTTAATTCTTTGTCTATGTGTCATTTTACAAGACTTTTTCTGTCTCAGTTATTAGGTTTAAAATAAAATGTAAGAAATCTAATTAAGACAACGTACAAATAATTACATACAACCACACCTATGAAAGTTATTTTAGCGCAAGAAAAATATATGAAAGCATTTTCAAGATTTTTTATTTCTGTACTTTACAATATTGAACACAGCGACATCTATTTATAAAGTTATAAACTACTATTTAGTCAGTGAAGCAACTAAACAAAACACTAAATAGTTTAAACTGTAATATATAGATGGCGCTTTTCACAATAACTTGAATAGATCAGATCGGTGTTCGCTTTATCGCAGAGTTTAGAAGCCTCCAGCTTATCTGTAAATCTATCTGAGAAAAAAACTAATCTGGATCACTTAGATGTAGTTTTGTAATAAAGTTCAAAAACATATGTATGTTAATCCTTATATATACGAAATCTATTTATTAAAGTCTTATAAAGTTGACAAAGTTCAGTTTACTCACGTTCTGCTCGTGGTTCGTGCTTTCTCTAAGACAACTTACAGAAAAAAAATCGTATTTCTAAAATGGCGGGATTTATGGAAAAGCTAATTGTAAATATCACAGATATTTATGTAACTGAGGATGTTCAACATTTAATAGTGTAACGTAGAACGTTAGATAGAACGCACCGAAAGAGAATCTAGGAGACGCATAATATAAGCAAATTTGATACAGGCGACTTTACGAGCCATGTTCCTTTCTTTGTTCCTTTCTTCGGGCAACAGAACTTTAAATCATTATATATATCCTTGTTTTTCACTGTATTTGTTACATTCATAATAACATTATTTCAAGTCTGCTTTATTATATTGGATGTTATACTCATTTACCATTAAATACTTATTTAACAATACAAATAGGTTTCCGTATTTCAAAATATAATAGAATTCTACTAGTATTAGTTAATTCTTTGTCTATGTGTCATTTTACAAGACTTTTTCTGTCTCAGTTATTAGGTTTAAAATAAAATGTAAGAAATCTAATTAAGACAACGTACAAATAATTACATACAACCACACCTATGAAAGTTATTTTAGCGCAAGAAAAATATATGAAAGCATTTTCAAAATTTTTTATTTCTGTACTTTACAATATTGAACACAGCGACCTCTATTTATAAAGTTATAAACTACTATTTAGTCAGTGAAGCAACTAAACAAAACACTAAATAGTTTACACTGTAATATATAGATGGCGCTTTTCACAATAACTTGAATAGATCAGATCAGTGTTCGCTTTATCGCAGAGTTTAGAAGCCTCCAGCTTATCTGTAAATCTATCTGAGAAAAAAACTAATCTGGATCACTTAGATGTAGTTTTGTAATAAAGTTCAAAAACATATGTATGTTAATCCTTATATATACGAAATCTATTTATTAAAGACTTATAAAGTTGACAAAGTTCAGTTTACTCACGTTCTGCTCGTGGTTCGTGCTTTCTCTAAGACAACTTACAGAAAAAAAATCGTATTTCTAAAATGGCGGGATTTATGGGAAAGCTAATTGTAAATATCACAGATATTTATGTAACTGAGGATGTTCAACATTTAATAGTGTAACGTAGAACGTTAGATAGAACGCACCGAAAGAGAATCTAGGAGACGCATAATATAAGCAAATTTGATACAGGCGATGTTACGAGCCATGTTCCTTTCTTTGTTCCTTTCTTCGGGCAACAGAACTTTAAATCATTATATATGTCCTTGTTTTTCACTGTATTTGTTACATTCATAATAACATTATTTCAAGTCTGCTTTATTATATTGGATGTTATACTCATTTACCATTAAATACTTATTTAACAATACAAATAGGTTTCCGTATTTCAAAATATAATAGAATTCTACTAGTATTAGTTAATTCTTTGTCTATGTGTCATTTTACAAGACTTTTTCTGTCTCAGTTATTAGGTTTAAAATAAAATGTAAGAAATCTAATTAAGACAACGTACAAATAATTACATACAACCACACCTATGAAAGTTATTTTAGCGCAAGAAAAATATATGAAAGCATTTTCAAGATTTTTTATTTCTTTACTTTACAATATTGAACACAGCGACATCTATTTATAAAGTTATAAACTACTATTAAGTCAGTGAAGCAACTAAACAAAACACTAAATAGTTTAAACTGTAATATATAGATGGCGCTTTTCACAATAACTTGAATAGATCAGATCAGTGTTCGCTTTATCGCAGAGTTTAGAAGCCTCCAGCTTATCTGTAAATCTATCTGAGAAAAAAACTAATCTGGATCACTTAGATGTAGTTTTGTAATAAAGTTCAAAAACGTATGTATGTTAATCCTTATATATACGAAATCTATTTATTAAAGTCTTATAAAGTTGACAAAGTTCAGTTTACTCACGTTCTGCTCGTGGTTCGTGCTTTCTCTAAGACAACTTACAGAAAAAAAATCGTATTTCTAAAATGGCGGGATTTATGGAAAAGCTAATTGTAAATATCACAGATATTTATGGAACTGAGGATGTTCAACATTTAATAGTGTAACGTAGAACGTTAGATAGAACGCACCGAAAGAGAATCTAGGAGACACATAATATAAGCAAATTTGATACAGGCGATGTTACGAGCCATGTTCTTTTCTTTGTTCCTTTCTTCGGGCAACAGAACTTTAAATCATTATATATGTACTTGTCTTTCACTTTGTTTGTTACATTCTACAACATAATTTTTATATATGTAAATTATGACAGGGCTGATGTGCTCTTGGACAAGTCGCTAAAAGGTAAGATTATAAAAAAATACATTTATTTTTTATTTGATTGACAATCTTGAAAAGTAACCATATTTTAATATTATATATGTATAAAACTTAATTAATATAAAAGAAATCGATTAATTAAGTTCATTTATTGTGAAAGGAAAATTCCGTGGTATGGTGTATATTTTTCCTGTTTAAAAATATTTATTTTATTTTATTAAATAAGTGAGGTCCGTTTATTATTTTTTGAAAAATGAACTATTTAAAATATTGACGCGTAAACCTCTTTGGTAAAAATCATAAAATTCGTGTTGGGAACTGAAGCGGTGTATGTTTAAATAATAACATACACCGCTTTAAATGACATCGAAAAACTAACTTATGTAATTTTTAAAGTCACTGTTTGATAATAAAATGATGTCTCTCAACTGGAGGAGAGTCAGGAGAGTCAATTCAACACAACAAAAGATTTGATTTGATAACAAATAAAAATAATTGTTATTGTATTAGCATCTTAACATCTTTCGGCTGGACCCTGGCACTGCGAAGAGTCTTAGCTTCTTTTTGTGTTGTATATTGAATTTACAAATGGAGTGTTCCCTGCGATTCCCCCGATGTTACAAGTATTCGTAGCCGGCGGAAATCAATAAAATAAAAACCGATAGTAATTAAACATAGATAGACAATAGATCTATTTCAAATTAAAAACCTAATTACATAGTTGTCTTTAATTATGTTTATATTGGTTAGGTTAGTCAGTTAATTTCCATTTATATTAGTAGAATTCACAATTTCAAATAAATGAATGATTAATTATTATGTAAATATATACATGTAATTAAGGTAGTGTGGCTTTAATTAGTGCAGCTATTTATTGACTGCTAAATCGTACACGACTACATAAAAAACTATGAATATTAATATTTAATATTAATAATTTTGATATTGTTTTTATAAGATTAAAGTATATAAAATAAAATAGATATTTGATTTAATATATATAATTAAAGTATAAATATAATAGATTGTTTTTAAATCTAGACAATATTAGGATTAAAACTTAATATGTAATATCATTACGGTGTTTCTTATCAATTATTATTGGTATCTCTCGAGTTAACTGCTCTGAATCGGAATTCGGAATCTGAATTAACTCATTGATGGATTTTAAGAAAACATAATAAAATAATGATGCAAAATATATAATGCAATATTTGTTAAGGTATTTTATTATACATGAAGGTTTTTTGTTTGTATACATTTATTTTTATGATACTTTTCCCTTTAATTGTCCCTAGTTTTTTTATCGAATGTTTTTTGTCATTGCGTCCTGCTATTATCCTTTTTTGGAAAAACTGTAATATCCATTTATTACAATCAACTTGCCAAACTGAAATGCATTGGTTACTGGAATTCATGAAGGTAGTTTTACTAAGTTTAATTTTTGAGATGTATTTAATGAAATAAATTCTTCTTCACTTCTTCACTGGAGTTGGACCCAATCGTTATAAGTATTAATAATTAAATAACTTTACATCGACATATAACTTATTCACACATCCCAGGTAAACACCTTCAAGGCCGCGGTGTATCTACAACAAAATTACTAATGAAAATTAAATTAATCGATACCCCGCTATTGATTTTTATTTGCTATCTGCTGCTTCCTACCTCTAAGTCTTGATATTAAACTCGTTAGATTTGCAGCTTCGGGCATCCATATACTACAGATATCTAAAAATTTTATTGGAATGTGACGTCTCGTTCAGGACAAACACTATCAATGTTGGTTTCAAAGGTAATTCTACGTTGAATGCAGGCGATGCCGTCTCTAGTATATAGTTGCTCAAAGATTTGCAGTTCATACATAGACGTCTCATTGATATGTCAAAGTGGCGGTAAAATAAAACTTTAAATAAATGCAAATTTAATGAGTAATTTTTTTAATGTAGAATTTTAATATATATGTAAAAGTTATATAAATAATAATATGCATTTTGAACAACACGATAAGATATAAATGATATGTTAGTGCTATATTTGTAGATAAGACGAAGGTTCTGATATTTGAAAGAAATGAAGAAAGAACAGAATGTAAGATCAACGTGAATGATAAGATAATAGAACAAGTGAATGAAGTGGTATATTTGGGAAGTATGTTTAGCAGAGACGGAAGATACGAAATGGATGTGGAAAGGCGTATTGCTGCTGGTAACAGAGTCAATGGTGCTTTGACTGCATTGTTGAGACGGCAAAACGTCAGTATAGCTGCACGTTTGGCTGTACACAATGCAGTTTTGCTACCGACACTGTTATACGGCAGCCAAACGTGGGTAACACAGAAGAAGAATGTAAGAAAGATGAATGCTGTGGAGATGCGATCTCTTCGCAGAATATGCGGAGTCAGTCTAGCTGATCGAATCCGCAATGAAGAGATCCACAGAATGGCAGGTACTAGCGAAGATGTCACGGTGAGAATGAAGAAGAACGTGCTCAGGTGGTTTGGGCACGTTGAACGAATGAGTGATGAAAGAATGGTAAAAAAGATTTATATGGGAAAAGTGAGCGGTAAGAGAGACAGGGGGAGGCCTCGAGTGTCCTTCGAAAACACAGTAGCTACGATACTGGAGGAAGGTCACGTAAAAAGCATGAGGACCCCCCGGAGGGCATGTATGAAGAAGTTGATGTCTGTGGCCGAGGCGAAAGAGGTATGCAGAGACCGTAGCGTTTGGCGCTCCGTCGTCTCTGGCTACCCCGCAAGGGATATGGCGTGAAGGTAAATAAATAAATAAATAAATAAATAAATATTTGTTCACAAAATAAATATGAGAATGTCCAACTGATAGCGCACTGCTTGATCCAAAAAATGGTGAGTGAAAAGTTACATCGATTATATCTAACTAAATAGTGTCAGAATCTCTCGAAGACTCCTGCCATTGTGCATTCACTACCTTCATTGTGAATACGGAGGAGAAAGAGTCCGTACTAATCCTAGATGATGTAGTGCATTGAAAATTAAATAATATGAAACTTATAAAGTAAAAAAAAAACTGAAGTTACAGTCTTCGGAACCTTGTGGTGGTTCTATAATAACAGTAACTACTAATTTATTAAAATGTACATCTTATTTCTTAAAGTCACAAGGAAGTCAGATTCGAAAAGTAACAGATATTGAAGGTTAATTCAGTTTTCGAGCAGTTCGAGTAATATCTGTGTATGGAAAGCACGTTTTAAAAGTGGGAAATGGTAAGAATTTTAATCAGACATTGCATTTTTGTATCGATATATACAAAAAAGTATTGTGATTTTTTAATGAAATAAACTATTTAGTGATTTGTGGTTGTATTATATTAATTTGCGGGTAACTTATACTGATAGTCGGTGTATCGTAGTATTGTTAATAAATAAAATAATCTGTTAAACGTTTCCTGATTGGTTAATAACGTGTCAGATAACCAATCGAATCCTTGATAGTATTGACATATAATTTTAACTTTTATCATTCTTCCGACAACCGTCAGTAAGTCGAGATGAAGTTTTTCAGTTTTTGATAATCGATACAATACAATTAAACTTATGGATTTTTTTCTATTATTTTGTAATATGAATGTGTAGTGATAAAAAGTTTGGACTAACGTTATAACATAGTTAATTTTGGAAAAGTGTTGAAGATAAATCGAGGTATTTATAATTAATAAGGTAAGTACGAGGTAATTTTTTTATCAGAAATACAATTGAATGTATGTATTAAAAATTAGGAATAAAATAGATTTTTAAGTTCGAAAAACCGACTTTCTTTATGGTCATTATATTTTTTAACATTTTTGTTATTAAAATATTTTTAACATTTTAAAGTATTATTTTGGAATAACATATATAAAGAGTCGTGATTGAGCGGAAAAATTATACTTAACTTGTATACATGTTTTAAAAATATTTTTTATATGTACATTAACAGACAAACAATAAGTGTAACAACTTAACATATGTATGATATTTTACAAAACAATCACAGCAATATAAATGAAACATGCACGTATGTATTTATTATATTACTAGTTGTTGTCAGTTATTATTGTATTCCAAACTGTTCTTTGTTGTCCCTTAAAAAAGAAAATATTTTCCTGGACTGAAAAGTATTTTTTTTCCAAACAATAATGTAACACCACATCAGATTTGATTAAAATTACTGGAAAATTTAATGTTGTAATAATACCGATGTTTAGTTTGCTGTTTTTTCGTATAAATAGAAAAATATTTAATAAATAGCATGGGCTATGGGCTAAGTAAGTATATGGATATTTACTTAAGCTAAGTGAGAATAAGCTATAACCACACAAAAGTCAAACAAAATCTATCCAGCTCGTTCTCGCGATGCTTATTATATAATATTCGTATTTTTGTAAAAAATAAAAAGCCGTAAAAATCCGAATACTTCAAGTATAAAAACACGTTCCATTATTTAAATCTATTTTTTTTTAAATACCTTCCTTTTCTTTATGTTATATGTATATTTGAAAATAACATGTTAGGAGTATAAAAGTAATATATTTCCTTTGATTAAAACAAATTCAAGCTACTCTTTGAGCTTCGTAACACATGTAATCCCCACACGCCTGTTTTTCAATCACAGCAAGGGCTTACTGGAACGTTGGACCTGGAACGTTGGACCAAAATAACGTTAAAAGTAAAGTCTAAACAGAGCGGCTTCACTTTATTTCAGTTGAATAAAAAGTTCTCCCATTTGGTTAATGAGTTTTATGAATGTTTTAATTTTTTTTTATGTAAATGTTTATTTTGTATCACCAACATTTATTTGTACAATTTGAAGGACAAAGACAACATTTTGCTAAAACCTCTTTTAAAACTTGGGATCAAACAAAATGATATCTATTTCATGTCACTTTGCATATTGATATTTTTTTCTAATCTACCTTTATTATATCTTCTTTCAGATGAGACGACGTTTAATATTATTTTTGTTTTTCCTTATTGAATTCTCGGAAACGGCCAACATATTATACGTGATGCCGTTTTCTTCTACTTCACATTATATAATGCTGAAGCCAATTGGAATAGAATTGGCTCGCAGAGGACACAATGTCACTGTTATAACTCCAATGAGGGATGTGAATCCTCCTCCCAACTATCATCAGCTGAAGGTTGATGACACCAAAGTGTGGGATTTGCTGAGTAAGTTTTAGTGTCTTTTTATATTATAAAACAATTCTTTTTGTCATTTTACTTTATAGAACAACCGTCTAATCGGATTTTTGGTTCCCATTTAAAAATAAGACCATACATAATAATCACATAGTTTTACATATTTCTTTTGCACAGTATAGCTATATAGTTTCACAATAATACTAATTCAAAATAATCTGTGTAGAAGATGTTTACCACAACCCCATGTGTTCAATGAAGGGTCTAAATGTTAGCACAAGACCGTCTAAATCGAAAATTTTATCGTTGCAGAAGTCGAGAGACCGAATATTTTTAAAATGGTGGATCTTAATGAAGAAGAATTTCACGACACAATCTTATGGTCAGGAGGAATTGCATCCACAGAACTAATATTTAAATCGTCCGAAGTTATAGATTTTTTGAAGAAAAATAACGCTTTCGATTTGGTTATAAGTGAACTATTCTTTCAAGAAGCGGTGTACGCTCTCGCTTATAAATATAATGCACCCCTGGCGTTGGTCACGACTTACGGCAACTGCATGAAGCACAATTTCATAACAGGTAATCCTCTACAAATGGCGACAGTTCTTTCAGAATTCCTAGCCGTAAGGGAATCTACAAGTTTTTGGGGAAGATTAAGAAACTTATATTTCAACGTCTATGATTATATCTGGTGGAGATATTGGTATCTTGAGGAACAAGAGAAAATTGTGAGAAAATATTTGCCAGAATTGACCGGAAATGTGCCTAAATTATATGATATTCAAAGAGATACTGCATTAACTTTAATTAACAGTCACTTTAGCTACGATACGCCCGCAGCAATTCAACCTAATATAGTTGAAATCGGAGGACTTCATGTAACAAAAAGTAACACAAGTCTCCCTGAGGTTGGTGAAACTACTGCTTTACGATTATCCTTTAAGATTATTTGTAATTTTAGCTAAACCAAATATCTTTTATTTATAACATTACTAGCAGACCCGGTCACGCGTTGCTGTGACTATTGTTTTTGACATATTACATTGTAGTAAACTATTTAAGGGGTAACGTTCAGAGTACTTCTGTCATGAAAATCATAATGTTTTCTTACAGACGATATTAAGCAAAAATAGAAACAAAATTATTTTTTAAATTTAATCCAAATTTATAACACTATTTGTAAATTACAGAGTTTTTAGTAAATAACTTGGAACACTGAACTTACGAATGAGGTAGGTAGGGTAGATACATCATTCGTAATTATTCAATCCAGTCAACAGATACCGCCATCTTTTAGAATTGTTAGGAGCTAACTGCAAAATAATAAACAAATAAAATAATATTGCGACTATGAATTGAGTTGAAAATTATTATATATCTTTTAAGTTAGGTCAAACTGTACGTGGTGTGTAAATTTATTAAAATCGATTAAGTAGTTTAGGAGTCCATCGCGGACAAACAACGTCACACGTGATTTTCTGGTGGATCTTTTTTATCATTTAATATTTTAAATAATATGATAAATAAATCGTAAAATTATCCTTTTTTTAATATGTTACTTTATCATTTTAATAAGATGAAATAAAGAATAATGAAATAAAACGTATATAAGTATTTTCAGTAATCGTACTCATATTAATAACAAAAATCTGTTTTATTTTTATTGTAGTGCTTTATGATACACAATGTTTTTTGTTTGATTACCTGGTGAATACAAACAAATCTGATGGTTTTCCAACATGGGAACAGGCAACATACAATTGACCTCTGGGACTTATTTATGGTCATAGCAAAAGCAAGCCATACTGGAAACTGTCAGTCGGAATCATTGCGATGCGTGGTATCAACACGTCTTCTCCTTTATACTTTCCTTTCAGTATAGTTGCTTCTATCACGTTGTTCAATAATTTTTTTAGCGCTAACCGTGTGCCGTTGCAAAGACGTGATTGGTTGATATTTCTCAACATTATAACTAACGATAATTAAAGGTTTAATTGAAGATTGTGAGGTGGCAATCCTGGTAAATCCAGCGAATTTAAAAATTCAGGCGGATAGTTGACGACATCATCTTGGTTAGTAGCCGAATCAACTGATCTATCCTCAATTCGCCTGTAATTTGTTCTTGAATTTTGAAATTTAATTCATTTACATCTATGTTTTTTGCAGCCAATATAGCCCTTTCGCTCAACCAATCATGGTTTCTGTAATTTTGAGCAACATCTGGAAACACCTTTTGAATAAGTTCATCCTTTGATCTAGTTAACTGACAAAAACTTTGAGGAAAGTTAATGCAACCAGTCAAGGTGTCTATAAGAAATTTGCCATTACCAATGTCAATGAGTTGTTTAGAGAATATGTCTCCAGATTGGTCATTTTGCAACTTGACACGCATATTCTTGCTTAAATGTAATACCTTCACATGCTTCCACAAATTGGAGGACTTTAAATATGCATTAAGTTCATCAGCTGGCGTTGATCGTAGAATCACTGGAAATATTTTACGAAAATCTCCTGCTAATAAAATCATTGCACCACCAAATGGGTTATGATTGCTCCGTAGATCTTGTAAGGTTCTATCTAAAGCCTCCAAAGATTTTTTATGTGCCATCGTGCATTCATCCCAAACAATCAATTCACATTGCTGCAAAACCTTTGCCATTGCAGAGTTCTTCGAAATGTGTCAGGTTGTGGTTTCGTTGCTTTGCATGTGTAATGGCAATTTTAGTGCTGAATGAGCTGTTCTACCACTTTCAAGCAAAGTTGATGCGATTCCCCACGAAGCGAGTGCAAGTGCAATTTTATTTTGTGAGCGAATTGTTGCTAATATCAATGAAATCAAAAAAAAAATCCTGTACCACCAGGTGCATCTAAGAAGTAAATCCCTCCTCTTTTATCATTTATTACTTTCATAAGTGTATCAAATACATACTTCTGTTGTTCATTCAATAGTGGAAGATTTGTTTGAATTAATTCTTTCAAGTATTGAGATCATACAGTTTTTCTCGGTGCAACTCTTGGTTAAAAGCATCATGCATTGGACGACTGGGCGCGGCCAGGCCCAATTGAAATAATAGTTTGTTTGACATCATCAAGCATATGTCCTCAATTGAAATCACTACTTCATTGTAAATTTCTTCGCTTATTTGTATATTTAGATTTCCCCTTCTAATCCGTATTTGATACAAAATATCATCACACATATTATCTTTGTACTTGATCCACAAATCCTTTGGGTTTGATGGGAAGCATGTAGATATGATTATAGAAAACAATGTTCGTATTTGATGAGCTTGTGATGATATTACAGCATCATTGAGGGTTTGATCCCAATGAGCATTTTTCTAGCAATCGCAAACGTTGGCAAGCTTTTTTGTATGACCCACACAAATCACCATCAACAGTTCGTACATGTTGGAATGATGTTGGGCCACGTACATTGTCTAATAGCAATCGTGAACAAAAACTTTCATCATTGCTTTGATGTACTGAATAAATTCGACCAATCGCATCGGTAGAATATACATCTGGGTATCCTGAAACTGGTTTTCCTTGTTTTCGTCGTATAAATCTCCTTGAGGATTGATTCCAAGTATAATATTTTGGCATTTAAGAATATAACAATGTTTGAGCAAAAGCATCGTTTTGGCATGTCTCAAAAAAACTGGTTAATGTAGTAGATGGTGGCTGTACAGCCCTTTCTACTGCGTTCTGTGCTGTAAAATATACTCTTTGTCCATTTTCTAAATGTACAGCTAAATGAACAACAGTAGGGAGTCCCTCATGAATAGGAAAAGAAAATATTCGCCAAACTGCTTCATTACTACTAACATAGCGACCCATTTGGTATTGGGTAACTTCATCATTGGAATTCTCTGCATTAGTACCAATAACAGTCATATCACTCCCTTTGGTCACATATTTGCAAATATATTTAATAGATTTTACTGAATGGCAAGATTCAACGTTGATGTGCGCCTTGAAGGTCTTTGATAAAACGGGTGAATATGGAACAATCCAGCGATTATCTATTTCAATATCTTGTTGATTTCATTTGACAATTGTTGATCTTCCATTTTCTGCTGTCGACCGGCGACGATACAAAGGATAACCGTCAATACCAGTGATTGTTTCAGATATTAATGTCCGTGGATATCGTTTTGAACATTTACCATCCACCATACATGGTAAATTTTGATTAAGAGTTCCACAGGGACCATGTACCATGTTTTTGATAACTACCTCATGCAATCCAGGATCTACTTCTACATTAGGAATTTCCGCTGATATTACTGCATCAACTTCATTTGACTTTATCTTGTTAACTAACCAAATCAAAATATGTGCATGTGGCAATCCAAAGCGGCGTGTCTCTCCAAACACATAATGTTTCACAATGAAATCCATTAAAGATTTCAACTTTTGTATAAAGACTCTGGCTGTGTCTATTTCTATCCAGTGTGGATTGCATGTAAATGTGATGAACAAATCTGCTATACCATAATGACAAACATATGACATGGCATTTTGAGCATATTCATGCATATGTCGAGGGCTTACGATGTATGTTGCTGGAAGAATAGTTATTCGACTAAGATTCTGTGCATTACCATCAGCATTAATCGCATCTCAAAGGTGAATATACTCTTCAGATCTGAGTTTTGTCTGATTCAACCTGATGAATGTTAATCTCTCCGTTTCAATTTTAACATACATGTCTACAACATACTTGTGATATAATCGCCGACGTTTGAGTATGTGATTGTCATCATTAGGCGGTAGGAATAATAGTTCATTGAACTGACTTTTTTGTTGGTTTTACAACCTGAAAATAGATTTTTGTTTTCATAACATTGAAAATAAAAAAAATATATAGTGACTGATAATATATGCAATGGGATTTATCATCTTGTTTGAGAAGTCATAGCCATCTTCACCTTGCCAAAATATATTGGGATACTGCAATGCGTCATATGAGCGGTGTGTTTCCTTTATACGTTGTAATTGATCATTCCGACGATGTAAAACAATATCAAGGGATTCCAAGTTTTCTCCAACTACAACGATGGCAACTTCATCAATAGTTGGTGCATTAAAACGTCTTGCATGTTGGCCAACAGGTGTTTTATCAGCTCTGATTACAATTTTGTGATTATCAGATGGCATCAGATCCAGTGCAGTTTTAAACAACATAAGCAATTGAACAACGCATATCAATTTCTTGTGGTGAATTGCCTATGAAATAAATTGGCAAGAATTTGTAATTGCTATCTGACACTGGTAACAGTGAACCTGCGCTATGATATAGTTGGCCTTGTATCTGTAAATTAAAAAAAATAATTTTGTCAAATATAAATAATATTTGTTCGTAAAAAGTATATCTGTCTCCTAATTTGAATCCCCAATTTATAATTGATATGCTTAGGTATGTCAATATGTAATAATTAGTTGTAACTAATATCCATCATTAAATAATTATATTGTGTTTCAAAATAATAAAAGTATTGCTAATACTGAATCACCAAATAATTTTATGACTATGAATTATATTTCTTGGGGATTAAGAAACTGAAGGTTAATGACACACCTTTACTTAATTAACAGGAAATTTTGTTCATTAAAATAATAATGATTAACTGCTATAATATAATACATACCTTAAAAGTTGGCATGAAATTTTCCCGAACTACGTTTGTTGCCCCAAATGACGTCATTTAAAAGCAATTGTTATATTATTGGACATTTAACAAAAAGTGTATGGAATCTGGTTCTATTCCTGAAACCAATTAGTACAACGGCTCTGGTGGTAGATCCAATGGTATCAATTTCACTTTCCCATTTGCGCAACACAATCCATTGGCATCATTTGCCTTACAATGAGAGCAAACCAAGTTCATAGATCCAATAGTAATACACTGGTGGTTACTGTAGTCAATTGACAAATCATAATTGAAAGCAACTCGATTCAAACTTTCTTGATTATTGGTTGAATCTCTCGCTCTCGCTTCCCACGTTCGTGATATACGAATTCTTTCACGTTCTTTTCGGTCGTCACATTCTTGTGCAGTATGATAAGATCGGTAATTAGTTTGGTTTGTAGCATTTCGGGTTCTTCTACCTAAATTACTTCGTCTTATAGGAGGCATATCGAATATACTCACCTAAATTATGTCACATGCAATAATTATTAATCACAGGTATTAAAACACTTTGCACAAAACACGATATAAAACAATCAAAATTAATTATTAAATATTATAAACGCTTTTTAACGCGGTTTGTTTGACAGATGCAATGACGTGAAAACTGATGACAATTTATGTCGCATTCCAAAACTAAAACAAAAGAAAGAATATTCCAAGGCCAATCAAATCTATAGCTCTTAAATTTTTTGACTTATACACACATATATTTGATTGAATTTGAACTTTGTGCAGAGACAATAAAGTGCGAATTGACTCTTCGACGTTAGCAACACACCTACATTGTTTAGACAAAAATGAGTGCTTGTAATTTAATATGAACTTTATTGTATAGCAATACAGTTCAAATTGACTCTAAATTTAGTTAGAAAATATTTGTATAGGAAAAAGAAAAGGGCTCTTTTAGGGTTTTCCTGGAAATTATTCGATTTTTTCTCGCCGTAAGAACCATCCTTGGGCTTCAAGGAATATTTAAAAAAAAGAATTGTTAAGATTGGTCCATGCGTTGTTGAGTTGTGCGCTTACCAACACATTTTGCGATTCATTTTTATATAATAGATTGTATTCTCGTGTTTGTAATTATTTGTTTTCCTATCGGGATCGAATTTAATGAAATTACTTTTGTATTGAAGAGGTTACGTTGATCATTATTACCATCGTTGGGCTCGGTGAGTGTTATTTTTTGACTAGATCCAGATTTATTTTTACATCCATAAACAAAACTCGTATTTTCAACTCAGACTCGTATTTCCGATTCCTAATTTTTATATACCGTATATTTTATGTTAGTAATCGGTAAAGTAGTTTAGATACATTATTTCAGTTTTACATACTATCATCATATGCATACTATAAATATACTTTTCCTAAGAGTTTTGATTTGATTTTGATTTCTTAATTTCAGGATCTTCAAAAGATATTGGATAAAGCGCAGCATGGAGTTGTTTATGTAAACTTTGGTTCAAATGTGAGAAGTGTTGAACTGCCAATAGAGAAGAAAAATGCTTTTCTAAATGTGTTTAAACAATTTAAGCAAACGGTTTTGTTTAAATGGGAAGACGACGTGCTAGAGGACAAACCGTCTAACTTGATTATACGAAAATGGTTCCCTCAGAAGGAAATACTACGTACGTTTGAATAATTTAATGTTACTTGTTTTTACTTCTAGTTAGTTGATAATTTATTTGTTACAAATGACAACAGAAAATTATAATTGATATAATTATTAGAAGTATCGGTAGTAAAAAATAATAAAACATATATTTTAATCTTAATACCTATTTAAGGAAATATAAATTAATGGATTTCGCAAAACAACTACACGTATACTTTTTTCTTCATTTTCAAATTCTTAATAATTTAAAGTCCTTTTTCTTCTGTTCAAGTCCTGGCAATTCGACATTTAATTGAAAGTGAAAACATAATAAAATTGAAGTTGTAAATCTTTTATTGAATATATATTTTTTAACATTTTTCAGAGCATCCAAACATCAAACTATTCGTCAGTCACGGTGGCTTGATTGGGATGCATGAAGCCATAATCAACGGGGTACCTGTCGTCGGAGTTCCAATATTTGCTGATCAATATAACAACTTGTTGCTGGCTGAAGAGGCAGGATTTGGTAAAATACTGCTTTACCATGATATCAATGAGGAGACTTTAAGAAAATCAGTAAATGAAGTTCTCAAAAACGAATCGTATATTAAAAATGCTAAGGAAGTTTCCAGAAGGTTTATGGACAGACCAATGTCCCCAATGGATACAGCCATTTATTGGTTAGAATATGTTATTAGAAATAAAGGAGCTGAATATATGAAGAACCCTGCAAGAAATTTAAGTTGGATTGCCCACAACATGATTGATGTGTATTTAACAATAGTTGTTATAGTGATAGTGTTGATTTATATTTTTCTTAATCTGTGTTGCTATATTAAAAAATCGTTTACTAATTCTGAGGTACCAATATCTAAAAAGATATCGTAATAAATCATAAATTAGATTATTTTGCAATGTTTTATTATGATTCCGCGGTATAAATATGTACATACACGTGGATGATATTTGTTTATGTATATCATGTAAAAAGTGTTTTAAACAACATTAACGAAGATTAAAAAGTATTGTGTAATGGTTGCAGTGCAATAGTTTGTAATTAAACTTAAATAAAAAAACGTATGTTACTAAGGACTCCATTCTAATACTAAGTTAAGTTGAATATTATGTTCCTCACCATGTTTTGTGATCCAAAACATCAAGATTGAACATGTTACTGAAGCGAGAAATTTTTGGGTTATAAATTATCGTGGATGAAAATCTATTATTTGAAAATCATACTACCATCAGAGCGTGCTTCTATCATCTCATATTTTATATCGCATCTGGAAATATTTAAATAATGAAGTGCGATAAACCTTTCCGTTCTTGTTTTGTCCAAACTTAATTACGCTGTCGTCGTAATAGAGTATACGAGTAGACTGCTGGCACGTACTATGCTCCTAATAAGAACTGTGCAAAACGTCTGTGATATTGCTTGAAGATTCTTCCGCGATCACATTTGACCCTTCATAAACTCTGCGCGGTTACTGAAAATAGACTACTGTAGATAAATGCATTTCGCAACAATAATGTTTCGTACAATAAAATATGAAATGTCACCATATTTGTACCATTAATTAAAGTGGATCGGTAAACAAAGCTCAACTCTATACGAGTATCTTTTATAGTAACAGTATCAGTATCAGTTTTTTTTTATGTTCGAGGAGGGCAAACGAGCTTGCGGGTCACCGTTGGTATGTGATCACCGCCGCCCATGAACTCTTATAACATCCGAGGATTCACAAGAGCGTTGCCGGCCTTGGAAATAGGAATATATGCCTTTTTTGAAGGTACCCATGTCGTATCGATTTGGAAATACCGCTGAAGGAAATTCATTCCACATTCGAGTGGAACGTGGGAAAAAAGTCCTTGAAATCCGCACAGTGGAAGATCGTTACGCATCCAGGTGGTATGGATGGTAAATGAGGCGATGGCGAGCTGTACGGTGGTGAAATTCGGCGGTAGGCATCAGATTGAATAGTTCTTCGGAACACTCCGCGTTGTAAATGCGGTAGAAGACGCACAAAGAAGCCACGTCTCTACGCAATGCCAAACAGTTCACCCGTTCGCAGAGCACTGGGTCCCCGACAATCCGAACGGCTCTCCGTTGTACGCGGTCAAATGGTAGAAGCTGATATTAGGGTGATCCGGACTAGAGATGAGAACAGTTCTCCACGTGTGGCCGGCCTTATAGAGCGCAAGTCTTTAGCCAGGTTTGAAATACTGCCTCGCTCTATTTATCACTCCCAATTTCATCGAGGCCAACTTGGCCTTGCTCTCCAGATGACCACGAAACTGACAATCGCTCGAAATGTCGAGACCCAGTATTCTGAAATTTGGCGAGGCAATAAGAGGAGTGCTCTCGAAAAGCGGTGATACGACAAATGGGGTTTTCTTTGTGGTAAACGCGCAAACCTGTGTCTTTAGGGGATTGAACTGAAGGTGGTTCAGTTCACCTCCCTCAGAGACAATCCCCAGGGAGGTCTCTATAGAAGACACAAGTTTCTTTCGGCACTCGTCGACGTTTTCCCGAGAGAGACCTACACGACCGGAATATACCGCATCCCCGGTGATCATTGGCCCCCGTGGGTAGGATGCCAGAAAGGATCGCATTCCATCCATCATTTTCCGGATTCTCTCACTCACCGGCGGAACATAACCAAATGAATTTGGTTACTACACGTCGGTCTTCTGTATATATATTAAGTATAGTATCAGTACTGTTTAGTACAGCCACCTCTCGTAGTAATTTCAAACACACTGCAACCAAATTAAATAACCTTACACCACCCTTGCGAGACCTAAAATAAATAAAGTATATTAACCTTAATATAGATTACTGCTATTAGAATTACAAATACATAAGTAAATTCAATTTCTTACTCTCCATATTACGTTACATTACACGACGATGTTTCGCTATTTGCTGTAGTGTAGACCTTTACATTATTATAGTTTTTCTGTGTCTATTCACCCTTATTGAATTCAATAATATTTTAATTCATTTATATCTGTGGAATTGATTACACTGAGGTGACTGATAATATCATCGATAAACATAAGAGGTTGCTGTTTTATATTGTCATTATTATTATTTATCATTTTTGTTTGAATTCCGCAAATACCTGCGTCTGCTGACGTTCATACAGCGTTTATGACCTGTGCCACAAAACTTCGGCGAAAGTCACGGTCGTATAGCTAAAAAACCCACTAGTTTTTCCTTCTTTAAGCCAATCTCTTTAATATATAATAATATTCATCTATTAATTGTCTTCTATTATATTTATTACTATTGGCACCACAACTTATTTTCATAGAGTTTTGTAAATGCAACCACATTGAGCGTCATCCATCTTGAACCACGTAAATAATTATGTGAATTATTTTTATTGCGTTTGTTCAGTACCTACCTCAGTTTTTATTCAATCGGTTTTTTTGTTTGTTATGTATTATACAAATAAAGTGGTATTTTTTCTACATTTGGTATAATAGTACATTCTGGTATCGATAAGTACCCTTGAGACACTTTGGTTAACGATGGTTTGTTTACAATAGCCGTAATTTCGAATTGGGACAAGTGTTCTCCCTTTCTACTAATGATGTTTCCTAAGTAAATAATTGATTCTGAGAAAAATCCATATACCAAATACATTCAACATCTCCATAAACTTAGTACAAATTTGCGATATTCAGAGTATATAATTTAGAACTCACTGGAATTTTTATATTAGGTGCAGTTTCCATACTTTTTAGCTCCTTTTCTTCCAGTACTACAATTTATTTATTTTCTAAAAATTCAATATTTTGTAAAAAATTAGAGTATATTTTACTAATTAAAACATATAATATATTAGGTTTGATTTTAAATTAATTGTTAATATTCTTATGTTCCTATATTTTATTCCTATTTAGTCGTACAAGAGTCTTTGCTGATTTCGATGTCAAGTACATTTTTGATTCTCCTTACATTTTGTTACATCACTTTAAATCGTAATATAACATTACGTTGTATCAAATATTCTTAATAATATTAAAGTATTTCTTGTAAGCGGTAGTTTTAAGTGTGTCCTTTTCACTATAGAAACAATGAGATTTTTTATGATTTCCCATTCGATTTGAAAATACGTAATTATATTATATAATTTATTATATCCGTATAATTAGTAACGACTAAATATTTTAAGAGTTCTTTTCATTATTTTTTTTTCGTTTTAGTCTTTAATTCCTGTACCACAAATATTTTTATTTATTGTTTTTTTTTTCATAATAAATACCATAATAAACAGAAAATAGTTTAACCCGAGTAGGATGATTGAATAACGCGGCCTTGGGCTGTCATAAACCTGCCTGTTTCTCAATCAATCAAAATGAACAAGTTAAAAATTATTATGAAAAAAAAACAACTATTGGACAAAAAAGTATACTCACATAGGTTGAATATATGTTAAGACGATAATTGTTTTTTTATGCTCAAGAAAAACTATATATATAGTTTAGTTGAAGGAGATAAAAATAAACTGAGGAATATATAACTCGTATAAATAATATTCATATCAAAATTAACTGCACACTTTATTACTATTAACGAAAGAATATTGTCATTCAATTTGTCATGATGAGGTAAGGTATACAGTAAGCCTACAAATACAAATAGCTATGTACGAGGAACATACGAAACATGAGAATATACATATTTATTTGCGTCACTCAGTTTACATAATGGAAAACTTGAAATCTCGCGTTTTTTATGAGTACGCGCTTCACCGTGGCACCGTGCGGAAACGGCTCGAAGACTATTTTTTTGAAATGTAGAAGACTTCTTGCAAGGGGAATAATTCAACTCCGATGCGGCAGTACAAACAGCCTTCAAAGTATGTAAAGAGATCAATGAACTACCTATGAAATGGTAAAAAAGGGTAGATAACAATGGTTCATACATTGATAAAATTCAAATATCTTCGACTTTTTGTTCTTACCATACCAAAAGCCAATTTCATATGTAAGGACCTAACATTAACCTTCCCTTTTGAAACAACCGGTGTTTATAGAGTTAACTTGTTGTAGCAGTACTTATATCGACCAGACCAAACGTACCAAACGATGTTGAATGCAAAAAATAGAATCAGTGTCGTGCGAAAAAGTATGTTGAAAAAACACGAAAACGGGCAGATAAATTTATCTGCCAGCAATATCAGACATCCAGCGGTAGCAGCGTATTCCGTGATCAATGGAAACAAATAATTAAATATACTATACATTATATACATATACATTTTAAATATTATATTTAAATGAATGACTTTAAAATATATTAAAATAAGATAAGATAATAGGACATTCCTTTTTTCGATATCCAAATCTAATCTGTTTGTTATTTTCATATATTCACTGTATAATAATAAAGATATTAACGTAATGTGTAAAGTTAATATAAACTAAATAATGCTTTAGCATAACAAATATGAGACAAAAACACTTTCGTTTTATAGGTTTGGTCTTTTTGAATAAATTATAATATGAGCAGCAAAAATCATGTAAAAGATTCGTAGTTACGATTTGTTAAAAACTGCATATCACATATGTTAGTGATAAGGATGTTTAACAAAGGACTCCTATCTATGTTCATGTCAATTTGTTTTCGGTATGTTCGACAAAATAATTATGCTGAAGTACGCAATAGATTTTGATTCGGTTCATTATTTAGAAAGATGTTTTTCACATCTTAAAGGACAATTTCATATTTCCTGAGATTGCTCCAAGAATCAGCTAAGCTAAATACAAGTGGATATAATTATACCGTTTGTCCCTAGCGTGGCGGATATCCCAGCAACGATGTTCACAAAGAGGGCTGATGTAAAATCGGCGGTCGGTTCTAACATTGTGCGAAATCGTTTGAGGTAGGTCAATATTGATATATATTGAGGAAAATAAATGGGAAACGGCATGTGGATAATGAATAAAGTAACTATTAAAAAATATATTATATTTTTCCTATCAAAATAATTAACAATTTCTATAATAATTCTGTATTATAATGAAGTGCACTGATCATAAAATATTATCATTACAGAATGATATGTTAACAATAAAGGTCGAAAATTATCTCGTGACGTGCTCTGTCTGTACGTCAGCCGTAGATAACAGATTTAATTTTGTAAAAGCTTAATTATTAGGATTTATTAAAACATTGGTTCAGTTATTCAGTAAATGTTTTCTTTGCTGGACTTGTAGTGCTTGTACATTGTATTGTACTGTCCGTCTGTAATCAAAGCGGACGGGATAACAAAAACCAGTTAGTTCTTTTAGACAATTTAGTAAATTATAGCTTATTACAAAATAGTATATATAATAGATCTGTTTTTAACTTAATTATATAGCCTTTGTTGTTGAGTCATTCTTTATAATATATATGGACCTACGTAACAGATAAATACTTGTTACTATACCGATATGTATATATATTTTTATAACATTTGTCATGAAATACAATTCTCAACAGAATATATACATTGTTATATAATATTTGATATTGTTTGTTTTTTTTCATTTATAGCACATATGTTATAGAATCTAATAATGCTTAGGTGGCCTACCAATTTTATCTATATATATTCAAGTTCAGCGACCTACATGAACTTATAGAAATGTTTAATCGTGATTTAAATAACACTTTTGTTGATGATATAATGAATAAATTGATATATAATTTGTTATATATCAATTAATTAATGTTAAATCTGTACTATAAAATACAAAGAAAAAAATACGTACAAAAATTACTCATGTAAATTAAGTACCAGGATCTTAATTGAAAATCGAAAACAATAGTAGATACTAAAATCTATATATTATATTTAAAGATAAGGAAAAATAATGTATATGAAATTCAATATACCAATCTCTACTGTATACTACCTATATCAGTAGGTAAGATAATGTAAGGAAAGGAAAGTTAGTAGTAGAAAGTAGAAGTAGGAAAGTAGTAGAAAGGTAGGTCATTAAAGATATGTGATATCTTAGTTAGGACTAGATACAGAGGCAAAATCTTAGTAAAATTTTTATGCTATTTGTCAACGTCTTAAGTGATCCTGGTGGTGTGGTGATAGGGTCTGTTTGTAGCCTGCATTTTTTTTATTTCTCTTTTCAAGGGCAGATAAAAAAATTTATACATGTACTAAATAAAAATTAATTATCTCCAAAAAGATATTTATTGCATCTTTATGGTACCAAATTAACCACGTGATAGACAGGATCCCTGCCTACCTAGAAGAAGAGATGCCTGAAAGAAGAATATGCAACCCTCACGAAAGCACGTACTCTTTCAAGCGACCTCAAAATTATGTTGAAAAGCCTTAGTTGAGGATCGAAAAAATAGAAATAGCAAAAAAATGTATAGGTATAGGTAATAAAAGCAGTTTTAGCATAATCTTACAAATAGAAAAAGTTTTAAAGATTCACAGAATGCAAAGATACACATGCATAGAGTAAAAGAATAAAGAACAAGAAAAGAAATCATAAAATTCAAAAGTATGAATTATAAAACTTCTCTTCTTTTCTATTACCGCTGCTACTTTCAAAGTACCGCTTACATATTCAATTCTGTTTTATCTTTTTTCCGTCATGCTACACTTTCATGTCAACATTCACAATTTGGTAATATTTATACATAACTCAGATCTCTGATTTCGTATTTGACAATTAGTTTTTTGCCATTCTTTTGTAGGGTTGACCCAAGGTACCAAATGTTTTAAAAGCGACGTCGGCGCGGCTACCATGGCTTCCACCAGTGTTTGGTGATTCTGATACGACTACTAGACCAACTGTACATAGCGCAGATTCTCCTTTTACGATTCTTATCA
Source organism: Melinaea menophilus ssp. n. AW-2005 (assembly GCA_918358695.1). NCBI lineage: Eukaryota > Metazoa > Arthropoda > Insecta > Lepidoptera > Nymphalidae > Melinaea > Melinaea menophilus. Next base: position 20,079,459 of record OU911041.1, on the reverse strand, counting down.
TACGTCCATGTAAACCTAACTACTTCTTTTTATTCTTTTTAAAATCCTCTTATTATTAAAACAATAGCTTTGCCAAACAACAGAACAGAAGTACTTTGCGTTAGCTGGTCGATGCCATTTCTTCTTCAGTACGCATCCAACAGCTGGTTATCATTAGAACCGGTTTGTGCTGTGTTTCTCATTGTATTGCATGTGTATACCCAAGTTGCAACATTTTCTAGATATAGGGAAAAACTGTAGTATTAGTTAGCATAAAAACGTAACTTAACAAGTTAACATTTATTAAATGAACGATTACTTGGAGCCTGTTAAAGAAGGCTATACATTGCTCTATAAAAGAAATACTCTTTTTTTTTTTAATCGAGTGACGGGTAATGCGGGATTGTGTTTTTTCCTCGTATTTACTAGTATATGATGTACATCACCGTGCTTAAAATAATTATCCCTATTCTTTTGTATATATTTAAAAGTTTCAAAAATATACTGACCGGTGACGTAAGTATATTGTTTTCTTAAAACTTATCTCATAAAGAATCCCTTGGATTGTGATGAGGCGTAGATTATAAAATGCACGGTAAGCTCTCTTTTGTACAACAAAAATGGTATTTATATCAGCCACGTTACCCCGTGTTATAATACCATTACCTGTGGATTCATCCACTTCCATTGCTTCCTCATTTAACTGTACACTATTTGGCACTTATTTTACACTAGGAGTTGTAAGTCTGATAAGTTTTTTTTTTACTGTTAAGTAACAGGCTGGTAAAGTTAACACATTAAACCAATGCCCTATTTTAGAGATAGTTAAACGTTACCTGCTACTATTTTACTTCAAATATTATGAGCAAGCAATATTATGTCGTTATGTCTCTCTACAAAAGTAGGCAGATCATTTATAAAAACAAGGAAGGGAAAAGGGCTTAAAATTGAATCTTAAGGACCCCGCATATCCATCGGAGCCCCTGGCCATCTCTTTCCAGTGATTTCAATCCTCTGATTTCTATTAGACATTTAAAAAATCAATAGTTAGCGATTACTGTACTTAATGCCATAAGGTGTACAATATAAACTTATTCACATGGAGAGAAGATGAGTTCATGGCATGTTCATTTACACATTTTTCAGTTAAATAATGTTCCATATTGGCAAGAGACTCTTTCCTAATCACTTTATATATTTAATAAACTTGTGAGCCATGTAAAAACCAAATGTCGGTTATCGGTGTAAATTATTCAATATTTATACCTAATAAAGTAGTGATTAGAATGGGAACAGGTGAGGTCTTTGGCTATTTATCTGCTTATAGGTATATTTTTAAAGCAAATTCTCTGTATTTATAGTAGAAAATAACTTTGGAGCTATGACTATGTCTCATAATTTGAGAGATTATGGGGAGTCACCACGGAGACTCTGGTAACATTTAGTTATTTAGATCTCAATAATCAATGAAAAGGGTAAGTAAACTTTAGCGATAAACAACACATTCTTTAATTAATTAAATTAAGAGATCTTATTTAAATTATTACAAAACATATTTATGAGGGGATTAGATAAAAGAAGACGCACTGTAACATATCTTATCGTTTATTTTTTGTTATAAAGCATTGCAAAATTTATATGTTGGAACATAAGAAACGTTCTACGCGAGAGTCATTCAAGGTCAGAGCTGGAAAGATAAAAAGTTTAGTATTAAGTTACAGTTTCATACTCGGACTTAACTCTTAAAGACGTAAATTTGTCAAATGTGTTAGTCAAAAAAGTGTTCTCATTCAAATTATTGTGAATCTATATTTACTTTAAAATGGTAAGAGGATTTATTATATATGTTTTTTTTATGAAATATATAAAATAAATTAAATACAACTGAGGAAGTAATGAAAATTATAACTTTCAATTTATAATAACAATGTGTGCAATGTATTTTTAAAATTTTTATTTATTTAGGTATTTTTCAATAAAGATAAATATATATATTTTAATATTTCGAATTCAGTACATTACACAAGTTTAATTTTTTGTTTATTTTCAGTTCAAATTACATTTAATGTTATATTTGATGTTTCTAAATTATGCGGAACCGGCTAATATTTTGTATGTAATGCCGTTCTCATCCACGTCGCATTATATAATGTTAAAACCGATTGGTTTAGAATTAGCCCGAAGAGGACATAATGTTACTGTTATTACCCCTTTAAGGGATAACAACCCTCCCGCTAATTATCATCAAGTTGTTGTCGATGATAAAAAAATTTGGGACATTCTAGGTAAGTCATAATTTTAGATAATGGATTATTTTCCTAATGGGACATATATAATTTGAACTATAGTTATAATATTATGTCAGAATACTTATTACACTTAAAATGTTCTTTGTATGTTCAATGTCATTGAATATGCCAAAGGTCTAGTTCTTATAAGACAAGTTATATTATTTTCTTTAATGTTCTTTTTATAGAAGCTTTTTATGTATTATAATGACCTTCGATCGCTTTTTAAGGTATTGAGCGTCCGAATATATTTACTATGGTTGATATATCTGCAGAAGAATTTCACGACAAAATTCTATGGTCTGGTGGCTTAGCATATACTGAGCTTACATTGAATTCAACTGAAGTAAAGGATTTCTTAAGGAAGGATAATACTTTTGATCTTGTGCTTTGTGAACAGTTCTTCCAGGAGGCCATGTATTCTCTTTCTTATAAATATAATGCACCCCTAGCATTAGTCACTACTTTTGGTACCTGTATGAGGCACAATATTGTTATCGGTAATCCGTTACAATTACCTAATGTTGTTCCTGAATTTTTGGATGTAAGAAACCCTACCAGTTTTTGGGGCAGAATGAGAAATTTTTATTTCACCGTGTACGAATATATTTGGTGGCGTTATTGGTATCTTGAGAAACAAGAACATATATTAAGAACCTATTTGCCGGAGCTCTCTGGTAAAGTACCAAATTTATACGAGCAACAGAGGAATGTTTCTTTAATGTTAATTAACAGCCATTTTAGTTTTGATAGTCCAGCAGCTTTGTTACCAAATAATGTTGAGATCGGAGGAGTTCATTTGACACGAAGTAATACAAGTCTTCCAGATGTAAGAAACATAATTTATTTATTAAAAGATACTGTTTATTCAGTGTATAATATATAATGTATTTTATTTGTTAGGATCTTCAAAAAATTTTAGATGACTCAAAATATGGAGTGGTGTATATGAGTTTTGGTTCAAACGTAAGGAGTGCTGAGTTACCAGATGTAAAGAAAAATGCATTTTTAAACGTATTCTCGAGACTAAATCAAACAATTTTGTGGAAATGGGAAGATGACAATTTAGCAGATAAACCGAGTAATCTGATAACCCGTAAATGGCTTCCGCAAAAGGAAATTCTTGGTATATACATATCATATTTAAAAAAAAGTTAGATTTAGTTCTTTTTGGCAAAAAAAAAAACAACTAACAATATATATTCACAATAGTTAACTTTTAACAGTCACTAATTCAATTACTAACTGTGTTTTTTCTATTGAAATATATTAATTTACAATATATTATTTCAGCTCATCCCAACGTTAAACTGTTTATATCGCACGGCGGTTTAATTGGAACTCAAGAAGCAGTATTTAATGGAGTGCCCCTTGTCGGCGTCCCAATATACGCTGATCAATATAATAACTTATTAGTTGCTGAAGAAGCAGGGTTTGGCAAGATTATGCAGTACCACGACATTAATGAGAATAATTTGTACAAGACTGTCAATGAGGTCCTTACTAACGATTCGTACATGTCGAAAGCTAAAGAAGTTTCGAGGAGATTCAAAGATAGACCTATGACTCCATTAGACACGGCAATATTCTGGCTGGAGTATGTCATAAGAAATAATGGAGCGGATTACATGAAAAATCCATCTAGAAATATAAATTGGATTGCCTTCAATATGTTTGATGTTTATGCTTCTTTTATATTTGTTCTTATTTTATTTGCTACAGTTTTATATAAATGTGTTTATTTCTTTATAGCTTTGTATAAAGATTACATGGTCAAAGTAACAATATTAAAGAAAAAGCAGTGACAATATCTTATATGATTATCTATTATTGTGATATTAAGTTATGACATCTTTTGATGCATAAGTAAATAGATAAATAAAATAATTCTGCCTGTTTTCTTCCTATAAGACATTATTACAAACAATTAATGTAATATATATCATTAGAGAAGAATTCTTATATAATTATAGAAGCTAAATGATTTAGAGTTCGTGTGTCAAGTCGAATGTCACAATAACATAAGACTATTTACTAGTGATTAATCAAGAAAGATAATGAATATGGTTATGTTTAAGGGGAGGGGAGTGTAAATCTGTATACACATAGATATGGCTCGCATGATATCTAAATAAAACTTTAATGAAATTATTACAGACAGGATAAAAGGTCCATCGACACAAACATATCTTACTCATCTAAGTTAAGCATAGATTTGACTATGTACTAAAGGTAATATATTTATTTTAGATATTGATATAACATTATTTGCTGCGTCAATAACGGTACCACTGCTAATAATCAAAAAGTTTAGATCCGTGTTTTTTTTCATATCGTGTTTTAGTTTGAAATACCGATGAATATATTTTGCTTATAGAACTAAAAAATATTCATACTTATAGATTATTATTTATTTTATAAGAATTTCCAACCATAGTTACATCACTATGTACGAGGGGAGGTCCAAAAGTTCGTGGAATGAAAGGGATCTAAATAAAATATAACAACAAAACTATTTTTCCTTTTCAATATAATCACCCTTAAGCTCAATACATTTATTAGACCTATAAATTAATTTATCTAAACCACTATAAAAAATGTTTTATCTTTTCCATCAAAATGAGCCGAAATTGCCTCCCTTACCTCATTGTCGTTGGAAAATTTCCTTCCCCTTAAGTCTTTTTTTAAATTGGGGAGTAAAAAAAAGTCACTCGGGGCCAGGTCTGGACTGTAGGGTGGGTGAACTAGGAATTCGAACCCATGCGTGTGCAGAGCAGCCATTGCAATTCTGCTCTTGTGAACCGGCGCGTTGTCTTGCAACAGTAACACACCCTTTGTTAATTTTCCTCGCCGCTTTTCCTTGATGGCATCCTTTAATTTTTCTAATATCGTTGCGTAGTATTCTCCGGTTATAGTTCTTCCCTTTTCTTTGTAATCAATCAAGATTACCCTCTCACAATCCCAAAAAACAGTAGCCATCATCTTTCCAGCTGACTCCGTCACCTTGAATTTCTTTGGCGGTTGTGTCCCCTTTTTATGCCATTGCATGGACTCTTGTTTGGACTCAGGCTCAAAGTGATGAACCCATGTTTCATCTCCCGTAACAATCTGGTCTAAAATCTGTGCAGGTTTATCTCCACACAACTCCAAAAAATGCTTTGACGCATCGACGCGCTGCTCTTTTTGAAACGGCGTGAGCATTCTCGGTACTCATCTTGCACTGACTTTTGTCATACCCAGGTGATCATGTAGGATTCGCAAAATGGTGGTATCTTGTACTCCGACTAATGCAGATTATTGTTTTTTCTTCAAACGGGCATCCTCTAGTACAATTTTCTCCACTTTTTCGACGTTGTCCGATGTGGTGGCCTCAACTGGCCTTCCTGAGCGGGGGTCGTCTTCAATTGACTCTCGACCATGTTTATAAAGACCATGCCAATTGTAAATCATTGATTTACTAGGGCACTGTTCCCTATAAACGACTCCCATATCATTCAAAATGGTTTGAGCGTTCTTTCCTTGCTTGGTAAGGAATTTTATCACAGCGCGGTGTTAAATTTTCTCCATAGTTTCAGTTTTCTTCCGGATTGACTTGTTTAACAGGCGACTGTTCGTAAACGAATGACGCAATCGGGTTGAAACTCGGTATTTATGCTAATGTTCAGTCTCCGATTCGTATGACACCAAGCGAGCGCCCCTACCCCCGCTCCATCCTCTAAATTCCACGAACTTTTGGACCTCCCCTCGTACATAAACATAAATTAAACTAGGCCCCTCTCATTTCTTCTTTTCTTTATAACTTTTGAATGGCTAAATATTTCTCAATCTGTTTTCGCTATAACATCCGCGTTCGGCTCAAACATACATGAGAAAATTTTTAGCTAATTATCTTGTCGCATTCTGGACACAACTAAACATAAAAAAAGTCTCCCAAACGGTTAAGAGCTTCGCTTACGCTCAGCTCGATCAAAGAACACAAAATGCACTTACAGGAAAACACAACAAGCTTAACACTGTATTATAGGATAAAAATTGAACTATTAAATATAAACACAATACACGTAAAGAGATATAACACAAATAGTTTAGAAACAAATTCAATTCACATAGTTCAAAGTTCATTCAAAGTTTACATAAACGCATTACATATTTATTATCAGTAAATGTATTTTTTTATCAAAGATCTGTACATTTTTCAAATTCTCATTACCATAGTAAAAACAATTATTATGCTAGACAGAGAATGCCATTAAATAATAGCTAACTTGGTCATGACAAAATGGTAGTGGTAGGTGTTGCCTTTAAAATATTAAATCTCCCATTACATGTTGTCTTGAAACAAGAAAATGCTTCAAAATAAATGCTGTAAAGAATTAAATTTAATGCCTTTACAATAATTTACTTTAACACTTATTTAAATGAACACAATGTATGTACGATGTACGAGTATATGCGTTGGTGCTACTCGTAAATGACAGGCTGTAACTCCATTTCCTCATAAGTTATAGTTTGCAACCAAGCAATTACCTATTGTTTACATCCATGTGATGTCTTTTAATACATTTTATTTTTTTTAATGTGTAAATTGTAAATAAAGGCAATTTGAGTAAAATAATGTCGTCTTGCGAACGAGGTTCGTAATAACAATAGACGCCCAGCCAGTCGTTAGTCATAGTTGTAAAGTGATAATAATGTGGATAATAATAAAATTTAAACTTAACTAAAAACTATTAAATGTACAAAGAAATAAACTTAAATACCGTTTGGTAATAAAAATTAATTGTTCTAATAATAGTGGCAATATGCCACAAAGTCTAATAAAACACGCTGAACTCTTTCTACTTGCAAAAAATTGCACTATCTCAGACGGGAATAGAATAGACTGAGCTAGAACAATATATATTTGGTTTAAAAGATCTTCAGTTGCTATATGTCGCAGTTGTCTTTTATTCTAATTTATTTATCTTTTATTTTTTATTTTTTACCAGTTCAATATGATTATGACCAGATACTTAGTTATTCAGTATTGTGCCCCAATATTTGCTTTATCAACTTTATCAAGAATCAGACGTGTGCTTTAATCAGCGGTTTGCGATTAAACATTGGTAGATTTTTATATTAGAGTTTATATAACGTAAACTTTGTTACTTATCTCAAAACACAAATAAACTATTTCTTATGTTCAGCATTAGTAAATTTTACCTCAACCACGTTGTCACTCTTCTCATCCCTAGTTCTGCATTTATTTTCACAATATCCTAATTGTCTCCTGTGAATACAATGGCGGTATCATCAGCATTGAAGAAGATCCGGTCACTATTAATCTGAAATTTATACAGCTATTTTATGTAAATTAGAAACAGAACATTACCTTGTGAAATACCAAATGTATTCTGTAATTGATTTTATATTGTGCAATTATGATCTATTGAGTAGAATTTCATAAATAACATTTGAATAGCTCTAAAGGGATACTTCTTATTCCTATCAACTGCAGCTTATGTATAAGAATAGGATCCTAGACGAAAACATCTTTTACCACGATCAAGATGTTCACTTACTTATAAGGTTATAGATATTACTGCATCCTCTGTCGATTTGCCTTGTCGAATTCATATATATACTAGCAGACCCGGTCACGCGTAGCTGTGACTATTGTTTTTGATATATTACATTGTAGTAAACTATTTAAGAGGTAACGTTCAGAGTAGATCTGTCATGAAAACCATTATGTTTTCTTACAGTCGATATTAAGCAAAAATCAAAATAAAATAATTATAATTATTTTTTAAATTTTATCCAAGTTTATAACACTATTTGTATATAACAAAGTTTTTAGTAAATAACTGGGAACACTAAGCTTACGAATGAGTTAGGTAGGGTAGATACCTCATTCGTAATTACTCAATCCAGTCAATAGATACCGTCATCTTTTAGAATTGTTAGGAGCTCACTGCAAAATAGTAAACAAATAATTTGCAATAAAATAATATTGCGACTATGAATTGAGTTGAAAATTTATCTTTTAAGTTAGGTCAAACTGTACGTGGTGTGTAAATTTATTAAAATCGGTTAAGTAGTTTAGGAGTCCATCGCGGACAAACAACGTGACACGTGGCGACGAAGCTTCTTAGCATTCCATGGATTCACCGTGCGGGTGCCGGGCCCATCGCGTTGCAAGAAGAGGAGCGCAAACAATGCCTGGGACTTGCGACCCAGATGTAGGTTTAAGGGGCCCCTTTACTATGCGCATACACGCTCACCTTCACTGTTTACGCTCCTCTCCCTACCTAACCAAATATCGTAAGAACCTACTAAAGCCGCCTTTGAAATACGTTCCAGAAATGAACTTATGATCGTTCTAGAAAGGCCGAGATCCATAAATAAGTTGTAGAGAGATTTTGCTGTTATACCTCTCGCTCCTACTTCTACAGCGTAAAAATTAACTATAAATTTATTCCTGATCAGTTCGTTACATAGTTCGTAATACTTGTTAAGCTTAAATGTATGATCTTTGGGTATGTTTGTTTCCCAGGGTACAGTAAGCTCCACAAATATAACGCGCCTTAGTTGTTTTGAGTACAGGAATAAGTTCGGCCTAGATGACGAAACACAAACATCCCCGGGGATTTTGTATTGCCTTTCATACGTGTCCATCATGAGAGTCCAATCAGGAGACGCGTCCAAGATGGAATAAGGTTTTAGTTTTCGTTTTTTGGACGAACCTGCCTTTACAAACTCTACCGATATTTTGGTGGTTGTTATACCCTTCTGCGCTCTTGCTACAGAGAGACTAACCGCTTCTCGTACGATTTCTAATACTTTATCGTGGCGACGCGAGTATTTACCTCTATTTAGAAGTACTCTACATCCTACTAGTAAGTGTTTCGCGGTTCCTACAGCCTCCCCACAGATGTTGCAAGATTTTTCGGTGGCTTTGCTCCATCTCACTAAGTTACTTTGATCTGGGAGAGTCATTTGGAATGCATTAAGATAAAATTTTAATAGTACTGGGGACCAATCATGAAGCAGGGTGCGCCATCGTAAAGCTAATGGAATACAAAAATCTCCTATGGTCACCCATTCGTTTTGCAATTCTAGGCTCATCCAAGCCTTTTTGATGTTACTTATTGGCTGATTGTCTACCTTTTTAAGATCATTCAAAAAGCTATCGACTATTATATCTAAAGATGGAGTACGCCCTTGGTAATCGATTTTTTTGCCTAAGAATTTGAACGGAGCTGCGTCGGTAATAGTAGTAACGCACTTACCGCCTATTATAAGACCCGGATCGTAAGAGGTATATTTGGTGTTCCGCCTACCCAGACACAGACTGTAGCATTTATTGGGTTTTGTCCTCAATCCGTCCGTCCAAGCACAGAAATCCTCCACAACATTTAAAAGTAACTGACATTGTTTTGGATTACGTGTCAGTATCGCGAGATCGTCTGCGAATGCTAGTATGGATTCTGTGTATTTATTGTTAAACTTAAACCGATAACCCCATTTCTTTTCGTTTTTAATTAAATTATCTATTAAAATATTGATCACTATGTTAAATATAATTGGAGGAATACAACAACCTTGAAATAAACCTATGTTGTAATTTAATCGTTTGGAATGATTTTCATTTGTAATTATGGAAAATTTTAATTTTGAATAATATGATGCAATCATGTCACTTACTAACGTTGGAAAGTTATACCACCTTAGCGCGAACATCATCAGTTCATGTCGTACCGACCCGAAAGCGTTCTCTAAGTCTATCCAACATACCGTTATTTGTCTTTCGCTATTTCTGGCATCTTTAAGGCTTTCCGATAGTAACGTGTTATGTTCGAGGCATCCAGAAATGCCAGGCAAAAACCCTTTCTGATGATAAGGCCCGAAATATTTATTATTTATCATGAATTGCGTCATTTTTGTTTGTAAAAAAGAAAAAAATATTTTTGATATTGTATTTGTTAGAGCTATCGGTCTAGTGTCCCTAGGATCCGAGACATTATCGCTTTTGGGAATGAGGACAAAAAGAGCATTTCCAAATTAAATATGTTAAGATTTCTGGTGGATTTTTTTTATCATTTAATGTTTTAAATAATATGATAAATAAATCGTAAAATTATCCTTTTTTTAATATGTTACTTTATTATTTTAATAAGATGTTCATAATTAAAAATATTTGGTGGTATTACTAATGCATATAAAAAATGAAAAAAAATACATTTTTATAGTAAATACAACAATTTTTATACAACTCGGCAGACTTCATTCTGTTAAATAGATTTGGAATGTGGCAGTTTATATTTCGACCTTAAGACTAATTATTATTAAGTTTTTACTCTGCTGACCCTCACACATCGCCCTATCATCATGGTGACGGTTTTGGTCAGGAGAATTAAAGAAAAAGGTCAACTCGGGTGACCTAAGTATCTTCCACTTACTTCCACGTACTTTAGCCACCCTTTTGTGACCCACTAAAAACCCCGACTGCGATGTCTGCCAGAGGGCTTCAAACTAAGAGGGGAACTTAAGGTTTAAACCTGATTGAAAAATAATCTAAAGGGATAGTGGGAACCTAAAGGTGCCAAATATTTAAAAAGATAACTAAAATCTATATATCACTAACGATGCGTTAGCTAATTTATCTTATTGCATCCTTTTTTATAGTTAATTACTAAATAGCATATCAAGCAGTTTATATTTTCAAAGTAATGTTTTAAGCCTTGATCTAGACTTAATATCATTATGTCCACCAGCTTGAGTCTACAGTCTAGCAGTTTTCTTTGTTCTCACAACCGATATCATTAAGAAATTAAAAGCCCTCAGACAGACAGCGCTTAAATATTATCTGCCAAAATCTGCTCGTACCTACTTACAACAATTAAAACTAATAAAACAGCAAGATAATTGTAAGTGCATTATTTTCAAACTAATATTTTGTAAAAAGACAGCTTAAAGCAAAACTTATCCGTGTATTCTTTAAGTATATCCATTTCTGTTCTCTTTTGTTTCTGTGATTTTAAACTAGAAAGAATTATCAGAATATAGAGGGAATCTCTTTTGACAGAGTCTAACTATCAACTTTTGTATAAAGACTCTGGCTGTAATATCATGACGATCAATAGGTGATTGCCCAGGGAATAACTCTTGCTTGATTTCTATCCTGCATGGATTGCATGTAAATGTAATGAACAAATCTGCTGTACCATAATGACGAACATATGACAATACATCTTGAGCATATTCATGCATATGTCGAGGGCTTCCGATGTATGTCGCTGGGAGAATAGTCATCCGACCAACATCCAATTTTAACATACATGTCTACAACATACTTGTGATATAATCGCCGACATTTGAGTATGTGATTGTCTTCACTTTCACGAATTATTAGGCGGTAGGAATAATAGTTCATTGAACTGACTGTTTTGTTGGTTTTAGAACCTGAAAATATATTTTTGTTTTCATAACATTGAATATAAAAAAAATAATAACATAGTGACTGATAATATATCTCCATAGTTAAGTAATATTTTTTATTACCTGTAACGGGATTTATCAACTTGTTTGAGAAATCATAGCCATCTTCACCTTGCCAAAATATAATGGGATATTGCAGTGCGTCATATGAGCGGTGTGTTTCCTTTATACGTTATAATTGATCATTCTGACGATGTAAAACAATATCAGGGGATTCCAAATTTTCTCCAACTACAACGATAGCAACTTCATCAATATTTGGTGCATTAAAACGTCTTTCATGTTGGCCAACAGGTGTTTTATCAGCTCTGATTATAATGTTGTGATTATCAGATGGTATTAGATCCAGTGCAGTTTTAAACAACATAATCAATTGATTGTGCTCATGAAATAAATTTTGTAATTGTTCTACAATAGACCTCTTTAGTGGATTGTTATGTAAACAACGCATATCAATTTCTTGTGGTGAACTGACCATGAAATAAATTTGCAGGAATTTGTTATTGCTATCTGACACTGGTAACAGTGAACCTGCTCTATGATATATTTGGCCTTGTATCTGTAAATAAAAAAAAAAGATTTTTGCCAAACATAAATAATATTTGTTCCTAAAAAGTATATCGGTCTCCTAATTTGAATCACCAAATAATAATTGATATGCTTAGGTATGTCAATATGTAATAATTAGTTGTAACTAATATCCATCATCAAATAATTATATTGTGTTTCAAAATAATAAAAGTGTTGCTAATACTGAATCACCAAATAATATTATGACTAAGTAATATATGGGTTTAGGGAACTGTAGGTTAATGACACACATTTACTTAGTTAACAGGAAATTTTGTTCATTAAAATAATAATGATTAACTGCTATAATATAATACATACCTTAAAAGTTGGCATGAAATTTTCCCGAACTACGTTTGTTGCCCCAAATGACGTCATTTGAAAGCAATTGTTATAATGTTAAATATTTGACAAAAAGTGTATGGAATCTGGTTCTATTCCTGAAACCAATGAGTACAATGGCTTTGGTGGTGGATCCAATGGTATCAATTTCACTTTCCTATTTGCGCAACACAATCCATTTGCTTCATTTTTGTATTTCAATGCCTTACAATGAGAGCAAATCAAGTTCATAGATCCAATAGTAACACATTGGTGGTTACTGTAGTCAATTGACAAATCGTAATTGAAAGCAGCTTGATTCAAACTTTAGCGATTATTAGTTGAATCTCTCGCTCTCGCTTCCCGCGTTCGTGACATACGAATTCTTTCGCGTTCATTTCGGTCGTCACGTTCATGTGCAGTATGATAAGATCGGTAATTAGTTTGGTTTGTAGCATTTCGGGTACTTCTACCTAAATTACTTCGTCTTATAACAGGCATATCGTATATACTCACCTAAATTATGTCACATGAAATAATTATTAATCACAGGTATTAAAACACTGCACAAAATACGATATAAAGCGATCAAAATTAATTATTAAATACTATAAACACTTTTTAACGCAGTTTGTTTGACACATGCAATGACGTGAAAACTGATGACAATTTATGTCGCATTCCGAAACTAAAACAAAAGATAGAATATTCCAAGGCCAATCAAATCTATAGCTCTTACATTTTTTGACTTTTCGTTGTGCAACGTTGTGCATCGGCAATAAAGCGCGAATTGACTCTTCGACGTTAGCAACACACCTACATTGTTTAGACAACAATGAGTGCTTGTAATTTAATATGAACTTTATTGTATATAGCAATACAGTTCATATTGACTGTACATTTAGTTAGAAAATATTTGTATAGGAAAAAGAAAAGGGCTCTTTTAGGGTTTTCCTGGAAATTATTTGAATTTTTCTCGCCGTAAAAACCATCTTTGGACTTCAAGGAACATTTAAAAAAAAATTGTTAAGATTGGTCCATGCGTTGTTGAGTTATGCGCTTACCAACACATTTTGCGATTCATTTTTATATTATAGATCATATAAATTCGGGTTTGTTTAGGTAGAATAATAACGGTTTGTTAAGCAGTTTTGCTAAGATTTAAGTTTTTTGAAGTATTATTATTCCACCTCGAACATTCCTTGATCAAATGAGTGTTTGAAATGTGGAAATTCTTTAACTTAAATTTAACATTCTGAAATGTTTCGAGACCATTTTTGACAATCGCTTTCAATGCTTCATTAGATGATTAAGGCGAGAGGCGGCTTAGTTATCTCAATAGAAACATTTTAAAATTTCGGTATAATGTCCAGCATTGAACGCAGGCAATAGGAACATTTAATCTTGAAGTCTTCTCTGTTGTTGGTTTTAAAATTGTTATGTTACGAGTAGATCTGAAATGATTTTTCACTTATCGCCTAGAATAGCAATAATTAAATTTTTGGGTGACCCAATATTCATTTCGTTGCATTACCTTGTCAATGATGTTCTTCAATTCGTCTGAGTCGCTATTGGAACGTGGTGTTCCAATAGCGACTCAGACTACTTGTTTACGAAACACACTGGACCGTATAATCCGTCAATACATACGTGTCTAATATTACTATTTTTTTCTTCGGGGTTCGTTTTAGTAGTATATGGTCTTAGAATTCGATTTATCGTTGTAAGCCAACTAAAAGCGATAAAAGGTCCTTGTTTAAAATTATTTAAATCGAAAGAAAAAAAAATATATATATATATATATATATATATATATATATATATATATATATATAATCAAAAGATAATATATATAATATATATATATTGATAGCGGTCATTGGATCCTAAAGATAAATTTGTTCGGTACTCAAATAATTTTTGTATTGGCGTTGTTTCACTCTTCCATAATTAAGATCCACTAGCATCGGAAAATCATTATGGCTCTGTAGTTTTTTCGTTCAAATGTAACCACAGTTTTATCCCTTCTACCAGCAAAAAACTTTCGCGTAAAACGTTCTTATGATAACTTAAAAACATATATTCTATATTTGTAATGGTAGAAACGTATAAGTTGTATTATTCTCTTAAGAGTGACAGTTAGTGACAATTTTTGTCAAATTTCTAAACTTTCTTAACCAATCAGGAACATGAACTCAGTTATGTCATGAACTGTCGTATTATTTTGTCAGGCTTTAATAGATATTTAACTAATATATATTTTTTCATAACATCATTATAAGTTAGTAATTAAGATACTGGTAACTTTTGTGTTAAACAATTACTCAAACTGTGAATAGGAAATTCGTAGAACTCAAAGCGTCTTTGAATTGAAATAATAAACATGGGAGTTGATTGTATAGCGTCCGAATAACGTGTGAACTAAATTGTGGAAAACCCCCCTTTCCCCACACGTTTCTCAACCAGAATGTTTTAAGATCACACTTCCTTAATTTATAACAAGGACCATATTCAGAATGCAAGTCTTGATTAAATTCAATATCCTCTAAATAAAATGTTTTTTTTTGGGTTTATTTGTGTGTTAGTAAAGCAACTTTTTATAGGTATTCTAAAGAGATTGTAAAAATAAGAACACTCCATCCAAACGTGCAGTATGGCTTTCTGAGTATTAATAAAACATTACATGTGAATTCTTCAATGCCGGGTATTTTATTGTCCTGTTTCTAATAGGGAGATGATTCAATTGTGTACACCCCTGGCAGTACTTGCAGTGTAGCTTTGTTGAGTTTGAAGTAAACATTACATTTCAAATTGCTGACGTCAGGTTTTTTATTGTACTTTTATAACTTTCGCTTTTTAATACGCCCATATATACATAATTCTAAGTCATCGAGGCGGTGGCGATACGATATCTTAATTAGGCCGACGGGATAGTTTCCCAGAGGTCGCAGGTTCGAATCCTATCCGTATTGATGAATTCTTCATTCTATAATTAGTTAGAAGAATGAGATGCTTAGACAAAACAGTGTTAAAAGAATTTATTTTAATACGCCTGTTGTAAGTTATTGGCAATTTTATGATTAGGATTGTTCTTGTTTATTTTTCTATAAATAATAAATATATGTTGTCTTTGTCAAATGGTAATATTACTTTTTTTTCAACACTTATAGTTTGTACACTAAATTTTCAAGTTGGATGACTTTGCAATTTATAATTTACTAGTACAACACACTGCTATAATGCTCCTCTTATTAAATAATCTGTGCTAAGGAATGATAGTCCATCTCTCTCTTCGGGAAGCACCAATATAATTTTGTACAAATTGTTCTTTTACTTTTTAATTACTATAACAAGAAGTATAAGTATGTGAACCTGCGTGAGTTAGTGCATGTTTCTGTGTGCTATTTATGTTATATACTTTTCTGTTTCTGTTTTATTCTAAAAATAAGATATAATACTTTTCTGGCGGAGTAAGCCTTATATTGGATATTTTACACTATTTTAAAGACATGGACCTACATGGACATGCATTGTAAAGACATGGACCTAGGAAATAGAAAATTTGACTCTAGTTTAAGACATTGTCCAAAAATATAAGCATAGTGTGCTTTGAGAGTTATTGGTTTGTTGGTCGAGGGTTTGACTTTTTTTTAATATTAGAATTTAATTTTATATTAAGAATATTACATAATTAGAACATTTTTGAATATCGGATATTTAAGACCTCGGAGAAATCATTTTCCAGAGCGAAAGTAAGATATCATTCATTATTTTTTTTAAAGATTATAAAAAATATATTTCTTATACTTAACTTGAGTAATGATTATATCTCAGTATAAACTTAAATTTCTTGTTTCAATACCTTTAAGTTTTCATAACAAACTATCCTTCCCTTAGATTCCATCTATCGGTAAATCAATATGATTTTCTTTTTAGACAGAGTTACAGTCGCATTTGCAGTTTTAGCATGAAGAAAACTTCTTAATGTATATAGATTGACAACGCCACTTAATCTGTCTGTAAAATAAATATACTAGAGACATCTGGTTCAAACACCACGTACTGTATTATATTAAATGACTAAATAATTTATTATTTAAAAAACACAATTGCATTTTTTTATGTAACAAAAAGAGAAAATGTGAGGAGAAGAAGCAGGAGAAGAGGAAAGAAAGAGAGCTATAAAGCTTAGAAGTGTAAGCCTAAGTGCAGAAAAAACCTCAAATCGCAATAAAAAAAATAAGATAGACAGTTGTCTGTTTGGTTATCTACAAAATTTCATTGAAATCAGGTCAGTGGTTTAAAAGATTAGCCCACAAACATCGTCACACGGATTTTATATATATAAAAATTACCTATGTATATACATAGGTGTGTTTAAATGTAGTTTGTGTAATACAAAAGGGGGTTTGTATTAAGGAATTCATGCTACACGTGTAAAATTTAATGTCTTATCTATTAATAGCCCACGAGATTTATTATGTTTATTATACGTTTATCAACGAGTTTGTTTATATCTAAGAAATTACAATTATTTTTGCTGCCATTAACCTGACGTAAGAAACTTTCATTGCTGGTTTGTCTGTAGGTTTGTTGTGATTTTAATTGTTTTTTTTTATAGTGTATTTTACTACTGTTTCATAAACGGTAATAATGTTTCAGATGTTCAGTTTGCAATAGGTTTACATTTCCACTGTCATTACATGTGTCATCCTCAATTTAAGTCGGATCGGATAGAAATATATAATTAAATATAGATTATATAATAATTCGATTGGATGATTTTGTTTTAAATTAATAACAAAATATAAATCTGTTTATCCGTCAGTAGGTAAGCATTATTTGTATAACGCTGGCTTGTACGAGTACAAGGGCAAACAAGAAATCTACCCTATTTCGGCTTATTATAAAATCCTTGGAGATTAGACAATTTCACTATTGATTTTGATTAATATGGACGAATTTAATCCATATATATTACGATAAAAGTATAATATAATGAGTAAATAATTAAATAATGACTAAATGATCCTCAATTTTAACATGTTGTAAAAAAAATCTTCACAAGGACTGAAATCTGACTGAAGAAGTTGCATTCGCTTAATATAGTGTAAATATTCTTTCTAAAACTCAATTTCTATAGACATAAGTCAGTCAGTAAGTAAAGTATATAACGAATTAGATTATTATTGTTAATGATGACGGAACTGCAGATGGACAACTAAGAAGTCAACACAATTTTTATTTATTATGAAATCCTTGAAGATAAGATTACTTTGCTATTGATTTTGATTATTTAGGACAAATTTAATCCATTACCTGCTAATGTATTACGATAAACGTATAAAGTAATGCGTAAATAATTAAAATAGTGAAAAAAATAAATTTTCTAAAGTTAGTTATTTCGTGAATTGTTATTTTTAAATCAGCAAGAGGTTTTATGTGGAATTCAATCAATCGATCATCATTCAATTTATGATATAAATCTGAAAATCTGCCCAAAACTAATGACTATTAAATTAACATATCTTTTCATCCATGATGCAGGTCATCTCAATTTAACTGAGGACTTATTATTAATAATAAATCTATCACTTTATTGGTAAAATACCATTAAATTTACATATTTAATTTATTATAAATTCATAGGACGATTATATTATTTAAAAATGGTGTTAAGGTTCTATTCATTAAACTTTTTTTCATTTGTCTTAATTTTTTTTATAATAACTTTCCTAAAAGTATAGTATAATATTTTTATCCTCAGTTGTTACTTAAGTACTGGACTATTTCTAAAAGTGTAACAATCTTGAACACAAATTTATCAAACTAAATGACTACAATGTTGTTGATTATCTAGTTCATAACCCCATCAATACGATAGTAAAGTACTCGTAGTTAGGGAATAGTAATAGTTTCAAGTTTAGTCGTGATATCAACTAACTATTGCCTGCGACTTTATTCGCTTTTATTTCAACTAAGGTGAACCGCAATTAATTAACACTATATATTATTAAAAGCAATTTTTTTGGCTTTTGTGAAAAGTATTTCTTCGCTATACGTTATAATCAATTATATTTTCCAGACATTATTCTATAAAGGTTATTCTTTCAAATTAATACAGGTAGATACACAAACAAACTGAACGTCTATGGTTTTAAGGTGTGTGTTTATTTTTTTACATATTTATTATACAGATTTTACCTCGTTTCTCTTTTATTATATGCAAAGATAAGTGTTATTTACGAGTCGATTGCAATATCATTATTCATATACTTACGTGGCGTCAGTAGAGTCACTCGTTGGAAGTGTCAGTACTCTTAACAAAAAGTCGTTTAAATTATATTATGTTAGATTAATTTTATTAATCAATTTATAATTATATTCTAATTTATATCTGTTAAAATGGTAAGTTTTTTAAAAATTTTTTAAGTATCTTAAAATATTTTATTCGTCAAGATACAATTAGTTATGTTTTTAAAGAGTTTCTTTTTACAAATTATATATAATTATTTAATCTTTTGCTGCTTAATATTTTTTTAAAAAGTGCTATATAATTTGAGGAAAAATTTACTACGGACTAACTGTAAGTAGATTCGTTTTATTCGTTTTCGTTTCGTTAAGCCTGACTTTCTCTTAAATAATACCTCAAATAATTATACATACCTACAATATTTTCTATCTGCAGTTAAGTAGACAGATGTTTATGTCTTATATAAGTTACAGGTGCTTTAATTATTAAATACCCAAAAGTACAGACAACACATAAATTAACAAATGCTACTACTTGCACATATTAATTATACCATTATTAGAAACGTATACATAAATGAAATATTTGTCATAATCTGTCCATATTTAACACAATTTTAAGTTCGTGAACAAATGAATTAACTATCTTTGATATCATATTTTCTTTGCAATGTGTAATATTATATTTAATTAAAATTAATTCAGACCATGAAACAAACAACTTTTAGGGTTCCATAGTCCACTAGGAATCCTTATAGTTCTGTCATGTCTGTTCGTTCGTCCGGGTGCCTGTCCAAGGTCTAGTTTAAAGACTCTTAGTACTAGAAAGAACATGAAACGGCATGAACAAATATTAGGTAAAATAAAATTTATGATAATGTGTGATGTGTGTTAGATAGGTCTTTAATAATTCTTCAAATAAGGGATTCGTTTTTGAAATATTAAGCTTTGAAGTGCAGATAAGATTGAATTGTCTCCTCGGCCAGATAGAAGCCTGTTTATGGAGATATAAAAAAAATTAACGACGGTAGAGCAATTTAAAGGTAAAACAATCACAACTAACTAGGCTTTAGAAGTTTAATAGTTGATTAACTTAAAGTATATATTTTTTTGCATTTATATTGCAAACGTCAGCCAAATCTTAGAAGACAGATCAAATAATGTGCTTTAGAATTGTATATCATGGTAAGATATATATAAGTAAAAAATAAGGTACATTTAATTTAGATTTAGATAGCCTTATACAGCATATCAATATAATAAGTAACTGTGAATCAGTATCTATGGAAAGAAACAATGCGAAAATAGAAAGTAGCTTTGTATGGATTATGCAAATATCTGTAGGTTTTGTAGGTAATCTGTTATCGCATAACAGCCTTTGCATAAGTTTTGGGGACTTAAACTAAACTCATATTTTTAACGGTAATACTGTTATATTAAAATTACTATATGCAAGTTTTAAATTTTGATTACCACCGCATTCCTTTACAAGCTATGTATTCAGATATATAACATTTTTTTCAACTTCGTTTGGTGTTATAACTCTGTCTTTAGTTACTACGTTCTTTGTGGTTCCCTTTGGAAATTATAAACCGGCTGCTGAAACTGAAACGAAACGTGCCGACCGAATTTCCTATCCTATTTTGTCATTAATCATGTTAAATAATTATATAGACCTTGTGCAATCCTCAAATAGCTGTTAATTAAGTGATAATTTATAGTTTTTGATATGCATATGAAAAAATTGTGATCATTTATACTTTTTTATTAAAAGCTCTGATAGTAGAAGATCAAAAAGTCTATAAAATCGATTATTATTCAAAGTCGCTAATTACTGGACTGGACTTGTTTGGATATTTAATAAAAAATGCCTAGAACCGTTGCTATTTTGAAATAATACATAATGTTAAACAAAAAATCAAGTATTCTATTAAAGTCAGTGATTTTTCCTAAATTCATTAATTTCGAGTTGTTATAGAAAAATAGCTCAAGGCAAAAATTAATTGTTTTTATATTCATTATTAATAATGAATAAAGATAACTTAAAAATATCTCTCAAATTATTCAAAATAATTTAATATATTCATAATAATATATTCATTTATATCAATGAAATTTATTCAAATTTGCATGTCTAAGTTAAGCACGACATAGAAATGTCAAATTTGATTTACGTTTTCAATTGTTTTAAGAAGGTTTAAAGTAGATATTATTGATAAAAAAATGATTTATTTACAGTTACAGAAAAACACGATAATATTTTTTTATATGTATGTAAGAAATGCATATATATATAGATGCATAATTGCATGTATAGATTAATGTTTGCGGAATGTTGTCTCGTGTCTCATCCAGGGTCATGACTCAGTCCAGGGTCGCCGTAATGTATTTAATAATTTGTTTAAAACATGTGCCTAATTTTTATTTTATTCTCAATTTTTGGCACTAATATTAGTTACAGGTTACTGGAATACCCGTATATCATGGACGACTGAAAAAGACCCGGTTTTGAACAGTTGAAAACAATCTTACTAATTATAGGTTTTGTCTTAATTATTTTAATGGTTTGTTACTCGTTTCTTGGTATGTTGTGATATATTTCTCTAATACCTTCCTGCTCTATCAACATAGGAAAAAACCGAAGTAGGTTTTTTAAAAAAGTAACCGTTGGTTTCGTTTGACGTCATTGACACGTATAATAGTATAGTATAAAGGTTATGTTTGTACATAATCTTTTTTTTAAATAAATAATTGAAGAATACATGACACCAATCTTTAAATCCTTTAAAGAACAACTTATATTTCAATTTCAACAATTTCTATTTCTATATTCTCGCATCGCACAGAAACTACTAAATAATTTTTTTATGTAAAACATGTAATGTAAAAACTATTATAAGCATGCAAGTTAAAAGTTTTTATAAGTTTGCAAGCTTTGTAAATAGTAAATTTATATTTCCAGAACTATATATCTAACTTAATAAATTACTGTATAAATATTAAGAATGGACCTCCAGGATAGACATAGGTACTCGTAGTATGCTATTTCGTTGAATTTAAAGGGCTTTTCGTGAAGATCATATCTGCAATGTAAGTTGAGGAAAAAGACAAACAGAAAGTGTTTTCTCTATAAAAGCTGCCGTCTTTTCTGATTGATAATTATTATTTAGGAAAGTATTATAAATCCTTCATGTTTTCTGAAGTCTTTAAGTAGTGAAGAGTTGATTTGGAAACAATAAAAAACGACAAATAATTAATATCTTAAAATTAAAATTACAAAAATGCTCAGATCAGCGTCGTAAGTGGGTCAATAGCAATCTTCATTATTTATCATATAGATATAATTAATGAAAACAGTTATGTACTACTTAATTTATTTTTTAATCACAAAGTATACATTATTACGGACCGTTATCTCCATTACATAATGTTTACCATTAATTTCTTATCTCAATTGGCTTACTATTGCATTGTCACATTTCTGGCGTCTTAAAATAACTTCTGCACTGATATACAACTTATCCCGATGACATTCTAAAGTAAAAAAAAGAATTATATTTACTTACATTTACAATAATGAAGTGGTAAATAATATGAGAACAATTTGAAGTGCTAAGTCTCACCACAGTTGTAAAAATATCAATAGATGTTTTTTGATAAAAGTAGTCATTCAACTTCACCTCGTATATAGGCTAGCTCTATCGGTACCACCACTACCATCTTCCACCATAGAAAAACAGTGTAAAGTAGCAAATATAGCCGACTATTGTAAAGTAAGCAGGAAAGTCAGAAGGACGAATATCCTTCTGAATTTTATTAGTTAGGCATTATGGATATCATCCAACCCAGCAAGTTATGTGAAGATATCCATTACAATCCAAAGGTCATCCTCATCGTATTAACGAACGAGTCTGGTTTAGTGGATGGAAGTGCCACATAATCGTCGCCTCTCTCTCCTCTAGAATGCGGCTTATGCTCATAAAGAATTCCAGACTTAAAAAAGGGAGACACTATGTAACCTTCCTATGAGTGCTTGGCGAACTCTCAAAATATCCATTTTCGATTTTACATAAAATCTTCAATCTGCTTGTGTGTCACTCGTTGCATCAAATGAATACAATATATAGTAAGTTCTACATTAACTTATTAAATTTTAACTTAAAACAATTTTATAACTTAACCTAATTTTAGTTTTAGTGAGATATTTTATGAATGATCGTAGCGCATCTTAAAGTTGGACTACTATTTCTTCTGAAAACTTTTACTTTGTTGAAACATATAGTATATCTAGAGCTTTTTAATGCGAAATTGTGAATTGAGAAACAAGTACTTGTCTCTAAAAATAATGAATGTTCTATACATTCACTATTCACTTTGCCCATTACTATGCTATTACTTTCATTATGTACTCGTATACTAGAAACAAATTGAGTAACGTATTGTGAGAAGCGTATTTGCAACGTTGTGTATTGTGTTATTATTTTTTATCACCTTGTTTGAGTAATTTGGACCCCACTAAAAACCCTTAATTTATACGACCTATGTCCATTTTAAACTTAACTTAATTTTTTTTTTTATAACTACTACTACAAGACAAATTTAATTGGCATCATTGAGTGTGTCCTACGTTCCTAATCTCTTCATAAAAAACTTAACTAAATTGAGAAGAAATCAAGATTACAACTATACTAAGACTAATACGAGCATCGATAGAAAGTCGAAAATGACAAAAATGAGAAAACTATTTATCTATTTACAACTAGCAGGTTACCCATGCTTCGCAATGGGAGGCGAAAGTGATCAAACATTTTGCTTGAATTTCCACACCACCTACAGGTATCAAACAGGCGTTATAGTTTTTGCAGTTTTTTAGCTGTAACTTTGGAACGGTTTGGAACTTTGCAAAATCCTTTCTTATTGCACCTATTCAATATGTCAGGAGTCTTGTGTCCAAATTTCAGCTTTCTAGGTATTACGGTTTGGGCTGTAGAGCGTTAAAATTGCTCCCATGGATTGAGATATTTGTATATATAAAATTTTATTAATTATAATTCTTATTATTGGTGTTCTGTTATGATTACTGTAAACAAAATGTACTGTTTTAGAAAAGTTCTATTAGAAAGAGCTGGTATCACTTGTAGGTATAAATATGTATGTCCTTTACAAGTAATCGCTGTATCAATTAGCACGTAATTTATCAACTGTCAATTTCTAGTATAAACCAGTTCTTGATTGTTTTGTTTCATTACTCGTTTATAATACCAGAATGTGTGATTGTGGATGACAAATAACAACCTCATATTAGGATAGACTTTTTTAAAATGTGGCCATTATTTTTATACTTACAAAAACATGCCACATGTAATCATAATAATCATAGAAGTGGCGCTAATAGTTTTTTTTGCGGAAAAAAATATCTTTAGTATTTATTTAGAATTGTTTATTTGTTTATTATTTAAAAATATCCATTAAAACTATCTTTATATTATAATATACCGAATACTAAATGTTCATGATCAAGTTACCGAACTATAACTACTGAATTGATAATTGCAATTAAACAATTTGTATGAAGTGATCAATGAATAAACTTCATATTAATTATAATTTATATTTATATAATTACTGTAAGATGGAATTCATAATCAAGATAGGTATAATAATAAAAGTTATAACAGGATAACTAGCAGTTGTTATGTTACCTCAGTTTATTAATGAGCAATAACATTTATACTTCTATATCTTTCATCTTTTGAATTAAAAGTCAAATAATCTATTTAACAATGCTTTTTCTTATTTATTCGTGGTGCTTCTTATGTGATACAAATATTTTTTTTGTCTCTTCTCTGGATACGACTCAGTTTATTTGTTCTTATATATCGATGTTGTCTGTTGTTTCATTGAAGCTGTGAGCGTACTCTTTGTAATTTTGCTTATTTTAATGCAATTATATCTTATTTACTGAGCCGGTTTAATTGGTCTATTCCCTGCAATTGATAAAACTCTAAATTTATTGAGTATACGTTCTCTATATCAACAAAGCGCCTATATGCGACAAAGAAGCTTCGTTTTATTTTTAATTAATTTTTTGCTTCCTTATAAGTTTTAAGTTAAAACTGGTCTCGATTGATTTAACTGCCTTTGTAGTTTTCATAGAACCTCTACCTTAATATTTAATGATTATGATGTCCGAAGAAAATATTCGTAGCATTTGAATTTAAACTCAAGAACTTTCGTAACAGGCCAGTTGATGGAAAGAAATCTTTCGCTAACTACACGCTAGTTGCCAGTAATTAAATTAAAAGTTTCGTAAATTTCGTTATTATTGGATTGATTATGTGAAAGCGTTGAATATAGTTATCCCTAAAGTGAGAGTTACAATAGAATTGTGGTTAAAGCTTCAAACCTTTTTTTCCAAGTGGGTAGCAATATTTTTTTCTCTTCCAAAGCAGCGGAACTTGTGTAGGCTGATACGATTTTTAGAGTTAATACACTAAGGTCAATCACCCCACCATCAAATGACACTAATTTAAGAGTACAGTCTGAAGTGTTAAATTAGAGTACTAAACATAAACTGTAATAACACCAATTGTGTAGACGAATAATAATGACTTCTGTATTGATTTTAGAATGTTGTTTTAATAAATTATTTTTGAAATTATTATGTTTATTACAAATAAATAATAGTTTATTTCGTTTGCAGCTGAAACATATCATATGGAGCATTTTAGCACTGAATTGTGTTGAATCGGCCAATATTCTATATTTAATACCATTTTCAACAGTGTCTCATTATATATCATTAAGACCGATTGGATTAGAATTAGCTCGCAGAGGACACAATGTTACAGTTATAACCGCTATTAAAGAGAAAAATCCCCCTTCTAATTACCGTGAGATAATGGTGGACCACAAGGTTTATTGGGACGTAGTGGGTAAGCCAAACTTGAATTGTTCATTATTTTGAGCTAATTTCTAATCAATAAAAACGATCTAAAATGCAGAACTAAATATTGCAGGTGGGAAGAGGCCAGAAATTTTTGAAATGGCTGATATGTCTGCTGAAGAATTTCATAATAAAATTATTTGGAAAAATGGAGCGCCATATACAGAGCTTGTTTTCAATTCCAGTGAAGTACAAAAGTTTTTAAAAGAAGACAATTCTTTCGACGTAGTGTTGTGTGAAATTTTTTATCTAGAGGGTTTGATGGCTTTGAGCCACATGTATAACGCACCTTTAGTATTAATAACAACTGTTCGTGTATCTATGAAACATAATATTATGATTCGAAATCCTCTTCAGTTAGCAACAATTGTTACTGAATACTTGGGAGTAAGGAACCCTACTAGCTTCTGGGGAAGATTTAGAAATTTATACTTTACTATGTATGATTACTTTTGGTATAGTTATTGGTATATGGAAAAACAGGAAAAACTTGTAAAGAAGTACTTGCCAGAAGTAGCAAAGACAATGCCGCCATTGCTAGATATAGAAAGAAATGCTTCCCTAACATTCGTCAACCGTCATTTTAGTTTCGACACATCTCAGGCTTTGCTGCCTAATGTAATAGAAATCGGAGGAATTCATCTTATTGAAAATAAAGAAAGCCTACCTGATGTAAGAAGATAAAACTTTGTTTATGTTCTAGCTCTATCAGAGGTGTTTTATTTGTAATTTTTTCATATGCCGTTGTTTATA
This sequence comes from Melinaea menophilus ssp. n. AW-2005, assembly GCA_918358695.1. NCBI lineage: Eukaryota > Metazoa > Arthropoda > Insecta > Lepidoptera > Nymphalidae > Melinaea > Melinaea menophilus. Next base: position 20,052,870 of record OU911041.1, on the reverse strand, counting down.
TTTTGAATGTCAAATGAATTTTCAGGACTTGCAATCGTTTTTAGACAGTGCCACAAATGGAGTAATTTATATGAACTTAGGTTCAAATGTTAAAAGTTCAGAATTACCAACAGAGAAGAAGGAAGCATTTTTGAAAGTATTTAAAAAAGTAAAGTACCCTGTTTTATGGAAATGGGAAAAGGATGAATTTCACGACAAGCCGGATAATGTGCAAATACGAAAATGGCTCCCTCAAAAGGCTATACTTGGTTTGTAAAACTGAAATACTTTTTACTTAATTTTAGTGTATTATAGATTTGTAAACATTTCTAAACAACACATGTTCCTTGCTTTCTTCTTGTTTATCTCCATTGATTACCCTAACCTGAGAAACCGGGCTACTGAAGTCTAACTAATAATAATTTATATATTTATGGTGAGTGATTTCTATTACAGCTCATCCGAACATCAAGGTGTTCATATCTCACGGCGGGTTCATCGGAACTCAAGAAGCTATTTATAACGGAGTGCCTCTTGTTGGAGTTCCAATATATGGCGATCAATATATGAACTTGTTGACCGTTGAGGAAAGTGGAATGGGGAGATTGTTGGAATATCAACATATTACCGAAGAATCTCTGGAGAAAATTCTTACTGAAGTATTATACAATAATTCCTATAGCGTTAAGGCGAAAGAAATTGCTCAAAAATTCAAGGACAGACCCATGAGTGCATTAGATACAGCTATGTACTGGATTGAATATGTGATCAGATATAAAGGAGCAGATCATATGAAAAATCCAGCTATTTCTTTAAGTTGGATGGCGTATAATATGTTTGATGTCTATATCTTTATATTATTAGTATTTGTATTATTTTTCATTATATTAATGAAAGGTTTACAAATCTTGTTACGCATAATATTGAAGGAAACTGATACTGCCAAAAAAATGGACTAAATTTATACTTTTGCAGTGGTATAGTCTATACTGTATACATTTTGAGAAATATTAGATAATTATTATTAGATGTGGTGTTAAAGATTTATTAATATTTATAAATGGTGTTTTAGATTTATTAATTTATTGTATATAAGACATTTAAAGTTAGGTTACTTCAACTGACAGTTGTAATGTTAAGATCGTAAAAGTATTATTTATTTTTGTTATTGAATTAGAAGGATAAAATCATGAGTAACAACTATATTACAGTAAAGAAGATATTTTTAGACAGTTTTATATTGAATGTATTTTTTGTCGAATTAGTATTGTTTTAAAATATTATTGTCTACGACCAAGTTCTCAAAATATTAGTAATAAAATACTAGCTTTTATTGCATAGAAATTAATAAAATATTTATCGTTTTCATAATATGTATGTACAATTAAAACAAAAAAAATACTGTTTTATAAAAAAATTTGCAGATTTTGGTCTCACTTATTTTTTCATATTAGGTTAAGATGAATATTTATAATATTATTTTTAAAAGCACCTGCAACTAAGTGAAGTAATATTTATTATTTTTAACACTTTTAGTTTATAAGTCACAAAACAATTAAATAAATAGCTTAAATAGATTCAAACCCGTACACGTCGACGTTGTTTGATTGGATCCTTTTATATTTAATTTACAAATCATTTTTCCCAACAAGAAATTAGTTGAAGGTTAAAGAAATTCAAAAGTATAGTTTTAAAATATTGTACTATATTGTATAACATTTTTTATTCTTTCGATTTGAAAGGCATATAATATGAATATGTTATTTTTATAATTTTGGAATAATTAAAAAAATGGACTATCATTCTCATAATTACATATTTGAAGAAAACATTATTAATCTATTTTAAAGGCGTTTAGAATTTTGGGAAAGTTAATTAATCTATGAAGTAGTTATGACTATTGATAAAAAATAATCGTTACATTTAGTAGATACTTACACATTATTGGGTCAGGCAGAAGAGCTTGTGTTTGTTTATTTATAATAATAATATAAATTAGCGATATACACATATATATCACTATGTTTACTACAACTATTATAATTTTATTTATTTCCGTACGACACAGATTTTAAATAATACGAATAACTATTTTATCATTTATATAAAAAGTTATTTAGTTTGGTATAATACAATTATAAAAAAATGCCGTATCGGTATACATCTTTCGATCTCTATTAAAAAGTAGTATTTAGGTATTTTTGTTAACTAAATATAAGAGCTGGTTTGTAATAAACTTTACATAGTTGACTTCAAGTCAACAAGTTTTATTATACACGTTTTATTTGGAAATAAAAGTAATGTGGTGTTAAAATAACTTCTTAGTTTGTACAACAAATGGAAATAAAGAACATACTCTCAACAATGTATTGCTATTTGATGAATCATTGTATTGCTGAACTGCTAAACTCGTATTATCTTTACAAAGTCCATCTGTCTAAATATCTGTAAGTACATCTGACAATTTTAAACTGATTCATTTGATATTTTATATAAATTCACGTAATATCTATATTGTAATAAAGCTATAACTTGTTCACTTATGAACACTCTTTCTGTCTGTCGGAAAAAAGTTTTACCAGTGAACTGTCTGGAGTGTAAAGTATAAGATTTATTAGGAAAAGTGAAGCATTTACTATAAAAAGTGGTGGTGGATGAAAATAAATTTGAATGAGTCGCATACCCAGTTATAGGTACTGTTACAAATAAAAATATATTTGTTTATGTACATATTTATGTATATGCAACAATATAAGTAATGTTATTCAAAATACTGACCTTTTATTGTTTGTGCTTTAAAAATACGTTTAAAAAATAAAAAAAAAAATACAAGAAAAAATTGTATTCAAATTAAATTCAAAAGTTTATGAATTATAATAATATTTATGGCGTAATTATGTCGCTACAGCTTATTTTATTTAAATTTAATAATTATTCATACTAAATCTTTGAAAATAGTGACCTCTGTAGAATAACGCACATGCATTAATGCACATTCGATAATTAGAACTCATTTTTAATTCCATATACAGGGTGGGCCAAAAATTTTTGCAAATAGCAGCACTTGATTTCTCCAAAACCGTGAGAGCAAGGGGCGCGCGGGTGGCGGGGAATTGTGCGTCGTTTAATGCAATTTTAGTCACGATGGTGCGCTTCACGGGACAACAGCGTGCTTTTTGCGTAAAACAATTTTACAAAAACAACGATTCCTACGTTACTGTACGACGCCTCTTTAGAGTTGAATACGATTACAACGTGTAAGTGAGTGTCCAAGTTTTAATTTAATTAAAGCTTGGGTTAAAAAGTTTGAGCAAACGGGACCGACAACGAATATTAAACAAACTGGGCGACCACGTTCAAGAAGAAGCGAAGAGAACATTCGGGAGGTTGAAATTTCTGTAAGGGACGATCCAGAATCATCTACGCGTAAGCGGTCGGCGGCTCTTGCTATACCAAGAACTGGTCTGCGGCGAATCTTGCATTTGGACCTTAAACTGCACCCATATAAGCTTCAAATTGTACAGGAGATGAAACCAAACGATTACATTCAACGCAAGTTATTTGCTGACACTATACTGGAGCGATTCTCTAGCCTTGAGAATGTATTGTTTACGGACGAGGCCCATTTTCACATTAATGGTCACGTAAATAAACATAATTGTCGATATTGGAGCACGGAAAACCCTCTCTATAAACACCAAAAGCCTCTTCATTCACCAAAAACGACAGTGTGGGCTGCCATATCCGCAAAGGGTAATCGGTCCATACTTCTTTGAAAATAATCAAGGAAATAACGTAACTGTGAACTCAGTAGAATACGTGAAAATGTTGCGAGAGTTTTTGACACCACAGTTGCATGAATTTGAAGGATACAATAGCCGGACTTGGATGCAACAAGATGGAGCAACATGCCATACATCAAACGTGACTTTACCGGTGGTCAAAGAAATGTTTCCTAACAAATTGATTTCTCGCAGAGGTGATATCCCATGGCCTCCCAGAAGCCCGGACCTTACACCTTGCAATTTTTTCTTGTGGGGATATCTGAAGAGTCGAGTATACCTTAATAAACCGACGACCACATCCCAATTAGAAGAAAACATCCACGAGGAGATAGCCGCGATTCCTCGCAGCATGTGTCAACGAGTTTTCCAAAGTTTACGTAGTCGATTGCAGGAGTGCCAACGACGAGACGGAGCACATCTCGACGATGTCATTTTTAAAAAATAAATTTTAATAAATGATAATTACGTTAAATAAATCATAAACAAAATAACATTTGTACTTTTATTTCTAGACATGTTTCAAAAGTGCAAAAATTTTTGGCCCACCCTGTATAATTATTGCAATAACCATGTGGTATGTGGCATACCACATGGTAACTAAATTAATAATTTAATTAGATTTAGGATTAAAACCTTAAAATAGGGTGATTCTTTGTAAAATATAATTATATTTTGTTCAATGATCGAGTTATAAATGAGATTTATTCCCAATAGTTCAAATACATTTGAATTCTTCATTGAAGTTTTTAAATATAATTAGTACTGCTTAGGGTTAATAACATTAACTTTGTGTATGGCTCGAGAACTTTACATATTATATTATACGAGGGACCTCATACGTGACCTCTGACTCTTCCCGGTCCTTTGGGCCGGTCCGCAACCCACTCTATTTTGTAGCCTGAGTCAATAGCTTTTTTTCGATGTATTACACATTATTGTGTGATTTGTGGGTGATAAGTGATGCGCGTGCATACAGAGTCAATTAGCTCGTTATTATATAAGTAAGGATAAGGATATTAAATTACCAAGGATTTTATAATCATAACATAGTAATAAAAATATTTTATAGAGCATAAATCAGTAACTTAAAAATATAATATTCATAACGATACTTGTATATTAAAAAAAATATCAGTCGCTATAATATATATTTACTTATAATATGTATAGTTGTATATTGTCTGAAATAATATTTATATTAATGTAGTATTTATGTTTCAAATATATATATATATATAGGTTTACAGATTTGTGTGTACATTTGTATATTGTATGGGATATTTATATTTTTAATTGCAAATCCTCGTTTATTAAATTCGTAAATTTAAGTTGCCTGGACGAAACCAGTATAATATGATAAGGTTCCACGGTTCCAAGATACCTACCGTCGAATTTCATAACTGCACAGCGGGTCATCGCCTCCAATACCATTCATATCACCTGGATGCGTGGCGATCTTCCACTGTGTGGTTCTCAAGGACCTTTCCTCCACGTACCACTCGAATGTGGAACGAAATCCTTTCGGCGGTATTTCCAGATCGGTACGACATGGGTACCTTTAAAAAAGGCGTTTACTCCTACCTATAAGGCTGGCAGCGCTCTTGAGGCACCTCGGATATTGAAAGAGTTCTTGGGCGGCGGAAATCACGTATAATCTGTGACCCGCAAGCTCGCTTGCCCTCCTCTTACGTAAAAAAGGGTCGCCCTTTATTTGTATCATTTCTTATATTTATGTTTACTGTATGTTATCTTTTATGTCTGCAAGAAAGTTATTTAAATAATAAATAATAAATAAATAAATATAGCACATCCAGTGGCTCCGCTTCACGGAAATTAAGTTAAATTCATACTCAACTTTATTATATTAAAAATTATTTTAATAAAGGATAAGAAATAATATTACAGATAACAATAAATAAATCTGTACTTTTCTTTACGAAATATTGTAAATAAAATGAGAAAATATTAATTATAGTTTATATTTTTATTTTTGAATAAATACTATGAAGATTGCTGCAAACCTTTTGTTTTTTAGAATAACATAAATCCTAGTAGCTTTTCCTGAGGTATGTTAACTCTGTAGTTTTCGGTTCCTTCGCAATAGGTAAACTACTAGTAGTAGACATCTCGCGTTTTTAAGAGCTAGCAGCTAACATCCCCAAATTGTGGCCTTTTTTTCACAGGCAACGGTATATCATCATATTTTGAAAAAATAGCTTCAATTTGATATACAATACAAGTTTATGTCATGAAATACCAAAATATTACATGTTTACACTTGGTTGAGAAAAATTTTAGTCATTGGAATTAATAGGCCGAAAGGGCAACAGTGGATGCTGTTGCCCTTTTCTTCTATGATGTGGATGATACTTTTTTGGAAAATTTATTTACGTTAATTTCATTAGTATTATTTGAGGCCACTTTTTGACTGGCACCCTTTAATCAATGTATCCTTGTAATCATAAATGCAATGAACGTTGTGATTTTGCAACGTGATCTTACACTATTAGTATTATTATTTTTGTAATTTTAGCGATTTACCATTTACTACATCACTAGAACTACCGGCAAGTGTTGACGGTCCCCTGGGGTCCTTTGACCGTTGTTTGTTACGGTGTCTAGTGTCTATGAAACGCCCATTTTGAACAATATCTGCAATCCGGCGCGTCTGGTATTGCAGACTAGGAGTTTGGGATAGAATGCACCTCTTTTTCGCATCCTACCCATGGAGGCAGGTTTGTTTTGTTAGTATGAAAGCATTTATTCCAGACTCAGGTTTCAGGTCAGGTACAATATATACAATTTATTGGAAAGGTTATCAAATTCATAAAAACAAAGCACTTTAACAATTAAGGAATAGGACAATGCTATATTTAGGTGCTCACGTGTTTGTAATAAAACAAAAAAAAAATTCGTAAAAGTCATCAGTGTTGCAATGATGAAAGATGAAAAAACATTTTATTCATAACCTACATTTAATAACTAATTAGGATGATTATTCTTTCTATATCGAGGACAAAAAATTTCCTTTATCTTCGATAACAAATACGGAAAATTTTGATTAAATGGTTCATATTAAAATAATTAAATAATTACAACAGCTGATTTTGCTGATTGATATTTGTTGTAGGTCATGTACCCATTTTACGTACATTATTTTATTATTACCTGTCAATTAAAATAAGACTTAATTATAAACAATCTTATTACATTAAGATAACCTGTGCTACTCACTGTCAAGTGAGTACTTCGTTTGACTCAGGAACTTCATTGGCTTCGTTTACTGAGAAACTTGCTTATCGTTGCGGATATTCAAAATCACTAAAATATAAAATCAATTTAATCGAAAATTGGTCACATCCTGCCATCCAAGCTTTGTTTGTAGGAGTAAAACAAAAACAATTATTATATTTTGACATAGTAGCAGCAATAGTAGATAGAAGACACCTTGGAATATTGAAATTAACGATGTCGGTTACATTGTATGAAATAGGTCTTTTGTTATCACGAAGGTTATTCAATATTAATATATATTTTACCAAACAATACTAAGGACCTTTCCTTATTGTTAAGTACTAGGAAATATGAAGTGTCTAATTCCAGCAAGACACACAACCGCAAGAGAAAAGATGATAATACTTTTAGTATCATTTTAAGAGTTGAAAACGACTATGAATTCTTGAATTTCAATATGTAGCACTCGCAATACAATATTTATGTTTTTATTTTACAATGTTGTTTATTATGGTAGCGTTTGCTAAGTATTTGCTAATTGTTTTTAATCCGGTATTACTTTATATTTCAAACTCCATACTTGATGACGTTAAATCTCAAATTTCTTTCATATTTGCTCAATATAATCGAAAATCATCAACATTAAATTAAATCGGAACATCAGCAGTAAATAAACAATAAATGACACTATACCTAGCAGTGAAAACCAAGAAAGCTAAGTATATTTCGTTATATTTCGTTGCAATTACAATAGTATGCTTTACTATCAAAATAATAACAGCTGTATTAAAAATGTTATATGGACATCAAAGTAAAAGGTATATTTGATAAATTTAAATGACCACTTGTTGCTTTCCCAACAATCAAAATCCTTTATTTTGTGTGACGTAATGTAAGTCCAACAAAAAGCAACTCTCAGCAAATATTAAAAATTAATTACAGGACGTTTCAAATTCTTTTTGACAGGAAGGCAAGATGTCATCTTCCCCCTACGGTTTCTTTGTTTCGTACATACCGTTTAGCATGCATACAAAAGCCACTAAGGATGTACATAGTACTTCATATTTTTCATGAGAGAGAGAGGGTCTCAGGTACTAATTCCTTGTTTGGATTTATCTTAATAAATACAACCATCTTCTGTTGAAGTTAAATTGTTTTTTAACTTCAATAGCGCCGCGAATAATTCTTGGTATATATCTATCTTGATGAGCTATCTTTTAATTATTAAAAGGTAAATAATGATCGGGTCTATTGTATGTTTGTCACACTTGAACGTAGCCTATTTTTTGACATCTGAGATATGTTCATGTGATAATATCGGTATTAGAATTAGAGAATTCTAGTACTGATATTTCTTTTTCTTTCATAAAGTTTATATAACTGATATTTCTTTTTCTTTCATAAAGTTTGTAAAGTTTATATAACCCTGCGTATTGCTAAGTAATGTTACTCTTGAACCGCCTAAACAATTAGTTTTATGTGGTTTTTAATCTGTACTCATTGAGATTTTCTTCAAAATGTTAATTATTATGTGAGTAACCTCCTTCACCTGGTAGTGGCTGGCTGGCACTCAATTGTAGGTGGCTTCATGTAGTTTCTGCCACGAAATAACCGCCCATAACTTTGATGAATGCCCTTCAGCTGTTTGAAGGCACAAATCTTAATTATGGATTTTTTCTCTGTTGCTACAGGAAATTTAAATTTCGTACAGTTCCAAGGACAGCGTCATTTGTAGTTCCAGGAATTCAAAACTGTGCAAGACGAAAGCCAGTCTTCAGCTCCCATCAAAAATCTCTGAACCGTAGGTCATTACCGTAGTTGGGTAATTTGTACCTTGTAACCTATGAAGGGGTGTTATTTACATTGAGGATAAGCGGCGAGCTTCGCCACTATGCCATAATGGATACTTTAGTAATAGTTTAAACAGCTATAGAACATAATTAAAAAAGGTCATTGCATGATACCAGAAAATATTATACATCAAAGATATATATAAAGATTAAATGTAAGCATTTTTTGTGAATGTTCTAAATGTATCCGATAAGATAATAATCCGATTTACTTATAAGAAACATTGATATTTTTATAGAAACATAAGTTCAATTATAATAACAAAATAATCTACAATAGTAAGAATCGTTAAACTGTTTTCAAATAAGTCGTATTTCAATTGAAGCCTATTTTCAATAATACAAATTGATATCATCATGGACATTATCTCTCGTACAGATAGAGAGACAGCGACAGTTTAGAATTGATATTATAATGTTGATATTTCACTACTCCCGAGTCATAATTAATCATCGCTTGTTGTTGGACATCTAAATCATTAATGGAATTTGATTCTAAATATTAATATTAATTAGAAAATATAAGTTAATATTAGACTAATTTGTTAAAATGGTAAGTACATGTTATTTTATAAGGAATGTCGTTTTATAATTTGTATTCATATTTTTGGGTCAAAATTGTAGCTTTGTTAGAATAATATTTTAAAATTACGGTAGGATAAATATTATCAATTTATATTTTTTATAACAAAAATAATTATTTAATATAAAAACTAATTAGGTACCTAATTAGACATAATTTCAAAACATTATGTTATTAACAAGTATTATATATCCAATATTTTTAATATGGAAATTCATAATTCTTTAGCACTAAACTGAAACTATATTTTCGAAATAAGTAATTTGAAGGGTTTTGGATGACTTATTTTATTATAATAATAAATTGCGTAGAAGTTGCCTATAAGTATTTTATATTCATAACAGAAAAGTTATTAATTCTTAATATTAATGTTTTTCATAAAATATATCTGGTTTATATTGTACGTAAATCAATTGATTCATAATAGTAAATTTATTTATTTATTTATCTTTTCCACTTTGAATCAATACGAGTACCAATGATCACTTGTGTATCAAATGAGAGTGTCAGGAGGGAATATTTTAATACAATATTTACCGAAATAAGCCCTTCTGAAAAGACACTTCAAATTAAAATAATGTTACGTGGGTACCAAACGCGCCCTGCTCAGAATAGAACCACATAACAAACTCAGCCGGATTTTTTTTTTATGTGCTCAATGTTTCACAAACTTCAATATATTTAGTGACCAATGTACGAACATTAAGAAACATCGCAATCATTTCGATAAGCCGGGATAATGAATAGTTAAAAATAAGAAAAAAGAAATCCGTGGTTAGCAAGACCAGTTATCGTAAGGGGCACACATTCAAGAGCATAACACAAGGGTTAATCATCATCCCCTAAGCCATATTTTAAGAAGGGGGCTATTCGGCCCCCACCGTTACTAGTTAATTGCTAAAATACAATTCATTCCGTCGTTAATGTTATCCTTTACACTGTAATAACTTTTCTATGAATTCTATTTTAATGAATAAATAACGTAATAAGCTTTGTGGGGAGCTTGTTGTAAAAGCGTACATAATTTGTCCTAAAGGAATTACCTATTTTAAGGAATCTAGTGATGGACATAGCAAGGATATTTTTATTTCTAAGTTAATTTTATGTACATCACAATTTTTATTGAATTTGAAAATATATTGTATATATAAAGTAAAATAAACTCTCGAAGCCTGAATATTATATATGGTCTATTTTATTTAATAAAAAATCTGTAAAAAAATAAATATGATTGTAAAATATTATAGTTACATTATTTGGATATCAAAGCTTTTAAACAGCAATTTTTAATTTTAAATAAATATAGACTGAAAAAATGCTGCCTTTTGTAGAAATATTTTAATAACTTCAAGTTTACTAAATTCATATTAATTAAACATTATATGAAACCCTTATCAATAATATTTAGTCTATAAAATGATTCTAACAAATAGAAACATTACCAAATCATCTGATCCGTGACCCGGGCTCATTATCATCATAGCAGTTTATTGCCCGATAAAAATAATGATAATTAGTATATTTTTTATAGAATCGAAGATAAATCCTATGTTAATATAAACAGATTGTTAGAACCAGGATTCATAGAAGAAACCTTTAAGAAAACTGTTGTTAAAATCGTGAACTTAAAAATTTTATAACAATAATATTATTATTTTTGAGAAATAATATTGTTATAATAATAAATTTTTTAATATACAATTCTTAGTGATCAGAGTTTATTTTGTTTGCAGATGAAATACACTTACATAATATTGAGCACATTGGCACTGACGTATGTGGAATCCGCCAACATTCTGTGTGTAATACCATTTTCATCGTATTCTCACTACGTTTCATTAAAGCCGATCGGGCTAGAACTGGCTCGGAAAGGACACAACGTTACAGTTATAACAAAATTTAAAGAGGAAAATGCACCATCTAACTATCATCAGATAATGGTAGATAATAACATGTTTTGGGACTTACTAGGTAAGTTAATACTTTTTTTAAAACGGTATGAGAATTTAGTTCAGTTCGGTTAGGTTAGGTTAGGAGGTAAGTAATCTTCTCCTTAAGATCTGCTCGAATGGAATCAAAAAAAAATTAGGTAGTGCCTACTTAAATTATTATTTTTTTAATTATTGTTGGAATGTGTGGATTAGTAAACAATTATATTTATAACCTGACAAATGTAAGACAAAATGTTACAGGTGGTGAAACTCCTAACATTTTTACAATGGCCGATGTGTCTGCAGAAGAATTTAACAAAGAAATACTTTGGAAAGGTGGACTGGCTTACACAGAGTTAGTTCTAAATTCGACTGAGGTTCAATCTTTCTTACAACAAGACAACTCTTACGATTTGGTGCTCTGTGAGATATTCTTTCAAGAAGCTTTGATGGCTTTGAGTTACAAATATAACGCACCATTAGTTTTAATGACAACTGTCCGTGTGTGTATGAAACATAATATTGTAACTCGTAATCCTCTTCAACTGGCTACTATAGTATCTGAATACTTGGGTTTAAACAACCCCACTGTTTTTTTTGGGAGACTTAGGAATTTTTATTTTAGCATGTATGATTATTTTCTTTGGAGGTTTTGGTATCTGGATAAACAGGCAAAACTTGTTCACAAATATTTGCCAGAAGTAGCAAAAACTATGCCGGGATTGTTAGATTTGGAAAAAAATGCGTCTTTAACGTTCGTCAACCGCCACTTTAGCTTCGATACGTCTCAAGCTCTGCTTCCAAATGTCATTGAGATCGGTGGGATTCATCTCACCCCGAATGAGGAAAGGCTTCCAGAAGTAAGAAATTATGTGTTTAAAAAAATATGATATATATTTCATTCATGTGTTTTCAATTCTTAGCCGTATTAAAATGAGACTTCATAACTAATCTTAATCAGCATCTTCTTTTGTAATTAGAAACTGAATCATCAAGTTATTTAGCAAACTTTTGAAATAAGGATTGGGTTTTCTTGCAGCCGGGGTAATTCTTTCTGAAAGTAGATACTGTGCTAATGCTGTAATAAATAAGCTATAAAGTATATATTACGTAAATATTAGTAGTAGTTCATGGGCGGCGGTGATCACAGGTCATCTGTGACCCGCCAGCTCGTTTGCCCTCCTGTACCATAAAAAAAAAAAAAAGAATCCAGAGCCGTTTAAAAGAAATCAAAGGATACTCTAGAAAAGCTAGATATCTGGCAGAGTATAGTGGGATCGCGTCAGCGATAAACGTTTTTAATTATCAGCTTTTATTTCAACATTGCTATTGTTAAAATTGCTCTTTCTAGTTCTTTTTTAATATCTCAATCTCTACTATAAACAATTTAAAAACATTAGATCGCCTGTAATATATTTTATAGCAGATACAACAAACATGTTGCAACATTTGACAATAAGACTTATTACAACTGACAAGATATTCCTCCTAAATATGAATAGTTTGTAGATAACATTATTCACTCCTTCATTATCATTATTAGAGACTAATGACTTTGAAGGATTATGAGCTCTCTAGCCTGTATACATATATACATACAGCCAACAAATTAAACATTTAACCATCATATGATTGTTCATCTGAGGGTTTTTTATTTATATATTTTATTTTAATTTAACTTTTTAGGACCTACAATCACTTTTAAATAATGCCACGAATGGAGTTATTTACATGAATTTTGGTTCCAACGTGAAGAGTTCAGAATTACCAGATGAAAAGAGAAAAGCGTTTTTGAATGTATTTCGAAAATTAAATTACACTGTATTATGGAAATGGGAGGATGATAAACTTAATGACAAACCGGATAATGTGGAAATACGTAAATGGCTACCTCAAAAAGCTATTCTTGGTAAGGAAAAAATATGTGTATATTTGCTAATTTTGCTGTTTAGTTTAGATGTTGTTTTTATATTCATTGCCTATTTATCGCTGTTAGTTCAAGGCCAAGTCAGATAAGCATAAAAATATGATCTTCACATTGGATATGAAAAATATCTAACAATTTTTATCCATTAAGTCTTGGGTCTTAGATTTCTAATTTATAAAGGCAATCATTATTTATTTATATCATGAAATTTAAGATTTGTGACCTTGAAGTTGAGTTCCTAGTTAAAATTAAGATGCTCGCTAGAATGTTGCAAAAGAGATAACGAAGAAAATTAAGGGTCATAATTTGTATGGGAGGGCAGATATTTACGAATTAAAAAACACCTAATTTAATGTTTAGACTTTTGTTAACAATCACAAAAAACTGTCGGCTTATAATAAGCGTATTTTTTTGTTTTCGTTGTGACGAAGTCATTGTGCGATATAAAAATAATTAAAAATGTATTTGACACAAACACAGATTCAATCATCTGTAATTAAAATATACGCAAAAGATAACAATGAATTTATTGCCTTTTCAATTATGTCTGTGACTTTATGGCCAGTACTATAACTGTAAATAAATAATACGTTTAAACATTATCCAGAAAAGTTTATTACCCTTTGATACCGTGTAAATAGAATCTGACGTTTCATAAATGCAGTGTATGACTGTAAATAAAAAACTTTAACATTGACATTATTTTTTATAATATAACAGGCGAAAACTTTACTTTTAGCTTTGTTTGTCTAAATATTATATAAAAATACTTTACAAAAAAAAATGTCCTAATTAAGGATGAAATATAACGGTTAGCATAATAATATATTTATAAATAAAACGTGTATAAAACGATGTTCGTTTGCGCCAATCTCCGAAACCACTGAACCAATTTCAATGTAATTTTGTAGATTATTATAGATAAGATTATAGATGCGACGTAGTTCGTGAAGCAGCGGACCAAGCTCCTAACCATCAACAAGCAACAGCTAATTATCCTTATATTTTATATATTTTTTTAATATATAAAGTATGCTACACCATTCAAATTTATTGTTTATTTAAAGTAATTTCTATTACAGCTCATTCGAACATCAAGGTGTTCATATCTCACGGCGGGTACATCGGAACCCAAGAAGCTATTTATAACGGAGTGCCTCTTGTTGGAGTTCCAATATATGGCGATCAATATATGAACTTGTTGACCGTCGAGGAAAGAGGCATGGGTAAACACTTGAGATATCACGATATTACTGAGGAATCCCTTGAGAAAACTCTCACTGAAGTATTATATAATAATTCCTATAAAGCTACAGCAAAAGAAATTGCTCAGAAATTCAAAGACAGACCCATGAGTGCATTAGATACTGCTGTGTACTGGATTGAATATGTGATCAGATATAAAGGAGCAGATCATATGAAAAATCCAGCTATTTCTCTAAGTTGGATGGCGTATAATATGTTTGATGTCTATATCTTTATATTATTAGTTATTACATTATTAATCATATCATCAATTACAGTTTTAAAAGCTATTTTAAGATTATTTGTAACAAACACCGAAAAATATAAAATAAATTGATATATTAGAAACTTAGAAATATATAATATAAAAAAATATAGTTTTATTGAAACCCTGCATTAACATTAATTATTTTACTTATTATTTTATCTCATAGTCCAAAATTCCAGAACCACTGGACGTAGTAACGATGAAAAGTTTATTTATTACTTTCTCATCTTACGGTCTTCTTTTAAGTTAGCAAGCATTCAAGTTTTTAAAAAACTTAAGAACTTGAAAGTATGATAACAGTTATTTACATTCTGTAACACTGATGTATTGTTATGAACCAATATTCATCACTACCAAATACTAGTCTTGGGTTTTCATTTCGCCAGACCTTATCAAAGTGTATAAAATATACCATATGTTTGACCACATTATTCTAGTCCTACTTAAGCTTAGTGATATTATTATTAGATAGTTATATTAGTTCTCTGAAAATATATTTATGTGAAACGTGTAACGTTAAACGTAGTAACACCCTACCATCTGTTGTATAATTTCAACATAACACAAAAGAAACCATTTTGTTTTATAGTAGAGGATTCAAATTTTTTACATTTCTTAGAATAAAAAGAATAGAAGCAATATTTATTATCTTGTTGGTTTGATATCTAGGTTTATCGTTAACATAGATACAAAAATAATTTATATAAACAATGAAATAAAAGTAAACATTACATAAATTAAAAATAACATTATATATGGAATTAATATTATGCGGTCTATTAATTCAGAATACCTTTATTCTGAATCATCTCTACGAATAATATATCCGTTGCATAATATTAAAATCGTATTTTTTTAAATAATAAATACATCTAATCGTAATAATCAAATAGTGTTATAAATACGATGAAAAAATAATCAATGATATAACAAGATTTTTTGTTGAAGTCATAGTGTGACTGTAAAACTATGTATAAATATTTTAGTTACATCGATTTCTTGCTGTGTGAAGGTAGCATTTACTTTCTTTTAGTTTTAAGTTAAAACATGAACATATTATTATAATTTTGTTATCAGTTTGTTATTGTAAACATAATTAATAACTAAAATATTTGTTGGCAGTAAATTTTACTCCACATCAAACAAAGAAACTTCTTATCAAGCTAATAATTAATTTACAGAGATTGTTTTTATTTGAGTAAAGTCGTTAAATAATCTTTGTAATAATTAATGTAGATTAGTATTAGATTAGCGACTTGTGAAATAAAGAAAAATCAATATTGAATTTTACCTTTTCTATATCTTTGATTTGCTCAATGTCAATGTGTAAGTTAAAATGCAGGTAGTTACACTTAAGAATATATAATTTGAATTTAGGAAAGAAGGTATTTTGTATAAGCTAATATTAAAATAGAAAAAAAAGTTTGTTCTAATGAAAATATTATAAAGTTTAATCAACAAGATATAACAGTGTAGCCAGCGTAACAGTAAAGAGCTATTGTGAAAATTGTTAGTGAAATGAAAAATAGTACGAACACGAAAAATATTTCTTTATAGGTTTTCAAAATATTCCCCTGCAACCTCTATGCATTTAAGCATTTTGTTGAACCAGCTTTCAAAACATTTCAAAAATGTCTTCTTTGCGATAGATCGAAAAATAGCTATGGAAATTCTTGAACGCCCTCTGCGGTGTTAAATTTTCGTCCAAGAAGCAGTACGGAGGATGAATAAACGTTAGTGACCCCGAAGATTTCAAACAGTCTATGGTTTTAGCAGCTGTGTGAAGGGGCAGTAAATTTTATTTACAACAACTACCCGAAAGCTTGGGGCAGACAAATTACGTAATACTACTGACTAGTAACTTTTAAACGATCTACTTTTGGAATTATTGGTACTGGTCCAATGCGTCGACAAAAAATTGCTAATATATTTTTATTAACGCTTCGACGGCACACTAGTTTTATGGGCAACTCATCCTATACAAATAACTATTGCGTGGATTGCTGTTTCGTGAGAGGATCGTAACTGTATATCCAAGATTCATCAGTTGTAAGGATGCAGGAAACGTTAAGCATAAAATTGCAATTCACTCTGATTATGTTTTCATGCGGGACTGCAGTTTTTTTTATGTTAGAGGAGGACAAACGAGCGTGCGGAATACAGATGTCAAGTGGTCACCGCTGCCTACGAACTCTTGCGACATCCGAGGATTCATAAGAGTGGCCTTATAGCTAGGAGTATGCGTCTGTTTTTAAGGTACTCATTTCGTATCGATCTGGATATCCGCCGAGAAAAGTGATTCCACATCTATTAGTACGTGGAAAAAAGTCCTTGAAAACACAGTAGAAGATCGCCATGCATACAGGTGGTAGGGATGATATTGCTGGCGATGACGTGTTGTGCGGTGATGAAATTCAGCCGCAGGCATCAAATCAAATAACTCTTCGGAACATTCTCCGTTGTAAATGCGATAGAAGATGTACAAAGTTGCTACGTCTCTACGCAATGCCAGAGTGCCCAGCCGTACCCAGAGCACAGGATCTCAGACAACAGACAGGCTCTCCGCTTTACGCGGACAAACGGTAAAAGCTGAAATTGGGGTGATCCTGACCAGAGATGAGAACAGTACTCCCTTTTTGTTCAGATTTGAAATACTGCCTCGCTCTTTTGATCACCCGCAATTTTCAAAATGCAAAATTGTGTCTTTTGACACTAGTTTATTTACTTTAGCCCAAGCCTGATACGCCTGTAGGTTACCGACTGCTATAACCCTAACATTCGTACTTTCCGGAATGTGTAGACAGCAGAAAATCCTTCAAAAAGAGGATGTGACTGTCCACATCCGGTAGACAAGTGTGTGTCTTAACCAACTGGGACAGACCATTTGCCAGAGTTAAATACAGATTTTCATGGTGGCACCCTAGCCATCGGCATTGTGCGACTACAACTTCAGCGGATGGAGCATGTGAGAGCACGTCGTCAAACATTGCGTGGAAATGGCCCTAGAGTTGTTCCGTTTCTATTTTACCACTATGGGACTTATAGAGGCACGCCTAGACTCTGACATGATCGCCCATGTCGTCGCGCAGCCAGAGTACAGATAATTCCTGACGTCTAAAATTCAGAAGGTAACGATAGTAGATATTCCCCCACAGGTATCCCGACGTGTTTTATAAAATGATCTTCTAGTTTACACATGGGGCATAATAGAGAAGCTCTGTCGCTAGGTTAAGATATCTGCGTTTTCGTTGAGAATGGACGTCGTTTAGGTTAGATTAAAGTCAATATATGTATTGTTAATTAAAATTAATATCTCAAGGAAGTTGTTTAAGATTATAGCCATTCGTTACACATATAAGGAATAGAAAATTGTTCGATAATAAAGAGAAATCGACTTAGTTTCTTGGTCAGAACGCAAAAATTTATGAATGAAAAAGAAATACTGATAAAGAATTGCTTCTTAGGTCTTAAGTCCTCAGAAAGTTTTGAAAAAACGTATTCTAGATATGATAGAGAAAATGTTTTATTAGTTTCTTGTTCTAAAAACTATCTACCAGCCGTAGTACAAAGTTTTCTAATTTGTAAACCAAATTTTATAGTCTTTAACAGGTAAGTCACTGGTATCTAACGCAATGAGCGCATGTTCAAGTTATGTAAACTGTACCTTTCTGAGCTAGTTTTAATAGATAACAAGATGAATTCACAGAAGAAGGTTGATTCAAAAGTTTTAACGGTGCTATTCGTTCGTTTTGACTCCCAAATACGCAGATGCGCGGTCTTGGCGGAGCAGACGTCGGAATCCGTTGTTCGATTGCTTGTTATTCGCAGCATCAAAAAAAACCGTTAAGAAAATAACGCATCATTTTCGTGGGCCTTTATTTGTTTTGAAACTGTCAGTCTGTTAAATGACTAATTTTTTCTGGATAATAATTATAATTCCAAGACTCGTCACCGGTTACGATATTCTGCACACCGCGTTCAGAACCTGCATCGAATTTATCAATCTACTAATCAAATCATGAAATATTTCAAGCGCACCTGATTCTGAGAATCGGTGAGGTTGTGAACTACCCCTCACGAAACAGTTTTCCAGACGCATAGTTAGTTTTATGAACACTTGTAGATCCGATCTGCAGCTTGTGCTAAACCTTGTAGTACATGATTCCGCGGTTATAGCTTTTGAAGAAGCTTATGTATTTGTCAGATATCTGAAGACATTTTTGGTAAATAATTTTTAAATAAAAGAACAAAATTTTGGTTGTGATGTTCTTATATAATTATTGTTAAATATTAATAGGGAGAAGTTATTTTGGTAATTATCTAAAAATATTATATCATAAAGAACGCATGACATGTAATACTCTGCAGCCGTAAGAGTGGCAAACCTAGAAATTAAGTATACAATATTCTGAACCAAATCTAACTAAAGTGTTCAACGTGACATGCATTTCTTTAGTCAACTGAATTTAGAAGTAGGCTAGAACTTACTTATATTAATGAGGCCATTATAATACAAAATAAAGACTCTAAAGGAACAATACTGGATATCTGGATTCTATTGATAAAAATACACATTTTTATTAAAACTTCATTCTACAAAAAATGGTACAAATGGCTGACTTAATGCTATGTCGTTATCTACCAGTAAACCAACATTGTCAACAAAAAAAACACAATAAGGGAAACAAGTAAACAAATAAAAATTTACCAAAGAAAATGACTAATTATTTAGAAGGCTGTATTAAATAATTTAAAAATAATAAATTGATAAATATGTTAAAACTATAAAATAAACTAAATCCATAATAAAATAAATACAAATATTAATATTTGAAAGTTAATTACCGTTTACAAAATATTGACTGATGTCTCTCGTGAAGATATTTACTTTAGAATCAATGCACGTAATATTTTTGCAATAAGGTTTATTCATGGGACAAATTATTTTATGGCGCCATCTATATCCCAGCTTCGTAGTTAAACTACAACTGTGCCGTGCCCTCTTTATAGTAGAACTACCAATGATAGTGCACCGACAACTAGATCGCGTGTCGGTAATGAACTCATGTGATCTTTAATGTCTATGTCATTGTCAGTATTATAGTGTTATAGTAGTTGCTTCTTACCCGGAAATGTCATTTGTAAGTCGCCAGTAATAGGTGACCGTGTTATTTTATAAGTGTTAGCATCTTATATAACGAATGTTTAAAGTGTATTTTGTATGATTAATTAAAACATTAAATAAATAAATTATAATTTATCTTTTAAAATGGTAAGTAAAAAAATTTTCGTAAGTAATGCAAAAATTTTTTGTGGGGTGTTTAACATATACTGATTATAGTTTGATCTTTTATTTTTATTTATTTGTTGTTGATCACTTGTGTACGTCAAGTGGTAGTGTTAAGACTATTTTGATATCATACTTATTGAAGCAACGTTTTCCATAAAGACATGCAACTTAAAAATTAATACTACTAGGGTTCCTAGCGCGCCTTGTTCTGAGAAGCACACAAAAACTCAGGCGGGTATTTCTTATTGCGATCACTATTTCCCAAACATCAATATTTAGTAACTTACAAACAATTTGAATTATCGCAATCAATTCTATAAGCAGATAAGAACGTTGGTTTAAATAGGCTTAATTAAATATTTGAATTGTTATATATATCTCATATTTATTACATACAAGTTTTTTTTATATTATAAATTATAGCATTACTGAAGAAAATATATATTATATATATAGTCTAGACTTAGTTTTAATTACATTTTCTTGGTGTGTGTCATACATAATACATTTCACGTGTTTGTATAAATACTCGAAAGTAAAAGTACATCGCACTAGCTGAAGTACTTAGATTATTAATAATTTATGCAACAATATTTTAATTTTATAACTAACTAGAATATTCCTCTAAAAATAATTTCTATTTTTTTTTTGCCTTGAATGTTTTAAGAAAGGGTTTCATAGTATTGTAGATTTTTAAACATTTTTTCCATTGAAATTAATTTAACTTTAGACTACATTGTCTCATTATTATTATATTATTCTTTTGGTGTAGGTATGACAGAAACTTTGTATGTAATAATGAATACAATGAATAAAAAACATTGTTTCATTTATTCAAAGTTAAACGCTGAATATTACTTATCGATTGACACGAACTTGGAATACACAAGACGGTACGCTACATAAATTAATAATTAATTATCCCTATACCATACTACCTATAGCTTACGCGAATTACTTTTCTTGCCGAACGACGAAAAATTCTCTGCACCCTCTTACATTTTCGCAAAACTAACATTATGGAGCATTTATAATTACCTAAAATTTATACATGTCCAAAGGTTTTTACTTTTATTATGAAGGTTTAATACTTGTTTTTCGGTGGAATCAATAGGATTCCTTAGATAAAAGATAAAAGAATTTCATTAAAATGAGTTTAGGATTCTGTAGTATTTTAAATGCACCTTAGTATTGCGAGAATTTTACTGGGTGTAATGTATGCTATAAGTTAAATCTAAAAAACTAAATCTATATTGTTTTAGAGTTTTGTGATGTATTGACGTAGTAATAGTTTCTTTTTAATAATACTGATTTTGAATCGTTACAATTTACTTTCATATTTATGAAATTATAATTTAAATATACATTTACATACAACAAGAAAATCAATGTCAATTTGTTTATTGTTTGTTTGTTTCCGCGTAAAGCAAAAAAAAAATAGACATTATTATATATTCACTATTGTAAATTCTTCCAAATTACTTAAGGCTCAAATTGAAGTTAAGATTTATGTGATTAAATGTAGGTAGCGATTGCGATATAATACTTTGTTTGTATCGTCCGTTCGTACGTTGTCCTAAATAAGTGTCAAAACTATTTCTTATCAATAAAATATAGATAACCCTAAATTGCTCAAACTTATTTCATATCTTATACAAATGTTATCATAGAGTAAAATATTTTCATTACTATAAATATAAGTTATTTTTAAAGCCGACAATGCTTTTTGGAAATAAGTTACCAAAATGCATTTTTATAGAAACTATAGATTACCTGTAGTACGAGTAATAATAAGGAAAAAATTTGTACTAAAACAAAATAAGATATGAAATGTGTTCAGTACCTGACACGGATCTCTAAGAGAATAGTTTTTAAGCTTGCCTTTTGTTTGTCTGTTTTCGTATCTCGTAAAATCTCGTACGGATTTTGATGAACTTTTACTTTTTTGGTTGTCGGTTATTGACCCGGTCAAAATATAAAATTCTTTATAGTCCCGAAAATTCTCTTAACAAATTTTAATTCAGATTGGTTTTATTATATGGAAAATATCCAAAACTGTATAGAAAAAGAAAAAAATAGAATAAAACTAGGAAGAAATTAATTTGTAAACATTTTAAGTGATGATGGATTGCTTTTAATTTGATCCGAAGGGAAAGAGTTAGAAAAGTCGCTGGAAACAGCTTGTATCAATAAAAAAGATTAAGTATCATGTGACTTTGAATTAAACAGTTGTTAACGCATTTATATAATGTTATAAATGTAACATATTTAAATAAAATGACAAACTATGTAACTTGTAAACATTGCAATTGTTACTAAGTACTAATTAGAATTACAATTAAAATAAATAATCTTATAACTAATCTAATTATGAAGTTTATTAGTATCAATAATTATTATTTGCAGATCAGATACTTGCCGTGGATTGTTTTAACGTTACGTTGTGTTGAACCTGCCAACATTCTCTGTGTAATACCACTGTCATCGGTCTCTCACTATGTACCATTGAGATCCATCGGATTAGAACTATCTCGTAAAGGACACAACGTCACAGTTATAACAACATTTAAAGAGGAAAATCCTCTCCCTAACTATCATCAGATAATGGTAGATAAAAAAATATTCTGGGAGTTATTGGGTAAATTTATTATAAAATTAATGGTTTGGTAACAAATAAATTGTTAAGAAAATTTTAAATTACATAATATTGCAGGAGGTGAACCACCAAATATTTTTACTATGGCCGAAATGTCTGCTGAAGAATTTCATGAACAGATATTCTGGAGAGGTGGGGTGGCTTATACGGAACTAGTTCTCAATTCGACTGAAGTAAAACATTTCTTCAATCAGGATAACACTTACGACTTGGTGCTGTGTGAGATTTTCTTTCAAGAGGCTTTAATGGCTTTGAGTCACAAATACAATGCTCCTTTAGTATTAATGACGACTGTTCGGGCTTGTATGAAACATTATATTATAACTCGAAACCCACTCCAGTTAGCTACAATTGTCACTGAATACTTGGGTGTAAATAACCCAACTAGTTTTTTGGGGAGACTTAGAAATTTCTACTTCAGCATGTACGAATACTTTTGGTGGAGGTACTGGTATTTGGAAAAACAAGAAAAACTTGTTGAGAAATATTTGCCAGAAGTAGCGAAAACTATGCCGAGGTTACACGAAATAGAAAAAAACGCTTCTATAACATTCGTCAACCGCCACTTTAGCTTCGATACATCTCAAGCTCTGCTTCCAAATGTCATTGAGATCGGTGGGATACATCTTTCCCCGAATAAAGAAAGCCTTCCAGATGTAAGGAACTTTAACTTATACTCTAAACAACTTATTTTACTTTCGTCTACATGTCAGAGATCTGTGGTGACTTTGTTTTTGCAATGAAAATTGCAAATTCCGAATTAAAATTGTATGTTACAGGACCTAAAATGGATTTTAAATAATGCCACAAATGGGGTAATTTATATGAATTTTGGTTCCAACGTAAAGAGTTCAGAATTACCAGAAGAAAAGAAAAAAGCTTTTTTGAATGTATTTAAAAAATTAAAATACACTGTTTTATGGAAATGGGAGGATGATAAACTTAATGACAAACCGGATAATGTGGAAATACGTAAATGGCTACCACAAAGGGCCATACTTGGTATGTAAAAAAATTAAAATTACTGTTATAAAAATGTATAGGTGTTTGTGTTACGAAAACCTAGTATTCATACGAAAATAAAATATTAAAATTTTAACTATATTAGTAAATACATGTCCATTTAAAGTAATTTCTATTTAAGCTCATCCGAACATCAAGGTGTTCATATCTCACGGCGGGTACATCGGAACACAAGAAGCCATTTACAACGGAGTGCCGTTTGTTGGAGTTCCAATATATGGTGATCAATATTTTAATTTGTTGACGGTCGAGAAAACAGGACTGGGTAAATTCTTAAAATATCAGGATATCACCGAAGAGTCCCTGGAGACAGCCCTTACTGAAGTAATAAATAATAATTCCTATAGAATTAAAGCAAAAGAAATTGCTCAGAAATACAAAGACAGACCAATGACTCCAATAGATACTGCTGTGTACTGGATTGAATATGTGATCAGATATAAAGGAGCAGATCATATAAAAAATCCAGCTATTTCTTTAAGTTGGATGGCGTATAATATGATTGATGTCTATATCTTTATATTATTAGTATTTGTTTTAATATTTATAGCATCGATTAAAGTTTTCACATTCTTATTAAGAGTACTATTGAAAAAATCAGTTACTACTGAAAAAAAAGGTAATTAACTGAACAATAGGTCATTAATTGTTATTTTTATTGTTAATTGCTGTTTATAAACTATATGAGGCTACTATTAGTGGGAGGGGTCAATGTAATTTGTGTCTGTAATTGGAATCGAATATCCAGAATCGAATAAACGATAATAATCCTCAATTATGTTCATTTTATTTATTTTTTTATTTATTATCTATATATACCACTGAATCGTCACGAAATCTCCGAAACTATCTATTGGATTACTTAAAATTTTACATAGTTACTTCTTTTATGACATAAACGTCCACTAAGAACGGATTTCACGGATCTCCTATCCCAACGGATTTCAACTTGCATTTCGTCAAGTTTTAAACCTGTAGGAGCAATACACTTAAAGTGGGGGTAAGAGTTACGATAGCAATGGTTACTATTGCAACGGTTACGATGACAACGAATAATATGACAAAGGTCTAGTAACTCATCCAAACTAATAGTGTGCTCAGCGAAGCGGGAGGGAATAAGCTTGTATTATTTATTATATACATTCAATTGTTTGTGTCACGACTATGTATAGCAAAAGAAAAACACTTTTCTTATATTATTATAGAAGTTGATATTTATTTACACGTTATCTTATATATAATATTATATCCTCTATTGTGTCAGTAATGTCTTATCGTATCTTCTTATTTAAATAAGATTGGAGAAGCTAAGTCAATATATTATCTATATTAATAATTAACTGTCTGTCATGACTTTGCTACAAAGCTCAGTATTTGTTTTATGAAACATTATATTCTTTAAATGAAAATTATTTTCTCATTATAGATTTATAATAAAGTAAAGTATTAAATTAAATTCTCCTATTAATAATATGTTCATTAAAATGATTTCCAATCCCTTTTATTGTTTAGAAAGTGTTGGATAATTAGTATTTTGTAGACAAAGGAATTGATGTAAATTATAATCCATTGTTACACAAATCGATGCAATTGTTTTAAAAATTTGTAAGACGCTTTCGAGTGAGTGTCGATGAAACAAAATTTTTAATTTAATTACAAAGTTAGGACGGCTTTGGAAATTAGTTAGAATGAGATTAATTTGTATCGACAGACACAAATTATAACTATGACTAATCTATTTTAGATACAAACCACGTCGTTACGTGTATAATACGCAATTTATAATTATGTACAGCAACATGGCGTTCATAATTAATGTATGACACGTTAACTTCTAATATTATTATGACTCTTACAGAAGACTAGATTTTTCCCGTACTTTCCCGTTTTGATAAAAGAAATAAATGTACAGACAGACCAATAGTTTTGTATAGACGTTAAAAACAGATTGTTATTTTTTATATAATATAGAAAGAAACATAATCTATAGAGGACACGATTCTGCCACCATTGGGATACCATGACGGTAGTGTTTGTTAATGGATTTTTGCATTAAAAATATATTAACTTAAAGGCATAAAAATATTTTTTTTAGTAATATATTTTAAATAAAATATTCAATCATTACGAGGGTCAAACTGAAAGTTCTTAGAAAATCAAAAACTAAGCATTCTAGCAAGTTATTAGTTTTATTGTAACTTTTCAAAATAGCGTCCATTTACATCAATACATCGCTGCATTCGATGGAACCATTGAGAAAAGCACCTTGCCCACTCGGCCTTAGGGGTCTCTTCGACGGCGTTTTGAAACGCAGCCACTGCTTCTTCGGCGTCTATAAAACGTTTTCCTCGAAGTTTTTCTTTTATTTTCGGAAATAAATAAAAATCGCAGGGTGCGAGGTCGGAGCTATACGGCGGGTGACCCAGTAATTCCACGTCTGAGGTCACCAAATAGTCGATCGTTTGCCTGGCGGTGTGCGACGAGGCATTGTCGTGATGAAGGAGGATCCTGCTGCGAGGTCGTTTCTCTCGAACTTTTTCCAAGACAAGTGGCAAACAATTGTTAGTATACCACTCTGCATTAACCGTTTTCTGATCCTCTAAGACTACTGTCGCGTAATGACCTGTCTTTCCGAAGAACGATGCCACCATCTTTTTTCCAACACTTCGATCTCTCTTCACTTTAGTTGGCAACTCTTCGGAAGGAAACACCCACTGAGCAGACTGTCTTTTGGTTTCCGGATCATAACAGTAAATCCAGCTTTCGTCACCCGTTAGTATGTCGAACACAGCATTTGAGTCACCTCCGTTAAATTTTTGGATCATTTCTCGGCACCAATCAACACGGCGGAGTTTTTGAGCCTCGGTCAAATTATGCGGTATCCAGCGGGCACAAAGCTTCCTGACCGCTAAATGTTCATGGAGGATTTTGTGCACTTGACTCATACCTATGCCTAGACTTGTCCGAATCTGTTGATAGGTCACTCTTTTGTCAGTCTCTACCATACGCCGCACAACACTGATGTTATCTTCAGTCGTCGCTGTAGAAGGCTGTCCCTCACGGAAATCATCGGTGAGATTAGTTCGACCACGTTTGAATTCATTAAACCAGTTGTAAACTGTGGCACGAGATGGGGCTTCATCGTGAAAAGCCAATCGAAGTCTATCATAACTTTCTTGTTGACTTAAATGACATCGAAAATCATAAAAAATCATTGCACGAAAATTTTCTCGGCTTAAATTCATTCTGACGTGCACAGACAATTTTCAATTTGCCGCCAAATCGTAAAACAAATGACAAATGAATGAAATGTACACTCTATAATATTGGTAAAGAGTTCTATTTTCAAAATTCAAACTATTTTTTTTAATATAATGCTTTTAAGTGGCCAGTTCTAAAAACTTTCAGTTTGGCCCTCGTATCATAAACTTATATAATAGGAATCTAAGAGTTTCTAAAAAAATCAGATATTAATAAATTTTTGGGATGCTTGATTCCAAAAATATTTTATTTCAAACATTATATCGAAGCAAATCTTGTTGGTTTTTCCCCATAAGAAAATTTTCTTGGTCTTCGAAACGATTAAGTAATTTCGAAAATTAATGTTCAAATTTCAATAGTCTCAGGGTATATTTTTCCATTAAAAGAATTATAGAAGAAACGATTCATCGACGGAAAGAAAAAAGTTTTTTTTACATTTATTATTAACATTCATTAACAATTATTAATATTCTAGTAGTCAAGTATGTTTTATTTTTTATGTACTGTCTTCATTTAAATAACACTTATAATAATAGTGAAATATAATAAAACCAGAAATCCCTATCGTGTCTTACAATTTTGTAAAATACAGATCTTCTAAATATATATTATATAATCATAATAATGCAATGGTTTCCTTTTAAATAATTTTCCTAACACTAGCTGTCACGTGACTTATTTAATGTCTTCTATTTCAAGGATTTTAAACTACACGACTACTCCATTTGTGTTGCGAAAGTCTTCGCTCTGATATTATAATTTTAGAATTTCGTTGCTTAAGCTTGTGATTATATAATAAGCACTTAGTCTGTCCAACATTTTATTAACATCAATATTTAATATCGCAGACGTTGCTTGGTTATGTATTGTGTTGAGATAAACGTGAACTGATAAACATGTGTGAAGTTCAAAGTAAATAAGGTTAATTCATGCATACCTTATGTAATGAAATAGCGATGAGACTACATATATTAAACGATTTTTTTAATAGATTTCTATTAAAGTTTTTGTGATTGCACAAAAGAACGGCGTAAAGCATTGAGTTTCGTACAGGTAAATGTGTATCCTTATCCTCAAAACGTGATAGCCTTCTATATATACTCGTACCTTACTCCAGAACTGAATAGAAGCTACAAAATTCCTCTCAGACAAATCTTTCAAGGGCCACATTTTGTATTATGGGAGGGTACAGAATCGCAAAGGAACATACACATAAGGCATATATACACATATATCTTTTACCCCCACGCCTGACTTTAAATTTGGATTTAAGAAATATCACGGGATCGCAAACCAACTTCAACTTCCACTATTAGCTGTCCATCTCGAGAAGGTGCAATTGTCCCTTTTCAGGATGAGCCATATATCTTGATGATAGTTCTTTTCATTGTACTGATCTTTCTGCTGGTGTACCTCAAGGCGGCGTACTATCTTCATTATTCTTTTCTATGTTTATAATCGGAGTTTCTTAAAAAATATCTTCTTCCTACCATCTCTATGAAGATGATTTGCAGCTTTACAGGGACGACCCTTTTTCTGGAATCGAACAGGGAATCATCAGCATCAATCAAAAATCGACTTGAAAACATACGCTTATGGGCTGAAGAATATGGTTTATTAATTAATCCAATTAAGTCGCAAGCTATTCTAATTTATAACAAGCAAGCTCGCAGTAAAATAAATTTTTTGACCTTGCCTTTTATTCTTTACGATGGTACTCCATTACAATACCTAGATACTGTAAAAAATCTGGGATTAAACATAGACTCCCACTACACTTGGGTAGCTCAATTCAGCGATATAAGCAGGCGCCTATATCGTTCGTTACACTCACTTAAACGTCTTCAAAATTTACTTCCCTCTAAAACTAAAATTATACTAGCCCAATCTCTCCTACATCCTCTTCTTGACTACGCTGATATTTGTTATTTAGATGCGACTGAGGAGCTTCTTGACAAATTCGATCGATTTCAGAATTTATGCATCCGTTTTATCTACGGGTTGCGTAAATTTGACCACATTTCGGAATATTGCCGTGAGTTAAAGGCTCCCTATCCGTTTCCGCCGGAATGTGCATGTATTAACACTTCTATATAAAGTTCTTCAAAAATCTTCTCCTTCTTACAAGATCTCTTTCAATTATGTCCACCTAGACAATTGCCTGAGCGCTCTTGTGTTTCCTCAAAATCTCTTGAGGTACCGCACTATAACACTGCCCATTACCGCAAATGCTTCTCTGTTCATGCTGTTCAACTCTGGAACTCATTACCTCCTCACTTGTACAACGACTGTCCCACTATTATTTTCTTTAAGTTTAGACTGAAGAATTACTTCCTCTCCCTCTAAAATGTCCTCGGTATATATATTATATAAATGTAAGTATGTAATATATTTATACTTTTGTACATTTAAGTAATATGTGTGTTTATATACTCAGATATAAATGTGTCTGTTTGTAATTTGTATGTATTTAATATATATTTGGATATCTTTTTAATACTTTTAATATATATGTTTTTATCTATTTTTTTTTTCGATATTTATTGTACCTATACCGCAAATATCAAAATATTTTTTCCAATAATGAAGGGTTTCTGGTAGAGATCTCTTTTAAGAGATAAGTCATCCCTTTTGTGTATTATATTTTATATAGATAGTAAATTGTATTTTTTCCTGGTACATAAATAAATAAATAAATATCTCACTTTACTTCACTTTATATAACACCCTGGGGTATCTATATCCGTAAAGGACGATAACACTTATCATTATCTAGTACTTACTTACTTACTTATCTTCACTACATATCCCTTGCGGGTAGCCAGAGACGACGGAGCGCTAAACGCTACGGTCCCTACATACCTCTTTCGCCTCGACCACAGACATCAACCTCTTCATACATGCCCTTCGGGGGGTCCTCATGCTTTTTACGTGACCTTCCTACAGTTTCATAGCTACTGTGTTTTCGAAGGTCACTCAAGACCTCCCCCTGTCTCTCTTACTGCTCACTTTTCCTTTATAAATCTATGTTACTATTCTTTCATCACTCATTCGTTCGACGTGCCCAAACCACCTGAGCACGTTCTTCTTCATTCTAACCGTGATATTTTCGATAGTACCTGCCATTCTGTGGATCTCTTCATTGCGGATTCGGTCAGCTAAGCTGACTCCGCATATTCGGCGAAGAGATCGCATCTCCACACCATTCATCTTTCTTACATTCTTCTTCTGTATTACCCACGTTTGGCTGCCGTATAACAGCGTCGGTAGCAAAACTGCATTGTGTACAGCCAAACGTGCAGCTATCTGTTACCGGCAACAATACACCTTTCCACATCCATTTCGTATCTTCCGTCTCTGCTAACCATACTTCCCAAATTTACCACTTCATTCACTTGTTCTATTATATTACCATTCACGTTTATCTTACATTCTGTTCTTTGTTAATTTCTTTAGAATATAAGAAACTTCGCCTTGTCTGCATTCAGGTTTAGAGCATTATTTTCACACCGATCTTTCAGAGTGGTGACCAATGCCTGCAAATCGCATTCTGATGATGCAATGAGCACTGCATTATCTGCATATAACAAGCAATTGATCTTAAGGTCACCTACTTTACTCCCATGTCACTGTCTTTCACGCCTTGGAGACAACTATCCAAATACAAATTGAACCACCAAGCTGACATAGCGCAATCTTGCTTAACACCCGATTGGATGTCAAACCAGGACGCCATGCCAGCTTCTATTCGTACGCAGGATGAGTTATCTCAGTAAAGAGACTTTACAGCCTGTAGCAAGGGTCCGCTCACATTGTATCGGGGCGGTATATCCCATAATTTTTTTCTCACAACCCTGTCAAACGCCTTTTACAAATCCACAAAAGCACAGAAAACCTTTTGGTTTAGGGCCAAAAACTTTTCCGTGATCATGCGGAGGGAAAAGATTTGATTTATACACCCTCCTCCAGGTCAAATAATCAAACTGATAGCCCTATATCTTGCATAGTCTATCTGTGAACCTTTCCATTTATACAACGGTGACAGCACCTTGCCAAATATCTGGGCCCTTCCCTAATTTCCAGCAAAAATTACACAAAAACCAGAAAAAGTCCTAGACGCGTTGGCCACCATATTTGATAATCTCGGCAGTAAGTTCTTCTTCTCCCGCAGCCTTACCACATTTCAGACTTCGAATTGCGCTACATCCGCACTCAGCATTTTACTGGTACTCAAGGCCGAGGCGTCCTCACGTTCATACGGCTCCTTGTGGAATTGCGCCCACCGCTGCAAAACGTGTGCTGGCTCTGTTAAAATTTCACTACTCTTCCAAAGCACCCTTTTCATTCCACTAGAAATAAATCAATCAAACTTCTTTCTTCCGCTCGCTCCCATGTGTTCATATGAATTTGTTTATGATCAAACATCATGTTTGCCAAAAACATATTTCTCTCCTTACAAAATTCCAAAATAAGTTTTCCAGCCTCATTTACTCTCTTATCACCGTACTTGCCTAGCACGCTTTCGTAACCACATCGCGCGGTTCTAACCCATCTATTAATATCTCCAGTCCAGGTTGACTGTCCAAGGCCGCCCAGTCAATTTTGAAAAAAGTTTGTTCTTCTCCTGGATAGCAAACAGCTCTCTTTGTTGGCTCTAGAGCATCCCGATAACTATTAGGTAAATGTCAGGGTTGTCATTATAATAGAAACTGATTTTCTACCATCTCGCGGTGCTAGATGTAATTTTGGAATACTTATTAAAAAGAAGTAGTACTGTTGAAAGATTACCCTTATAGTATCGTTCTAAAATGTAGAAAAGTAAGACAGTCTGGCTTTATCACAGAGTTTAATCTGATTCTTGTCTCATATTTCTGTGATATATGTAATGTACGCCACCGCCTACACTCCTATTCTTATCTGCAACGATGTGCATACATGTAAAATGTTCTTCAGCAATGTGGTTCTCAAGACACGTCCTTAACGAATACCAAGGTATTCCTTCGGTATTGGCAGATCGATACGACATTAGTACCTGGAAGAATCCTTATCCTCTGATATTGCAAGAAGCCGTTTGTTGTGGTGTTCTCCACAAGATGACCCGTACACTCTTTTGGTTTCTTAAATGTCATCTGCAATCCACACGGACATAGTAGCAGGAATAACCTAGTAATACTCATTAATTATAATGATTTCTAATAGTCAAGTATAGAACATTTCGATTTAAATTCATTATTAATACTACATTAATAGTAGTAAATAAAATATACACGAGTATATGACAACATAATATAGAGAACGAACTACACTTATAAGTTGAGAAATTACTTAAAATGGTCCTGAACAGAAAGTGTTCAAATTTAAAGTCACCTCCATGAATGAACCATTAAAAATTTACAATTTAACAAAAGTTTGAACTATAAAAATTCCCTAAGATCTAAGTCAAAGTCATTCCCTAAGATCAAAGTCGTTTCCATGCAATTAAAATGATTAATTCATATTCGTTTCAAGGTTTTCATTATGTAGCATTGCATGTGTGTTGCATATTGTTTAATCATTTGCAATTCTTATCTAATACAGATACTACAAAATACATAGCGATTAGTTAAGATAAAATCATTTTAACCATAGTTATTATATTCTATACAATTTTATAGGAGTGTTTGCTATATTTATACGGTGCTTTATATGTTGACACGTTCTGACATAGAAATATGTACTAATTAAAAAGGATTACTCCGTACAAATGGTACACATACGTCACGGCTCAGACTGGCAACATTTTGTAAAAATATAACATATTCTAGTGAGGAAGTAAAACATGAAAAACGACTCATATTCATAACGCTTTTGGAGTATTTATTTTAACATGTGTGGGTGGTGACAGAAATAAAAATACAATGACCGCATCTGCACATTGCTAGAATTTATTTTGCAGGTTACTTTCTGAATATTTTTGAATAAATGCCACTGGCTGGTAATTCTTTTTGTTTCTTTGAGACTTTATTTATTGCCAAGACGTATTTTTTTACGTTCACATATATTAAAAAATGATTCGTATAAAATAATAAGATATGTTTAGCAATATTAAATAAATATTATATATTATTTTAAAGAAAAAACGAATTAATATACTTATGGAAATTCAACAAAAAAGCTTGTATGTTAGTATATTTACGTAGTTGAAAAGTTTTTTGTTTGTTTTTCGCAACTTTATTTACACATAACTTTTCACATTTGTTATTTTTAAACGTACATTCGTCGCGAAACGCTGTTGGTATTTTAAGTCACTTTTGACGTAGCAAAAAATAACAACATACGCATTGCTATTAAAAAGTGGACTGTGTTTTAAATTAAAGTATTATTTATTTAAACAAGAAAGTACTTTTATTAAAATAATATATATATATATATATATATATATATATATATATATATATATATATATATATATATATATATATATATATATAGGTTTTTTATGTTATATATTTTTTTAATATATTTTTCTTACATACTGAACCAAATATTAAATATCACATAGTATGAAAATAATTTTTAAATAATCAACACTAAAATGTGACAAATTTATTGCAAATTCCAAAATACATCGCTAGCTATTTTGTGTTCATAGGAATATCGGACTCAGTTGCATAATACCTATACTCGTATGAGTACGCGTGGATAGTTACGTTAGCAACAAGCGATAGTGTGAAGATAGCCGAGCATTACAAAGTGTACAAAAACAGTGTACTGTCATTGAAAACAATAGAGGTTATTTTTTTAACGATAACAAAGATTATGTGAATTAAATGAAAGTATTTTGATGTGATAACGTGAGGAGACCTATAGTGTGATAATAAATTTCTTAGTGAATTATCCTTTCGTATTACGTATAACAAATATGTGTGTGTTAAAAAACTGATAACCTCAAGAGCAGTGACTATTTGTTATTAATGATAAATATACTTCAGTTATTATCTATTTTATAATGGCGGTGAATTATAACAAGTTTCGTAAACTTATGTCCGTTTTGTATAACGTGAACAGTTTTAGACCATTGTCAACAACATGTACAAACAATATAAAAGTAAATTTCAACTGGGAAGATCCTTTGAATTTAGACAGACTATTACTTGACGACGAAAAGGCAGTTCATAATTCTGTGAAAGCGTATTGTCAAGAGAAACTATTGCCTAGAGTGGTTGAGGCTAATAGAAATGAAACGTTCGACCGGGCCATTTACAAAGAAATGGGCGAGTTAGGTATACTTGGGTGTACTATTAAGGGCTATGATTGTGCTGGAGTGTCATCTGTTACTTATGGGCTCATTACAAGAGAATTGGATGGTGTAGACTCGTCATATAGGTCAGCTATGAGTGTACAAAGCAGTTTGGCAATGGGTGCGATATATTTATACGGTTCGGAGGAACAAAAACAAAAATATTTACCTAAAATGGCAAAGGGTGATCTAGTGGGTTGTTTCGGTTTGACCGAACCAAATTATGGGAGCGACGCAGGCGGTTTAGTAACCAGAGCAAAATATGATTCTAAATCAAAAACTTATATTCTCAACGGATCCAAAACGTGGATTACAAACTCACCCATCGCAGATATACTCATAATATGGGCTAAAGATGAAGAAAATAAAGTAAGGGGATTTATAGTCGAACGAGCCAAAGTGAAAAAAGGTCTAGACACGCCCAAAATTGAAGGAAAATTTTCTTTAAGAGCTTCGCAAACGGGGATGATATTACTAGACGAAGTCGTTATACCAGAGGAGAATTTATTGCATGGCGTAGTTGGTATGAAGGGGCCTTTCGGATGTCTCAATAATGCGAGATACGGTATCGCTTGGGGCGCTCTTGGTGCGGGCGAAACTTGTTTGCGGATCGCTCGACAGTACACATTAGATCGGAAACAATTTGGGAAACCGCTCGCTTCAAACCAGCTGATACAAAAGAAAATGGCGGACATGATTACCGAAATAAGTCTCGGTTTCCAAGCTTGCTTGCACGTCGGTCGTTTAAAAGATGAGGGCTTAGTAGCTCCCGAAATGATTTCACTCTTAAAACGAAATAACTGCGGTAAAGCTTTAGAGATTGCGAGAGTTGCTCGAGATATGCTCGGTGGCAATGGAGTGTCTGACGAATATCATGTAATAAGACACGTCATGAACCTTGAGGCTGTTAATACATATGAAGGTACTCATGATATTCATGCTTTAATTTTAGGAAAAGCAATCACTGGAATACAAGCTTTCTATTAATAACTCCGACTTGTTTATTATTATTATTATTTTAAATATGTATTATGTGCCATATAATACTATATAAAGTATATAAAGTATTTTTATTTGATCCCTCATATGAAATTTAAAACAAATATGAAAATATAACAAACTTTTTATAAAATAAAAACACAAAAATGACTTAAATAACATAGATATAACAACAATTTATTATAATTATTTGATATAGTATAAAAAATGGTTGGAGGCGCCGGGTATCGATCCCGGTACCTCTCGCATGCTAAGCGAGCGCTCTACCATCTGAGCTACGCCCCCCATGTTCTGTTTGCTGAAATAGCTCAGTGGTTGATATTAAAGATACAAAAATAATAAAATACATATGTTATCATAATATCAAAAAATTACGTCATATGTTATTATAATTTTCGATTTTTCAATGTTTTTTATCCCGAATTAAAGAGCGAAATAAACATCTTTTGGTAAATCATTCCTGAGAGGTAATTTCGAAAGCGGATCTGTATTATTCAGGAGGGTCCCAAATAAGCAAAATGTGTATTTCTTTAATACGAAAACGTGTTCCCTTTAAACGGCTCTCATAAAACATTTATGTCGCAATGTTTTCTCGTGGGATTACACTTTAAATAAAATTTGAGTATTATAAAGATAATAAGAGATGTGAATCCTCTGTGAACACATTTTGGTATGGTCTCAAAATCAGAATATCTAAATAGGAAAAGAAAAAATGTTCTAATATTTTTCGTCGCCTTCCATCTGATTTGTTTGATAGATTGTGACGAGCATGAGTGAAATTATTAAAAAACTACGGAGCTATTATTTACATTAGTTTCTGTGTTGATATTATTAGTAAAAATAAAATTGTATCTACTTTGATCAAATCTATAAGTACGGGAAAAAATTGAGCGAAACCTGCTAAATTAATTACAATTGATTGTGGTGTTTCTTACACATGTAGTCAATTTTATTAACAAATAAACTTATTTCATTTATCACCTATGTATGTGTTAAGATTAAATACATATTTTGATAAGATATTGCTAGAAGTTCCCTTGTTCATTTTGTCAACAGATAATAATTAGTATTCGGTTTGATTTTCTTTGTTGAAATGAATAGAATAATGAAAATGCCATTGAAAATAATTAAATTGTTTCTGTTATCCTAAATGATGCATGACAGTAGAATTTGCTAAACTATAAATATAAAATAATAAAGTTGATAAGGAGTAGGTATAATTATTATAAGCTATTGTAATTACATACAAAACAAAAACTTCTCAACGAAGTAAATACCGAGTGACGAAAGCGAATCCACTGATAAAACTCCTGATATGAATTTTGCGACGAAAAAAACCACGAACATTTTTATTCACAAACGTAAACAAACACAAAAAATGTGAATGTGCTCGAAACGTTGCACAAATTGCATTTTTGTTTTTATTTTATTAGATTGATCAAGGCAATTTGGTAACGTTTCGAACACATTCACATTTTTTGTTTGTATTTTTTTTGTTTGTTTTTTTGTTTGTTTGTTTGTTTGGCAACGTTCCGAACACATTCACATTTTTTGTGTTTGTTTACGTTTGTGAATAAAAATGTTCGTGGTTTTTTTCGTCGCAAAATTCATATCAGGAGTTTTGTCAGTGGATTCGCTTTCGTCACTCGGTATTTACTTCGTTGAGAAGTTTTTGTTTTGATATCAATAGTTTTGTAAAAGGATTGGAAACAAAATGCTGTGCGATTATTTTTCATGCAAATATATACTCATTTATTTGACCAACACATGGAACTATCTATAATGACATGAGGGACTCTCGTAGGGCCTTTAAAAACAAACTTAAATGGTGCCAAGACAATTCAGAACAGATTAAAATGGACATACTGGCTACGTCATATAGAAACAAACATTTTGGAAAATTCTGGCAACAAACAGACAAACTGAATACAAGATCGAATATTCCGGCTGAAGTAGGGGGAGTGAGCGGTTGCCGTAACATAGCAAATATGTTTAAAACACAATTTACAGTGGATCCCTGTGAGATCAATTTTGCCGAGGCTGGCAGGGGGGATATCATAAATAATGGGGAAAGCTTTGTACGTTTCACGTCTAGCGAAGTAGTAGATACAATAATGGGTATGAAGCGTGGAAAGTCGCCTGGACATGATGGCCTGAGTGTTGAGCATCTGCGACACGCTGGTGTGCACCTTCCTAGAGTCCTAGTTTTGTTGTACAATATTTGTATAAGCCATGGCTTTCTGCCGGACTCGATGACAAGGACAATAGTCGTGCCTATAATCAAGAATAGGGCGGGGGATACGGCGGACAGAACCAACTACAGACCGATATCTCTTGCTACCATCATAGCCAAAGTGCTTGA
Source organism: Melinaea menophilus ssp. n. AW-2005 (assembly GCA_918358695.1). NCBI lineage: Eukaryota > Metazoa > Arthropoda > Insecta > Lepidoptera > Nymphalidae > Melinaea > Melinaea menophilus. The sequence goes on along the minus strand of OU911041.1, from coordinate 20,015,198 downwards.
CGGCTTGCTTGATACTCAACTTAGCAGAACAATTAACATACACGATGCGCAGTTCGGTTTTAGATCAGAGCTGTCAACTGAGAGCGCAGTATTGTGTCTCAAGCAAACTGTAAGGTACTACACGGATAGAAAGACCCATGTGTTTGCGTGTTTTTTGGATCTGTCGAAGGCATTTGACCTCGTATCCTATAAAATTTTATGGCAGAAGCTTGAAAAGGATAGCAGTTTAAGACCGGAGTTGATATCACTATTAAAGTACTGGTATGGTGCCCAAAGTAATGTGGTAAGATGGGGTGATGCACTTAGTGAACCATATAAATTAGGGTGTGGAGTAAGACAGGGGGGCCTGACGTCACCCAGATTGTTCAATCTTTACATAAACGGGCTCATAGAGAGGCTTAGCGGGGCAGGCGTCGGTTGTTCGATAGATGGCGTAATGATGAACAATTTTAGTTACGCAGACGATATGGTTCTGTTGAGCCCGTCGGTCAGTGGTCTTCGAAGACTGATAAAAATCTGTGAGGAATATGCAAAGGAGAATGGACTGAGGTATAACGCTAAAAAGAGCGAAATTTTAATTTTTCGAGGAATAAACAAACAGTTAAATTTCATTCCTAAAATACATCTGTGTGGAACTTCTCTGAAACTAGTATCTGAATTTAAATACCTTGGTCATATTGTGAATGACCGCCTGGGAGCACCCAGGCGTTCATTCACAATATGACATCATCAGATAGTGATATCGAGCGGGAGCGCAGGGCGCTGTCGGTCAGAGGCAATATGTTGGCCCGTAGGATTGCACGGTGTTCGACACAGGTAAAATTAATATTATTTAAAGCCAGTCCTTTTACACGTGCAGCCTATGGGAGAACTATACGCGGCGGACATATAGCGCACTGCGTGTTCAGTACAACAATGTGCTGAGGGCTCTGTTGAGGAAGCCTCGATACTGCAGTGCATCGGCAATGTTTGCGGAGGCTCGTGTAGACGACTTCTATGCGATAACACGAAAGCGGACCGCGTCTGCAATGACAAGATTACTGAACAGCTCCAACAGTCTTCTCAGCATATTGGCGTTAAAGCTAGACGCTCCCCTCTGGAGGTCCTGGGATAGTGTACACGTAGCATCGAAGCGTAGCGTATACTGACTGTAGCAGTATAGCGTTGAGTTATTTGCAGAATTAAAAAAAAATAATAATAATTAGAACGATGATTTCCATGAATTTTATTTTATTTTATTTCTTTAATAGTATTTTATGATTTTAGTTATATTTGATTTGAATTTAATTTATATTTATTTGAATTGAATTTATATTTATTTTTAATAATTTTATGAATTTTGTGCATTTTATAAATTTTATTTTTCTGTATAATTTGAGATTGTTATGTTGAATACTAACTACGAGTACTATTATAACATTAGTTACTTAAGTTAAAATGTTACTAACACTTATGGATGAATTATCTGAAATAAATTGATTTATTATTATTATTATTATTATTTGGAATAGTTGCCTCTGACAAAATGAGAGTGTTTTAGCTCAGAGGATGAGCGTTGTAATGACAAAGACGAGACCTCAAGTTCGATTCCCACAGGTGCCCGATTTTTTTTTCATTTGATTTTTTCAGTTTCCATTTATTTTTTTAATTCATTGCTTCAAAACAGAATTTCTTCAGTATTCGGATTTTTTTCTGTAAATTTTGTTTTATTGTTACAGACGGCAATGCGTTAGTGAGTTTATTCACTGTGCAACTAGCATTGAATTTTAACCGTGTTGTGAGTACGATTCTGGCTTTAAAAGTCATTTTTTGGGCATTTTTGGTCATTTTTCATGATTTTTTGAACTTCTCACGGCCATATCTCGAAATAACGAGTTTTCCCAGATATATGCTATATACCAAATTTTAGCTCTAATTTGGGGCTACGAATGAGGAAATTTTCGAAAAAATCGTTGGCGCCGTTTTCGAGAAAATGGCCGATCTGTCGTCGGCCAGTTGGCCATTTTTTGCCTTTTGACCAAAAATGTCACGCCAACAAATGTTTTTGCCATTAAAATGGACATTATTCAAAAGATGAGCTTGAGACCTTTCCAATGATGCCCAATTTGTCAATGTACGTCAACTGGTTTGGCCACAGTCCCTGTACGAAAAATGGCCATTTTTGGCCTTTCGAGGGCTGGCCACGGCCAACATGGCGGCCAAATCGAAATGTCGTAGAACAAAAAAGTCTTAGTTTTTGATGTGCTTCAATCCCTGAAAGTTTGAACAAAATCAGTTGAAACTACGAATATACCCACACACAGACAAAGTAATCATCGATGGAGGCGCCAGTCAAAATTTTCAAAATATATCTCATCAACCGGTGGTCGGATTTTGGCGTTTTTGGGCTTGTTGAAAAGGTCTCGACGAGGACCTTTAGGAAAATCTTTTTCAAGGTGGAAATAAGTGATTTTATACTGGTGCGGAGCCAAAAACTAAATTTTAGTCTCATTTTTCAAACGGCCGTAGAGGTGAGGCGGTAGGTATATTGCTAAGTGTAAATGCATTTTCTGGGTCTATGGGCCAAGGGCTTTCTAAAAATACCACACTCATACCAGAAGGTCTCCTGTATAAAAAAATCGATATTGCGCGTATATATACAGAGTTAGACTTTCAGCACTATGGGTGCTTTCGTCACTCTGAGCTAGCTAACGCCCGCTTTGATAAAGTGATCTAAATTATTAATATTTATAACCAGTGATTCTATGAAATTTAGTTTCCCGGTAAATGAAAGCAAAATACCTTTATAAAACGGCTGATTTCTGGATAGATTTTTAAAATAAAAATGATTTGAATTTTGACAACGCTGTTAAGTTGTGATTGGTCGTCTATCACGTCAACTACCAATCAGAGAGGAAATCAAATAAACCGGGTTTGAAGAAAGTACTGTTTAGTTTATTATCCTTTCATTGAGAGGGTGGAAAATTTATATTATAAAATTTTATCGATTCAGCATTTCACAAGAAATTACTTTCAATAAGTAACTTGGATAGTCGGAAATAAGCAATAGATACTTCCACTTATGTAGAATAATACTTTTAGTAAGTCGTACTTTTAAATTGTTACAGAAAAGAAAAGTCAAGAGAAGTCTCTTCTTGAATTTTCTTAAGACATCTCAAGCGCAACACTCTAGACTCCGGCATTTAAATGTAGATATAATTATTAATTAGTTAAACAAGTCAGCCTTAAATATAAATATATTTACAAATATGTGATTTTTGAAACGAGAATTCAACTTATCGATTTATTGATATGACGTTTCTATTTAGTGAAATCTATCGAATAATTGTTAGACAAACAGCTAACTAACTCATAGTTAACTGTTTAAAACACTCTTAACTAAATGCTGGATTAGAAAAAAAAACACATTTTGTAATTTATATAGTTAGATATTTCAGATACTTCGATCCTCAAAAAGATGCTATGATAGCTTCTTACAAACATTTTATGTTGAATTTTATTCCGAAATAGAGTATTAGTTTAAATAATTTTGTTTGTACAAAATTATTTCTAGGTCTTTATTTAAAATTTGCGATTTAGTTTGAAAAGTTGAATAGTTTAGAGTAATTTGCATTGTAGAATATCTAGATTACAGAGAGCTAAGAAAAGCTAAGAAGAGCTAATTAATGTTTAAAGTGACCCCTTTTTAGTTTCAGAGACGCTTTTCAAAAGCTATTGTGTATAGATTAAAAATCTTTTAGGAGTATCTTTTAGGAATATTACTTGCTGCTGGTTTGGATGATGGTCTTTTATTAACGAACGTTCTAGAACCACTTGTAACAAAGTAAATAGTAAAATATGACGGTGAAACAAAAATAAAAACAAGTGCATAGGTAGTCAATGTCTACAATAAGAGTAATTTCTCTTTCAAAACCCACAGGCGTTTCAATAATGGGTTCAGTGATTTTGGAGATTAGTGCAAGAGCTATATATTTCATTAGCGCTTATATTTTCGTTACGTTAAAGTTTAAAAAAAACGACATGTTTATTTAAAGTATTGACGATGTTATTTCAAACATAAACCGATATGTAGAAAACTTTAAACAGAATGTAGACAGCTGTCAAGATAAATTGTACACAATCTGTAACATTCAAGTCAGTGATTTATAATTGTAGTTTGACTAACACTGCGACGTCTGCTCACTGGACGAACATTTGGCAAAGTATTATATATTCGGTGACAAACTTTTGAGAATAATGGACTGCGAAAATATTAAGGATTTATATAATAAATATTATAACTTAATGCTTAATTTAGGTGAGATATTTTAAGTTTATATATATATATATATATATATATATATATATATATATATATATATATTACAATATAAATAGCGTTGTCTAAAATAATACAATAAAAATAGAAATAACATTATTCATAAATTATCAATGAGTAAAGCATTTAAATTAAAAATGTATTTTATTATTGTTTTTTATTGATATTAAACTAAATCTTTGTGGTTATTATACATATACATAACACATTAATTATATTCGAACTTGCTTTACCAGTTTCAGTCATTCAATCTTAAAACTACAGGTGGCGTCAAAGCTTAAGGATTGCAAAGGGATAAGCTTACAAACCTATATTAGAATCCAGGCGTTCTTCAATTTATGCCATATGTCAAAATGCTACAAAAGTATTCTTATATTATTTCATCCACACTGCATCTTATAACCATAAATGATGTTTATTATTACGGCTATATATGTCGATTGAATTATGATGACAACGATAGTAATCATCATAAGTCAATTGACGTCCACTGCTGGACATAAGCCTCCCCCAACGATCTCCAAAACGGACGGTCTTGTGCACTTGACGTCCAACGGCGCCCTGCAACCTTTACAAGGTCGTCCGTCCACCGAGTGGGGGGCCGACCCACGCTGCGCCTTCCCGTACGTGGTCTCCACTCTAGAACCTTACGGCCCCAACGGCCATCGGTTCGTCGAGCTATGTGCCCTGCCCATTGCCACTTCAATTTGCTAATCCGCTGGGCTATGTCAGTGACTTTAGTTCTTTTACGGATCTCCTCATTTCTGATTCGATCGCGTAGAGAAACACCTAACATAACCCTCTCCATAGCTCGTTGCGTGACTCTGAGCCTTCTTATGAGGCCCATAGTTAGAGACCACGTCTCAGTCCCGTAAGTCATCACTGGCAACCATTTGGCCTAGGTATACGTATTCGTCAACAACTTCGAGAACAGAGTTCCCAATGGTTATGGGGGTGGGCACAATATGGACATTCGACATGACTTTTGTCTTGTCCATATACATTTTAAGGTCCACCTCTTGGGATACTCTGTTGAGGCCTACGAGCATAGTGCCTAAGTCCTCCAGCGATTCTGCCATGACTACGATATCATCGGCAAATCGAAGGTGAGTGATGTACTCGCCGTTGATATTGATGCCGAATCCTTTCCATTCTAGAAGCTTGAAGGCGTCTTCAAGCGCGGTGGTAAACAGTTTCGGAGATATGACATCTCCCTGTCTTACCCCGCGCTGTAACGGAATAGCCTTGGTATGCTCTTCTTGTACTCGGACCGACATAGTGGCGTTTTTGTACAAACACTTCAACACTTCGATGTACCGATAGTCAATATGGCACCGCTGGAGAGACTGAAGCACAGCCTAAGTCTCGATCGAATCGAAGGCTTTTTCATAGTCCACAAACGCTAAGCATAATGGCAAGTTATACTCACCGGTCTTCTGTATAACTTGCCGCAGCGTATGAATGTGGTCTATGGTAGAAAAGCCCTTTCGGAATCCGGCTTGTTCGGGAGGCTGGAAGTCATCGAACCTGCGAGTGAGACGATTCTTGATGACTCTAGAAAACAGCTTATAAACATGGTTCAGGAGCGATATCGGTCCGTAGTTCTTCAATTGGGAGTTATCTCCCTTTTTGAAGAACAAGACGACGATGCTCCTGTTCCATGCTTCTGGCGTGGTCCCTTGTTCGAGCAAGACGGAGTTGAAGAGCTTCTGAAGGGCTTTAAGTACTGGTTTTCCACCCGTTTTCAGAAGCTCCGAGGTGATTCCGTCCTTGCCCGGCGCCTTATTGTTCTTTAGCTGTTTTAGAGCCATCCCAATCTCGCACAGGCTGATGTCCGGGATGTCTTCAGTATAGTGTCGGGTTAGCTTGGCTCTGGGTTCTTTCTCCAAGGCAACAACAGGTTTTGTAGCTGATGTGTATAACTGTCCATAGAAACTTTCCACTTCCCTCAGAACGTCGGCCTTAGTCAACGCTATATTGCCGTCCTCCGTCTTCAGCTTTGTCAGCCGGCTTTGCCCAATAGAAACATTCCTAGCGAATACTTTGGAGCCTTGGTTTCGCTCGATCGTGTCTTCAATACATTTAGTATTGAAAGCACGGATGTCGTATCGCAAGGAAGTTTTTATCTTTCTATTGAGCTGCCTATATGACTCTGCGTCATAGGATGACTGCAACACCATTGAGCGTCGACCTGCCATGAGTTCGAGAGTATGGGTGGAAAGTTTTTGAGGTCTACCTTTACGAAGTGGTGTAAAGAACTTTGACCCCACTTCATGGACAGTTTCTACAAACCTGTTGTTTACATCGTCCACTGTAACGCAATCTTCTAAGCAACTGAAGCGATTCTGCAATTTGAGTTGAAAGCTTTCGGGGTTTTGGATATGAGCATTAGATGGTCGGAAATGTTGTTACGATCATCTAATTACAAAAGTAACCTTGATAACCTTGATATAGAAGATTCCTTGTATGCAGTGCGTGGCACGTCGTGGAAACTCACTGAATCGTCAATATAAGGGTCACTCAACATTTATTGTTATTAAAATTCTGAACAACATTGCCTCCGCATTATTGAAACACGCCTTGAAGTCTTAAACTATTCAATATCACATTTAGATATGAATCTATTTAATACAATATTATTTGTTACAAAGCAAAACCAACATAATAAAAGAAAGATAAAAAAAAAAACTTGCGGCAACAGTGCCTGTGAAGAAATGTAAATGTTTCGCTAAAGTTATCAATGGCAGTATAATTTAATTTGACTTGAGGGGAAGCAGGTTGATTATAAATTTAATTTATGTGGGGGTTGACATTGCGACGGGGCACTGCTTATTATTCGTGGAGCGTGTAATTTATCGACTACTCGCTGACGAACGGTGATGTGTTTTGAGTTTATGATTATCGAGGGAACGTTTTAAGAATTATCGTTTTAAGAATTATTATACATATTAGAATATTATTATTATTAATATATTATTACTTATGTAATTTGAAAAATAAAAAAGAAAATACACAAAATCTTCAAAAATTTTTTGACATGGCTAGCTTAAAAAAAGTACTTCCACCTTCAAGGCCGGCAACGCTCTTGCGTTTCCCTGATGTTGCAAAGTTGGTGGATGGCAGCAATCACTTGTCACCGGTGACCCGAACGCTGTTTTAACATTAAAAAAGAAAAGATTTGATTAGTTTAGTACCACTACACTATGTTTTTCAGAATCATTTGAAGTAAGTAAAATACATTCTTTACATTGAAATACTAAAATTGAATACTAAAACTGTAACAAATAGTAACAAATTCACAAGATATGATTTCGATCAAGATGAATTTACTCAGTTCCATACGATATTTTCCAAAAGTGTTTAGTTCTGTCGATTTACCTATGATAATATAATATAGGCTGTTTTAATATTCGATGATTGAAACTATACTGTGTATGTATATGGATGTGTAAATATTTCCCTCTGTACCGGCCTAACAAAGAATTCAAGTTGGCCTCTTGTTACACTATGACCGTAGATTTTTTTTTCACAAAAACTTATCTATAAGGCACCAAACTATCACGACTCAGCATGTTCATCATATTAAACGATTGTCAATTTTCTTCTTAGCTGTTAGCGTAAACTTGCAATTTTGCTTATTGTGCTACTGTTATTTTAAAAGGTACAAAGAATATTTTTGACTTTCAATCGACAGATAACGCAGAGATTGATTGAAAGCATTTCCTCTATATCGACTATAACCAACGAATTTTAGATCTTAGAAAGGTTTTTTCATTTGGCAATACTTTCTTACCCGTCGGGTTTCAGCAAATTCTGGCTCAAACAATATTCACAGTTCTAGCCGTCCCTATATTTTACAATCTTCGACATATAAAGTGTTGGTATATCTGTTGATAGAGTGATATACGAGGTACAGCTGATACAAAGCTTTTGAAGAACCTTTTAAAGAAGCGACGGCTCCAGTCCAGTATAACAAGACAGTCACTCGATCCTGTTTTCTGTTCCCTCAATGCTTTTTTTGTAATTTATTAAAAAAAAGCGGGAGATCGATCAAGGTTTTTAACATAACGCATTTCATTTCATAAATAATCTTTTTCTGCATAATTAGCCAATAACTTCTTATCTTTATCTTATCGTTTTTACAAAGATAAACATATGGTTTGGTGTATGGAATTATAGTAGAATTATTTTTATTTTAAATATCCTTCTAGATAATTAGCGTAATATTCCTTTTACTTACGTACATAGATAGGGCTTTAAGAAGTCAATAAAAAAATCAAAAATTAAGGAAGGACCATAACTACTACTATTTGGAACCAGAGATATAAGAAAAAATAATTTATTAATACTGTTATATTGTTTTCACATATTTATAAAAACGTATAAAATTATTTTCTAATTAAATGTACTATAAATGACTAGCAGTGTCAAAACCAATTTCAAGTGAAGCGTTTCATTTTACTTTTACATTAAAACTGTGTGTCGATGTACGTGAGTTGAATGTGTATCAGAAACATTACATAGTTACGTTATTGTTCAATTAAAATCTTTGTTACCTAGGAACTATATTTTTGATTAAATATTATAAAAAATATTACATTTTTTTTGGAATAAAATAATGTCTGATATTGTTTAAAAACATGTTCTCAGTATTAGGCGAGAGCAGTAATTCGTAAACAATCTAAATGGTAATTAAATGCATTACTTTCTAAACTTTCCTCTTGATATAAGTAATGCTCCTATGGGAAGTGTTTTAGCTTTGTTTTTGATAAAGTTAATCAATATCAACTCGTGTAGATTCTAGTTAGTAACTCCGTACTAATTAGTGATTTGTATCTGAATATTAACATTTTCCTCATCTTGTTAAAGAATTGTATGTCTACCGCAAGTTTCTAGATCGTTGGAGCACTTTGTATTGTATACTTGCAACGTATATATCGTGATTAGGAGACTGTTCAAGATAAGGATGGAGTTAAGTCTATGTGTATCAGAATTAAGAAATCATTTGATAATATGCACAAATGTTATTGTCTCCGGCAACTTTTGGTATCACAGTTAAGCACGTTTAGTTATAATTTATTATAATTATAATTTATTGGTATTTTTTTAATAATTCAAATTACATTTGTCCCATGGAACATGTGCACATTGTATAAAAATTAAAAATAGTTTTCTATTCGATGCTGTAGATAAAATAAATTGTCACCATATTAATCTCTACAGCGATGTTCAGTGTGTTTATAATTTTCATGGTAATAGTGTATTTACTTGCCAGACTAATTCAGCTTAGCTAGCAAAGATTATATTTTAAAATTTAGAAGGGTAAAAAAAGTTAGAGAAATAAATAAGTTTCCTTTTATAAATAAATATTATTTTTTAAACCAATATAAAAAATGAAGTATTCATATTAAAAGCAGTATGTACTCGTATTTTCAAATGATTTTCTACTACCTCCATCTTGCGGTTTGAGAGTATAGCAAGTTGGTTAGTTTTGAATAATTTGTATCTCACTCCATTTGAATTACAATGAACTACGAAAAGCAATTAATACTCGAAGTAATCCCATTTCAGTTCTGAAGTGGGTGCTCTTTTGAATTTTGTCGATCTTCGTGAATGGGACTTTAAATGCTTCCAGGTGATGGATGTATCTATAAAGTAGGAAGTAAACGAAATTTGATCTTAGTTGAGATAAATGATATTAGTTTTAACCTGTGGTATCGTTTCATTGAATTAAAAAAGGAACTAATTATTTAAGGATGTGCTGTTAGAATATTTGTATAGATATCGATGGTATAGTCCAACAATAACCCAAGTTACATGATAAGGTTTCGTTTCATTGTGTTTCATTCACATATATTCCTTGTTTGGATTGTTGTTGTCGACTTTACAAAGGATGGCATCTGAATAAAGGAACAGGAAGAGATAAGATAAGGTCCAAATTATTATTTGTCAAAACATATGGAATGTGTTTGTATTACAATATTAGGACGAATTTGTTTGATTAATTTTCGCAGTCCCAGAAGTGTGTCGTTTGAGTATAACTATTTAGATTCCATTTAGTTTTCTAATTAAGCTTTTGAACACGGTATTTACACTGAAATAACAAGTACCTTCTTAGGTAAATACTGTTACTCACACTGAGAAAAACTACTGAACTAACTGGAATGTAGCTAACATTTCATTTAGTTTGAGTAAAACCTTTGAACAATGTATTTACTCTAAAGGAACAAGATAATTTTTACAGATTTTTTTAATATAAGTATTTGAAACGTAACATATTGGTAAAATGAACCTTGATAATCGTGACGTATTCAATTTTGTCTCGATTTGGAGGAATGATAATTCTTCAATGATTATTCAGGACTAGTTTAAAAAAAAATAATTATTAAACTTTCAAAGTACAAAAGGTATTACTTAGACTTCGATAAATAAGTTATAATTATAACTCACTTTTAATTATCTAAGAATGTAAAAATAATAAGACACATAACTCAAGATTACAAAAAAAAAAATCAACAAGAAAAATAGTTAAGGAAGTTGTCTATCGTACAGATAAATAAAATGGTTTTACTTATTCCATTAAATAATTAAATAAGGGTTACCACGTACCCTGTAACTTTGTCAAATCAAAACCTGCGTCAGTGTGCAGAAGGATAAGATTTCATTGAAACAACATAAAGCCAAACAATACATAAGTACTAAATTGGATTGAAATGGGTTCGGTGGATTTGGAGATAAGCGCTAACGCTATATATTTTATTAGCGCTTATATCTTCATTACGTTAAAGTTTAAAAAGAAAGACGACGAAAATGTTTACTTAAAGTATTGACGATGTTATTTCAAACATAAACTGATTTGTAGAAAACTTTAAACAGAATGTAGACAGCTGTCAAGATAAATTGTGTACAATCTGTAACATTCAAGTCGGTGATTTAGTATCGTTTTTTAACTAATACTGCGACGTCTGCTCACTGGATGAACGTTTGGCAAAGTATTCTATCGGTGACAAACGTTTGAGACTAACGAACTGCGAAAATATTATAGATTTATATAATAAATATTATAACTTAATACTTTATTTAGGTGAGATGTTATAAATTATAGAGTGTATAATGAATAATGCCCAAATCACAGTTCATTGCAAATATCTATTTTACAATATAAATAGCGTTGTCTAAAAAAATACAATAAGTATAGAAATAACAATATTTATAGATACCCAGCGACTGAACTTTATCTAATCATCAATGAGTAAAGCGTTCAAATTAACGAAGTATTTTGTTATAATTTTTTTATTGATATTAAACTAAATCTTAGTGGTAATTATACATATACATGTCACACTAATTAAATTGGAATTTACCTGCCATACGTCAAAGGGATCATTGATAGGAAAGGACACTTATTAAGACATAATTATAACATTAAGGCTAAAAAGCTGGACAGCATTGGCTCAGCGTTAATGGAACCAACTTGAAGTCTTACACTATTCAATATAACATTTAGATATGAATCTATTAAATACAATATTATTTGTTACAAAGCAAAATCAACATATTATAAAAAAATAAAAATATATTTTGCCTTTCTCCAAAAATCCTTAAATAGAATTCGCAACAACAATGCCTTTGAAGAAATATAAATGTTTCGCTATAGTTATCAATGGCAGTATAATTTAATTTGACTCGAGGGAAGCATGTTGATTATAAATTTAATTTAGGTGGGGGTTGACGTTGCGACGGGGCACTGTTTATTATTCGTGGAGCGTGTAATTCATCGACTACTCGCTGACGAACGGTGATGTGTTTTGAGTTTATGGTCACCGAGGGAATGTTTATTTTGAGGAATAACTACTTTGTGCAACTATAAAAGATGTTTTGGTAATCTTGACACTGCACTCCCATCTTCAAGGTCGGCAACGTTCTTGCGATTCCCCGGATGTTGCAAAGTTGGTGGATGGCAGCAATCAGTTGTCATCGGTGACCTGTACGCTCGTTTAATATTAAAAAAGAAAAGATTGATTAGTTTAGTATCACGATGTTTTTCAGAATCTTTTGAAGTAAGTAAAGTTCAGTCTTTACATTGAAATACTAAAATGTAATAAATACTAAAACTGTAAGTCCACAAATTCACAAGATATGATTACGGTCAAGATAAATTTACTCAGTTCCATACGATATTTGGCAAGAGTGTTTAGTGTTGTCTATTTACCTATGAAAATATAATATAAGCAGTTCTAATATTCGATTATTGTAACTATACTATGTATGTAAATGGATGTGTATATATTTCCCGCTGTACCGCTCTGACAAAGGATCCAAGTTGGCCTCTTCGTACACTTCGTCCGTAGACTCAACATTTTTTTTCACAAAAACTCATCAATAAGGCATCAAACTATCACGACGCAGCATGTTGATCATGTTATATGGTTGTCAATTTTCCTTATAGCTGTTAGTGTAAACTTTGCAATTTTGCTTATTGTGCTACTGTGATTTTAAAAGGCATAAAGAATATTTTTGACTTTCAATCGACAGATAACGCAGAGATTGATTGAAAGCATTTCCTTTATATCGACTATAACCAACGAGTTTCAGATCTTAGGCAGGTTTTTTCATTTGGCAATATTTTCTTACCCGTCGGATTTCAGCGAATTCCGGCTCAAACAATATTCACAGTTCCAGTCGTCCCTATATTTTACAATCTTCGACATATGAAGGGTTGGTATGTCTGTTGATAGTGATATACGAGATACAGCTGAAACCGACCTTTTAAAGGAGTGACGGCTCCAGTCCACTATATACAAGAAAGTCACTATTGTCCTGTTTTCTATTTCCCTAATAATATTTTGTAATTTAATATAAAAAGCGGGAAATCGATCAAGGTTTCTAACACAAGAACGCATTCCATTGCATAAATAATCTTTTTCTGCATAATTACCCAATAACTTCTTATCTTTACCTTATCGTTTTTACAAATATTAACATCCGGCTTGGTGTATGGAATTACTCTAAAATTATTTTTATTTTAAAAAACTTTCTAGATACCTAGCGTTATATTCTCTTTTACTTACGTACGCAGGGTTTTAAGAAGTCAAAAAAGAAATATCTGTAAGAGATAAGACCTTACTACATTATTGTACTATATTTTTTAAATTACTTTAAACTATTTGGAACAAGAGATATGTTTCTAAAAAAAACATGTTTAGAACGGTTTGAAAGGACTTAAATTGTCACAAAATATCATTTTTACATATTTATAAAAACGTATAAAATTATTTTCTAATTAACTTATTGTACTATAATGTACTATATGTTTAAAAACATGTTTGTTATTGTTAAGCGAGAGCTGCGAGTCATAAACAATCTAAATGGTAATTAAATGCATTACTTTCTAAACTTTCCTCTTGCTATAAGTAATGCTCCTATGGGAAGTGTTTTAGCTTTGCTTATGACACAGTTAATCAATTTCAGACCGTGTAGATTCTAGTAACTTTGTAATAATTAATATTTCGTACCTGAATATTAACATCTTCCTCATCTAATTAAGGAATTGTACATTTTAGGATATCTACTGCAAGTTTCTAGGTCGTTGGAGCTCTTTGTATTGTTTACTTGCAACGTATTTATCTTGATTAGGAGACTGTTCAACATGATAATGGAGTTAAGGCTATGTGTTTGTGTGTGTGTGTGTGAATCGGAATTTAGAAATCATTGGATAATTTGCACAACTGTTATAGTCTCCGGCACCTTTTGGAATCACAATTAATTATCGTACGTTTAGAACGTTTAGTACGTAGTTATAATTTATTGCTATTTTTTTAATAATTCAAATTACATTTGTTCCATGGAATGTGGGCTTATTGAATGATAATTAAAAAAAGTTTTCTATTCGATGTTGTAGATAAAATAAGATTATCGTCATGTTAATCTCTAAAGCGATGTTCAGTGTGTTGATAATTTTCGCGATAATAGTGTATCTATATGCCAGACTAATTCAGCTTAGTTAGCAAAGATTATAATTTAAATTCTATGAGTGTCAAAAAAGTAAGTGAAATATATAAGTTTCCTTTTAAAAATAAATATTATTATTGAAATCAATACAAAAAAAATAAGTAGTAAAATTAAAAACAGTATGTATATTCAATTATTTTCAACTACCTCCACCTTGCGGTTTGAGAGTATAGCAAGTTGGGTAGTTTTGAATAATTTGCATTTCACTCCATTGGAATTACAATGAACCACGAAAAGCAATTAATACTCGAAGTAATCCCATTTAAGTTCCGAAGTGGATGCTCTTTTGAATTTTGCTGGTCTTTGTGAATGGGACTTTAAATGCTTTCAGGTTATGGATGTATCTATAAAGTAGGAAGTAAACGACGTTTGATTTTAGTTGAGATAAATGATACTAGTTTTAACCTGTGGTATCGTCTGAATGAGTTAAAGAAGGAACTAATTATCTAAGGGTGATATGGACAAGTGCTGTTGGGATATTTGTATAGATATCGATGGTGTAGTCCAACAATAACCCAAGTTAAATGATATCGATTCGTTTCAATGTGTTTCATTATTTCGAATATTTGTATGTATGTACAAATACGTTGCTTGTTTGGGTTGTTATTGTCGACTTTACAAAGGATGGTATCTGAATAAAGGAATAGGAAGAGATAAGAAAAAGGTCGAAATAGTTATTTGTCAAAACATAAGGAATGTGTTTGTATTACAATATTAGGATGACTTTGTTTTATATCAGTCTAAAGAATGCACTCAAAGAAACATTTCGTATTGAAGAAACTTCTTGTACTTTGATTAAAATTTTAAAAAATATATAACATTATCTTAATACTGTAAAACGTAGATAACTTTAAATACTTAGGGATGTTGCTTGAAAAATATAAGAATGGAAATGGAAAAATACAATAGTTGAAATAGAAAATACTTGAAATATATATGAATGTATAGTATTATTGAAAATATGAAAACAGAATAATAAAGAGTTAGATATTCTAATATATATATATATATATATAAATATATATATATATATATAAATATATATATAGTTATTTGTATTCTTATGTATTGTTATATTTTATAACATTAGTTTAATATCAGTTCCCATGTATATTCTTGTACACCTCCAGTCTAAATTAATAAATAGAGAGTCGAGTTAAAAAACGTATTAAATAAGCATCTGAATTTAAATTATCTTTTCAATACTAACAGTAGAATTGAAACAGATATTAGTATTTTGTGAAACGATTGAGTCCCAGAGCTGTATCGTTTGAGTATAACTATCTAGATTCCATTTAGTTTGTTAATTAAGCTTTTCAACACAGTATTTACACTGAAATAACAAGTACCTTCTCAGGTAAATACTGTTACTCACAGCGAGAAAAACTACTGAACTAAATGGAATGTAGCTAACATTTCATTTAGTTTGAGTAAAACCTTTGAACACAGTATTTACTCTATAGGAACAAGATAGTGTATGTTATAGTAATCGTCCATTCTCAATGGACAATTACGTCTCGATATTATTAATATTCTTAATTTTTATAATTTTGACAGTTTTTTTTATTATAAGTATTGAAACGTAACATTAACATATTGGTAAAATTAACTTTAATAATCGTGCCATATTCATTTTGGGTAGACCTCGAAGAATTCGGTCTGGCCATTCATTTGTCCCCTACTTTCGAATTTTGGAAAAATTTCTTCACAGGAGGTCTTCTTATGACCGCCCGAGTCCGAAATGACCATTGGTCAAAAAGTTTATATATATATATATATATATATATATGCGTGCGTGCGTCCAGATTCGACTTTTGTCAGCACGATAGCGGCCGCAGTTTCGCTCAGATCGCTTTCAAACTTTGCACAAAAATCAACCATACAAAAATGAAGGTCAAGTTCGTTAACCAGAGAAATCCGGTCACAGGGGGCGCTAGGGCCTCACTTTTTCTGATTTCAGTTTTTCGACCATAACTTTGTCCCTATACAAAGGAGATCAATCGCGTTCATATTATATGATGTCTTTGATAAATACCTATAAGTAATGTAGATAAACCGAAAACCTAACTTCAATAACTTAGGGGTGGGGGTAAAAAAACCGAAAATTTATGGAAAAAAAATCATAACTTTTTTCTGGTAAACATTCTTGCATCACATGTATTTTTAATAGAAAGGTTATTTTTTACTCTAAATTTAGGTACCAAAAGTTTTTCCGTAAAAGGTACCGTTTCCGAGAAAAAAAATTAAAACCACTTTTAGCTTGTAAATTTTAGGTAGGTAAAACCACGACAACTTTTTTCTGGTAAACATTCCCTCCTCGCAAATATTTTTAATAGAAAGGTTATTTTTTACTCTAAATTTAAGTACCAAAAGTATTTCCAAAAAAGATACCTTTTCCGAGAAAAAAAATTAAAACCGCTTTTTGCTTGAAAATTTTTGATGTAAACAACGGCATCATGTATTATTCTTAGGTAGTGAGTTATATTTTAAACGAGTTACACACAAGGTCTACCCACGCGTGTCCCCCTGCGGGCACGGATTTTTTTTCTCCATTTGGAACAATGATAATTCTTCAATGATTCTTCAGGACCAATTTAGAAAAAAAAAATTACTAAACTTTCAAAGTATAAAAGTTATTATTTGAAGTTCAATATACGAGTTATAATTATAACTGACTTTCAATTATCTAAGATTATAAAAATAATAAGACACTTAACTCAAGATTACATGAAACCAGTTAAGCACCAAGAAAAGAAAATCAACAATAGAAATAGTTAAGGAAGTAGTCTATCGTACAGATTAATTAAACGTTTTACTTATTCCATTAAAATAAGGGCTACGACAGATCCTGTTAGTTTGTCAAAACAAAAAGCTCCGTCAGTGTTTGTTTGTTTGTTTGTATGCTCTTTATTGTACATAAATAATATTAAAGTACATAGCTTAATGTATAACAAAAATAAAAATATGCACAAAGGCGGACTTATCCCCTGAAGGGATCTCTTCCAGTCAACCTCTGGATGAATGAACAAATAAAACATATCGCATGGTAAACTAAAGTGAAAGAACACATTAAAAAAAGCAATAATATGAAAGAAAAAGAAAATAACTATAAAGAACTAAGTAACTAAAATTAATTTAATCTAAAGTCTACTCATAATAATACAGTATTGCCCACATGGGCTTGTTTTGTCGGAATATAACCAATACTTATATAAAAATATATAAAAATTATTTATGTGCAGAAGATTAAGATTTCATTTAAACATCACAAAGACGCTGTTGTTGTATTTGAATAATAATTATATATATATATTGTAGAATTCAAATGAAATTAAGTTTGTTGAAGCTTACACAACATGGCTATCCATGTAACCATTAATGAAACATTAATTATAACACGAGGTAAATAAAACCACATTATATTTCGGAATATGACGTTATTATAATCATAGATAACCAATATGTAAGAATTTATAAGAGCTATTAATGTATTGCTAAAATAGTGTCAAATATTATAAGATAAATAATATACTAATTTATGTTTTTTCATTTGGACTAGTTGTATTACATTTAATTTTTGTATATATATTCCTAACATTCCTAGCAGCGTAAAACATTAAAAGCTACATATGTTTCACTGTGTCGACTCGATTTTCCTATGGTTGTATTTAACAATGTTATATATGAGCTTTAACCCCTCCTTCCGTTCAAGTAAGATAATAATTAAATAACCGACATTGAGACCATGTGTTCTCTGGTGACAAATGGTAGCTGCGCGATTTTTCCATGGAAATGTTGTATTTCACTAAATTTACACTAACGGTTTATATAAACGTGATATTTACACTAAATTTACAGTGCTTTATTTAAAAATTTTGCGATTCAGTTTGAAAAGTTAAATAGTTTCGAGTAATTTGCATTGT
The DNA here is from genome assembly GCA_918358695.1 of Melinaea menophilus ssp. n. AW-2005. Lineage (NCBI taxonomy): Eukaryota > Metazoa > Arthropoda > Insecta > Lepidoptera > Nymphalidae > Melinaea > Melinaea menophilus. The sequence goes on along the minus strand of OU911041.1, from coordinate 19,996,946 downwards.
AGAATATCTAGATTACAAACAGCTAAGAAAAGTAATTAATGCTTAAAGTTTTAGTTTCAGAGACACTTTTCAAAAGCTATTGTGTATAGATTAAAAACATTTAGGTGAGTAACAATACAAAATATAATATAAATATTATATTTTAGACATTTTATTATATACCAGTTTAAAATAAAGTTAATATAGTACGTTCACAAACACATACAGATACTTTTGAAATAAGAAATACAATACTGTTGTTATCTATTGAAAATTCATAGAACTTAGACGTGAATTTAAATGTTTATGTATAAAAATCCTCAATTTCACAAAAAAAATATGATTATAATTCTAGATAAAAACTATTCTTTTAAGTTGGTCAAACAATAGATAATTACAAAATGGGAATGAAATGGGTGAAGGATTAATTAGGAAGATTAGTAAATATAACTTGCTGCTGGTTTAGGTGATGGTCTTTTATTAACGAACGGTCTAGAACCACTTGTAACAAAGTAAATAGTAAAATATGACGGTGAAACAAAAATAAAAACAAGTGTATAGGTAGTCAATGTCTACAATAAGAGTAATTTCTCTTTCAAAACCGACAGGCGTTTCAATAATGAGTACATTGGTTTTGGAGATTAGTGCAAGAGCTATATATTTTGTTAGTGCTTATATTTTCATTACGTTAAAGTTTAAAAAGAACGAAATGTTTATGTAAAGTATTGACGATGTTATTTTAAACATAAACTGATATGTAGAAAATTCAAACAAAATGTAGACAGCTGTCAAGATATTGTACACAGTCTGTAACATACAAGTTGATGATTTATTATTGTATTTTAACTAATACTGCCACGTCTACTCACTGGACAAACGTTTGGCAAATCAGTAAATATTCGGTTAGAAACTTTTGAGAATAAAACGAAATGCAAAAATATTATGGATTTTTATAATAAATATTATAAATTAATGCTTAATTTAGGTGAGATGTTATAAGTTATAGAGTGTATAATGAATAATGAAAAAAACACAGTTCATTGTTAATATCCTTTTAACAATAGAAACAGCGTAGTCTAAAATAATACAATAAAAATAGAAATAACATTATTCATAAATACCCAGCGACTGAACTATTGTCTATTGTCTTATCTCATTGAGTTGAACGTAAGCGAAGCTCTTAACCGTTTGGGAATCAATTATATGTCGCCACATCACATAAAAACTACTCAGTCGATCTTCATCAAAATTGGCATTGCCCTTGTTAATGGGCTTCTACAGAAAAAAACTGATTAATAAAATCTTGTTTTGATCAAAAGTTGTGGTCGAAAAACTGAATCCCCATAGACTTAAGCTTAACTGTTCTCGCGCGCGCTTGCCGATCGTCTTCCTCAAAATGAGCTGAGTCGCTTCATCACAGGAAAACTACTAGAATGATTTTAGTCAAATTTAGCACGAATGTGGAATTAATAAATAAGCATTTACAGAAAAAACATAACGAAAATAGCTTGACTAAATCAAAAGTTATAAAGAAAAAAACCAAAAGACTCGTGATTGTGTCGCTCGTAGTCTAACTTTTATGGCGACAAACTTTTTCAATTAATCGTTTGTTATTGTTATTAAATATTTATTTCCTTTTATTCTTTTATAATGGATTTACAGCTCAATTCCCGCCAGGCACGATTTGTGGATCCTAGTTATAAATGGGTAAAGCATTTAAATTAACTATGTATTTTTTTTTATTGATATTAAACTAAATCTTAGTGATTATTATATATAAACACATTACACTAATTAAATTTTAATTTACCTGCCATGTGTCAAAGGGATAACTGCTAGGAGAGGATACTTATTATGACGTAATTATAACATTAAGACTAAAAAGCTGGACAACATTAGGTCAGCGTTAATGGAACACGCCCTGAAGTCTTATACTGTTCAATATCATATTTAGATATGAGTCTATTAAAAACAATATTATTTGTTACAAAGCAAAACCAACGTAATATAAGAAAAATAAAAAAGTTAAAAAAATGACGTTCCCCTTCTCCAAAAATCCTTAAATAGAATTCGCGGCAACAGTGCCGTTGAAGCAATGTAAATATTTCGCTAAAGTTTTCAATGGCAGGTATAATCGAATTTGACTTGAAGCAGGTTGATTATAAATTTAATTTATGTGGGGGTTGACGTTGCGACGGGGCACTGTTTATTATTCGTGGAGCGTGTAATTTATCGACTACTCGCTGACGAACGGTGATGTGTTTTGCGTTTATGGTTATCGAGGGACCGTTTTAAGTAATATCCACTTTATGTAATTATAAAAGTTTTTTGTAATCTTGACACTGATAATACACAAAATCCTCGTAGAATGTTAGCTTCAAGAAAGGCGTGTACCACCTTTAAGGCCGGCAACGCTCTTGCGATTCCCCGGATGTTGCAAAGTTCGTGGGCGGCGGTGATCACTTGTTTAACATAAAAAAAGAAAAGATGACTAGTCCAGTACTAAGATTTTTTTCAGAATCATTTAAAGTAAGTAAAATTCATTCTATACATTGAAATACTAAATAGAATACTAAAACTGTAAATCCACAAATTCTATTTATTTAGTTCCATACCATATTTGCCCAAAGATAAACACCAAAATTATCAAAATTGTCACAAAAAATAAGTAAATTCATATATATTTTTTAATAATTTACATATTTATAAAATTCTAAAAATTACTGTAAAAGTACTGTAAATGGCCAGCAGAGTCAAAACAAATTTCAAGCAAAGCGTTTCATTTTATTTTTACATTAAAACTGAGTGTCGATGTACGAAGGTTGAATGTGTATCCGAAATATTAAAGTTATGGTATTATCCTAATAAAATCTTTGTTAACGTAGGATTAAATATATTTTTAGGAATCAGGTGGAATTTTTAATAAAAAAAATAACGATTTATATAATTACAACATTTATATATTTCAACTAATTAAATAACGATTAGACTCATAAATCAAATCACTAAACATTTAAAATTAACATTAATTAACACAACTGATTCGTGGTCAAATCAGTCAGATATGTCAATTATGTATCACACCGTCAATCACTATTCACTCCTACAGCGCTTCCGTACGGAAATGACTTCGCACAAAAAGTGGCCGGCAACCACTGATGTTCGAACTTATATAGAAAGATCCCCACCACAATTTTAGAGATACCCTTCATTCCTAACAATATTGTAATAAAAATATTTACAAAATTTTGTGAATAAAATAAATTTGATATTGTTTAAAAACATGTTTGGTAATCTAAAGCGAGAGCAGTAATTTGTAAACAAACTAAATCATTAGTAGTTAAAAGCATTACTTTCCTGTTGCTACAAGTACAGTACAGAATGTAATCCAAACCCTATGAGAAAAGTGTTTCAGCTTTGCTTTTGACACAGTTAATCAATTTTAGCTCGTGTAGATTCTAGTTAGTAATTTTGTACTAATTAATGTTTTGTACCTAAATATTAATATCTTCCTCGTCTTGTTAAGGAATTGTACGTTTTAGAATATCGACCGCAAGTTTCTAGAGCGTTGGAGCTCTTTGTATTGTTTACTTGCAACATATATATCTTGATTAGGAGACTGTTCAAGATGATAATGGAGTTAAGGCTATGTGTTTGTGTGTGTGTATCGGAATTTAGAACTCATTGGATAATTTGCACAAATGTTGCAGTCTCCGGCACTTTTTGGTATCACAATTAATTATCGTACGTTTAGAACGTTTAGTATGTAGTTATAATTTATTGCTATTTTTGAAATGATTCAAATTATATTTGTCCCATGGAATGTGTGCATATTGAATGATAATTAAAAATAGTTTTCTATTCGATATTCTAAATAAAATAAGATTATTATCATGTTAATTTCTACAGCGATGTTCAGTGTGTTTATAATTTTCATGGTAATAGTGTATCTACTTGCCAGACTTATTCAACTCAGTTAGCAAAGATCATACTTAAAATTTTATGAGAGTAAAAGAAGTTACTGAAATACATCAGTTTCCCTTTATAAATAAATATTACTATTAATATTGAAACCAATATTAGAAACTTTGCCAATATTGTCAAAATAAAATTAAAAATTCAAATTAAAAACAGTATGTATATTAAATGATTCTCAACTACCTCCACCTTGCGGTTTGAGAGTATAGCAAGTTGGGTAGTTTTGAATAATTTGCATTTCACTCCATTTGAATTACAATGAACTATGAAAAGCAATTAATACTCGAAGTAATCCAATTTCAGTTCCGAAGTGGGTGCTCTTTTGAATTTTGCCGATCTTCGTGAATGGGACTTTAAATGCTTTCAGGTGATGGATGTGTCTATAAAGTAGGAAGTAAACGACGTTTGATCTTAGTTGAGATAAATGATCCTTGTTTTAACCTGTGGTACCGTCTCAATGAATTAAAGAAGGAACTAATTACCTAAGGGTGATATGGTCAAGTGCTGTCAGAATATTTGTATAGATATCGATGGTGTAGTCCAACAATAATTGAATTTAAATGATATGGTTTTGTTTCATTGTATATCATTATGTCGAATATTTGTATGTACTGTAAATATATTACTTTATTGTCGACTTTACAAAGGAAGGCATCTGAATAAAGGAATAGGAAGAGATAAGAAAAAGGTCGAAATAGTTATTTGTCAAAACATATTAGGATGACTTTGTTTGGTTTATTTTTGGCAGTCCCAGAAGTGTGTCGTTTGAGTATCACTATTTAGATTCCATTTAGTTTCATAATTAAGCTTTTGAACACGGTATTTACACTGAAACAACAAGTACCTTCTTAGGTAAATACTGTTACTCACACTGTGTAAAACTACTCAACTAAATGAAATGTAGCTATTGTTTAATTTAGTTCAATCGTGCCATATTTATTTTTGTCAGTTAGTTTCATTTGGAGGAATGATAATTCTTGAATGATTCTTCAGGACTAGTTTAGAAAAAAAAAATATAAACTTTCAAAGTCAAAAGGTATTATTGTTTACCCTTCGATAAATAAGTTATAATTTTAACTGATTTTGAATTATCTAAGAATATAAAAATAATAAGACACATAACTTAAAATTACAAAAAAAATAATCAACAAGAAAAATAGTTAAAGAAGTTGTCTATCGTACAGATTAATTGAACCTTTTATTTATTCCATTAAATAATTAAATCAGGGCTACCACAGAACCTGTTAGTTTGACAAAACAAAAAGCTCCGTAAGTGATTATGTGCGGAAGATTAAGATTTAATTTAAACAATATAAAGACGTTGTTGTTGTATTTGAATAAAAAACTTATATATCTTGTAGAATTAATTTAATTGAATTATATTAAGGTTGCTGAAGCCTCAGATGACGTCACGTGTTAATATTATTATTGACGTCTTTGTCGTCCGATTAGAATGGCAAGAAGTTAACTCATCTGCTAATATTAGTTATACTATAATTAAGATAATCATATAATCATGACGTTTTATATTGTATCTATTACATCGATAGGAATTTATATCAATCCCGTGAACGCTGGTGTACCTCAAGGCTGCGTGCTATCCCCAACTCTGTTCCTCCTGCATATTAATGATATGTTGGATATTTCTAACATATATTGTTATGCGGATGACAGCACCGGGGATGTGGTGTATTCCGGCCGTGAAAGTCTCTCTCGGGAAAACGTCGACGAGTGCCGAAAGAAACTTGTGTCTTCTATAGAGACTTCCTTGGGGATGTCTCTCTGTCTTCTCTGAGTGGGGTAAACTGAACCACGTTCAGTTCAATCCCGAGATGACACCAGTTTGCGCGTTTACCATTAAGAAAACCCCATTTATCGTATCACCGCTCTTCGAGAGCACTCCCCTCATTGCCTCGCCAAGTATCACGATAATGGTTCTCGACATTTAGAGCGATTGTTTCGTGTCATCAATGACGTGTCATGTCATTGTTGTTTCGTGGTCATCTAAACAGCAAGGCCAAGTTGGCCTCGAAGAAATTGGGAGTGATCAATAGAGCGAGGCAGTATTTCAAACCTGGTCAAAGACTTGCGCTCTATAAGGCGCAGGTCCGCCCACACATGGAGTACTGTTCTCATCTCTGGTCCGGTTCACCCTAATATCAGTTATCCGAAGAACTATTCGATCTGATGCCTGCCGCCGAATTTCATCACAGCACAGAGCGCCATCGACTCCTTTACCATCCCTACACCTGGATGTGTGGCAATCCTCCACTGTGCGGTTCTCAAGGAACTTTTTTCCACGTTCCACTCGCTTTTGGAACGAACTCCCTTCGGCGGTATTTCCAGATCGGTACGACATGGGTACCTTAAAAAAAGGCGTTTACTCCTACCTTCAAGGCCTGCAACGCTCTTGTAAATCCTCGGATGTTGCAGGAGTTCATGAGCGGCGGTGATCACGTCCATCTGTGACCCGCCAACTCGTTTGCCCTCCTCTTAAATAAAATATATATATTTTTTTTGTTGTAAGTGGAATTTTATTTAAAAAAAAAGACAAATTTCAGAATGAACATAAATTTACTTTAAACTACAACAGTTCAAATAAATAATAAATTTAAAAAATAAATTTACTTTAAATTATTACAATCTTATCAAAATTAACAATACTCCATTTTACAAATATGAAAAATAATCAGCACAAAAATAATTAAAGTGAAAACACTTACGGCAGATTGTAACAGTGACAAACCACAACCTCTCACTACCGAGTCCAACAAGTAAAATGTGTTGCCCATACAAACTCGGCCGGCCGGCCATACAAACTTTTTATAGTCTATGGCGTGTGACGTTTGCAAAATGCAACTAAAACAACTAGGTTATTCTATAAATATATATATATATATATATATATATATATATATATATATATATAATGTGATTAAGCTAGGATAAAATAAGCTGGCAACGTTTATCATATTATACGTTGTCATCGTAACCGTTGCTATAGTAACCGTTACCCCCGAGTTAAGTGTACGAGTATAGCTCCTATAGGTTTTAAACTTGGCGAAAATATATATATATATATATATATATATATATATATATATATATCAGTACTTAAAAATTAAGTGAACTGAACTATAACGGCTGAGAAGTTAAAACAAATTTCAAGCGAAGTATTTCATTTTACTAATTAAAGCTGAGTGCCGATGTACGTGGGTGGAATATGTATCAGAAACATTAAATAGTTACCCTATTATCAATTTAAAATTACTACTATTTACTTCTCGACGTCGAGTCATCCCAGAGTTCTTGGTCGATATATTTTGAATATATATTTTTTATTAATATGAATATTAATATATATTTGAATAATATGTGTACGAGTTTTATTATACTGAAAACATTCATACAAACAGTTCCGCAAGTAATTTGTTAACGATCTAAATCATCAGTAGTTAAATAAATTACTTTCTAAACCTTCCTGTTGCTACAAGCACAGTACAGAATGTTAATACAAACCTTATTGGAAAAGTGTTTTAGCTTTGCTTATAACACAGTTAATCAATTTCAACTCGAGTAGATCCAAGTTAGTAACTTTGTACTAATTAATGTTTTGTAACTGAATGTTAATATCTGTGTTGTCTGGGTGAGAAATTATACGTTTTAAGAATATCTATCTCACGTTTTGGAGTTACCGAGCTTTGGCGCACTTTGTATTGTTTACTTGCAACGTATATATCTTGATTAGAATTTATTTTACCCGAAGTATAAAATGATGATCTTTATCTCTAAAGCAATGTTCAAATCGTGTTATTATTTTCGGTATGCAATCTGATAGATTAAGTTATCATAATTTAGAACCCAACGTTTATTCAAACAAAAGTTACGAATTATTGTAGCTAAATATTTAAAAAAATATATATTATACTTTAAGTTCTTGTAGAATAGATAATTATGAAAATTTTATAAAATTTATGTGTAAAAAGTTGACAATTTGTTTTCAACAAGGGGTTATTTCTATATGTATGGTATCAAAAAGGGCTCTCCTGACCCTCCCATTAGAAGTACGCAAGTGTCACTGGTATTGCTTCAAAGTAGAAAAGATATAAATAAATAAAATCAATGTTAACTAACTCATAATTATGTAGCGAAATACATTATATTTATCTTATAAGTAAATGTTATTATTAAAAACAAAATTAGTAAATCCGAATTATTTTAATAAAAGTCAATCATGTCATGTTTTTACATAATATATATTCAACTAGCAAGTTTAGAATAACTTTAATCTCATTCAATTTGGAATTACAATGAACCACGAAAAGCAATTAATACTAGAGGTAATGCCATTTCAGTTCCGCAGTGGGTGCTCTTTTGAATTCTGCCGATCTTATCTATGAAACTAAGAATGAAATGACGTTTAATTTTAATTTGGGTAAATGATACTAGTTTTAACCTATAGCATCGTCTCAATGAACTAAGAAGGAACTAAATGACTATTTGATATATGATATGGTCAAGTACTTTTAGGACATTTGTACAGATATCGATGGTATAGGAATTAAAATCCGAGTTACATGATATGGTTTCGTTGTATTTCATCATTTCGAATATTTGTATGTACAAATTTATGCTTATTGCTTGTTTGGATTGGTATTGTCGACTTTACAAAGGATGGCATCTGAAGAAAGGAATTGAAAGAGATAAGAAAAAGGTCGAAATAGTTATTTGTCAAAACATACGGAATGTGTTTGTATTACAATATTAGGATGACTTTGTTTAATTTCAGTCACAAGAATGCACCCAAAGTAACATTTGTTATTCAAGAATCCCCTTGTATTTTGATTTAAATGTTAACAAATATTGGATAATCTCACATAAAGGTTTAAAATTTATAGAAAGAAAGTCAGAGAATCCTTTAATAGGTCTTAAAATGAACAAAATATTATAAAATGTACATACATAGAGATTCTGTTTGAAAAATATAGGTTTAAGTTTTCGGTAGGACCTATATTAGATTTAAGGAAACGTCAGTACAAGAAAAGGCATTGGTTAAAACGGGTTTGATACAGTTTAGCAAATTTATTTACATAGAAGTAATAAAAATAACAATGAAGAATTGAACGTATTATTTGTAAAACATGATTTTGTAATGAATTTATTTACTCCTATACAATTTTGAGTGCAAAATATTTTGCATATTAACCGCTTTCATTTCAATAAAACTAGTAGTAATGAAATTATTTTATTTGATATGAAATTGGATTTGAATGTTTTGTGGTTTCAAATTATAACTGTTACAGCTACATAATATCAAACAAATTTGACCAGAAAGCTTGAATATCAGTGAATGTTATTTGAATTACAAATCTACTTTTATAAAATCATCAATTAATTTATATTTTTTATCTGGAGGTAGAGTAGGTGGTAGAGCCTAGCTGTAGTTATCTGACTGCAGCTCGTATTGGGCTGGCTCGACCGGGGAAGGACCACCCTCTCACAGAAGACCGACGCATAGTAAGCAAATTTTTTTGGTTATGTTCCGTCGGTGAGTGAGAGAATTCGGAAGCCCAAACCCCCCTCCCCCGCCAAACATGAAAGCGATGCCCAAAAGAAAAATATCCCAGGAGGGTACCGGCTTTGATGAAGCCGGGGACCCCCTCCCCGAGCAAAATCGGGGAATTGATTCTCGGATTTTGCTCGGGCTGCCCGTCGTATCTGGGGCGGGCAAAGTATCGCCTTTAGTGTTTTTTGAGGGCAAACGACGAGTCAACGCAGCGGCACCCCGACCCACTTTAAATGTGGACTTTTGCAACATCCGGGGACTTCATTCCAACTTGAACGCCGTCCACTATCATCTAGAGACTGCGCAGCCGGCCTTGTTGTTTCTGACGGAGACCCAGATATCTCGACACAGCGTTCCTTTCATACCCCGGGTATAAACTAGAACACCCTTTTATACCACACGCCGTAAGGGAGGATATCTGCTACCGTCGCCTTCAGGTTTTTGAAGGTCGGGACCTGTCTGTACTGTACTCTGGCTATGCGTGGACATGGACGACCATGTCAGAGTCTACGCGTGCCTCTACAGGTCCCATAGTGGTAATGCAGAAACGGATCAATTCTTAGGCCATGTTCAGGCGAAGATTGACGATCTGCTTTCACAGACTCCCTCCGCTGAAGTCGTAGTCCTCGGGGACTTCAATGCGCACCATGCCGATTGGTTAGGGTCACGTGCCACCGACTACACGGGGAGATCTGTGTATGACTTTGCTCTGGCAAATGATCTGTCCCAATTGGTCAAGACGCACACTCGTCTACCGGACGTGGACAGTCATATGCCCTCTTTGTTGGATCTTCGGCTGACTACACATCCCGGAAAGTACCAGGTCACTGTCGAGGCTCCGTTAGGGTCCTCTGATCATTGTCTGGTACGGAGTGTAGTGCCCATTCAACGTTCGGCTCGCACAACACTTGCGACTCGACGCGTTTGGCACTACAAGTCAGCGGATTGGGATGGAATGCGGTCCTTTTTTGCATCCTACCCATGGGGGCCGATTTGTTTCCCTTCCGATGATCCTAGTGGCTGCGCTGGGGCTGTAGCTGATGTGATACTACAGGGCATGGAACTAAGTTCAAGCATGTCGTCAAAATTGGGAATCAGCTGGCAAGGTACCCGCCTGGCACGCGCAAATTTTGGGCGCTTTCAAAGGCCACTCTGGGCAACTTTAGCCAGTCGTCCCTACCGCCGTTGCACATAGGGAATGACTCTCTGGCCCATACGGCAAAAGAGAAAGCCGATCTCTTGGGCACTCTTTTCGCCTCCAACTCGACTTTGGACGACCGGGAAAAGACACCGCCTATCATCCCGCGGTGTCAGAGCTCAATGCCGGAAACAGTTTTTCGGCAGAAAACTATTAGGCAGTCTCTATTTTCCTTGGACGTTCATAAGTCGAGTAGGCCGGATGGTATTTCTCCGTTGGTGCTATGAACGTGTGCACCTGAGTTGACTCCTGTGCTAACGCGTCTATTTCGGTACTCCTACCTTAAAGGCGTAGTCCCGGTCTCATGGAAGCGTGCCCTTGTCCATCCGATCCCTAAAAAAGGTGATAGCTCGGACCCAGCTAACTACAGACCTATCGCCATTACCTCTCTGCTCTCCAAAGTAATGGAGAGCATCATCAATAAATAGCTCCTCACCTACCTCGATGATCACCAGTTGGTCAATGACCGGCAATATGGCTTTAGTCATGGTCGATCGGCTGGTGATCTCCTGTTATATCTTACGCACCGTTGGGCAGCTGTCATTGAAAGCAAGGGAGAGGGTCTGGCAGTTCGTCTGGATATGGCGAAAGCCTTCGATCGTGTATGGCACAAGGGGCTTCTTTCGAAGCTACCTTCCTATGGGCTTCCCGAGAGTTTATGCAAGCAATTATTTTCTCACTGGGAGGAGCATACAGGTCATTCTCGACGGTTTTTGCTCGGACCCCAAGCCGGTGAACGCTGGTGTACCTCAAGGCTGCGTGCTATCCCCAACTCTGTTCCTCCTGCACATCAATGATATGTTGGATATTTCCAACATACATTGTTATGCGGATGACAGCACTGGGGATGCGGTATATTCCGGTCGTGCAGGTCTTTCTCGGGAAAATGTCGACGAGTGCCGAAAGAAACTTGTGTCTTCAATAGAGACCTCCCTGGGGATGGTCTCTGAGTGGGGTGAACTGAACCACGTTCAGTTCAATCCCCTAAAGACAGGTTTGCGCGTTTACCACAAAGAAAACCCCATTTGTCGTATCACCGCTTTTCGAGAGCACTCCTCTCATTGCTTCGCCAAGTATCAGAATACTGGGTCTCGACATTTCGAGCGGTTGTCAGTTTTGTGGTCATCTGGAGAGCAAGGCCAAGTTGGCCTCGAAGAAATTGGGAGTGATCAATAGAGCGAGGCAGTACTTCAAACCTGGCCAAAGACTTGCGCTCTATAAGGCGCAGGTCCGGCCACACATGGAGTACTGTTCTCATCTCTGGTCCGGATCATCCCAATATCAGCTTCTACCTTTTGACCGCGTACAACGGAGAGCCGTTCGAATTGTCGGGGACCCGGTGTTCTGCGAACGGCTGGACTCTTTGGCATTGCGTAGAGACGTGGCTTCTTTGTGGGGAGTGTTCCGAAGAACTATTCGATCTGATGCCTGCCGCCGAATTTCATCACCGCACAGCGCGCCATCGCCTCCAATACCATCCTTACCACCTGGATGCGTGGCGATCCTCCACTGTGCGGTTCTCAAGGACATTTTTTCCACGTTCTACTCGCTTGTGGAATGAATTCCCTTCGGCGGTATTTCCAGATCAGTACGACATGGGTACCTTCAAAAAAGGCGTTTATTCCTACCTACAAGGCCGGCAACGCTTTTGTAAATCCTCGGATGTTGCAGGAGTTCATGGGCGGCGGTGATTACGTCCATCCGTGACCCGCCAGCTCGTTTGCCCTCCTCTTACATAAAGAAAAAAAATGTATTCGGAAAGAAAATATGACAATTGACTGAGGAATATATTTTCAAAGTTATATGACTTTTTCAAATGATTAATATTTGTTTAATAGGTCTAATAGGTTAAGTAATGTGTCTAAAGATTCCTTCAGTCTCAGAACTGTGTTGTTTGAGTACAAATATCTAGTTTACCATTTAGTTTACTAGTAAAGCCTTTGAACAGTTTTTACACTGAAATAACATGTGTCTAAGACCTCACAACGGGACTAAGAATAAGTGACAAAATACTGTTAGTTCAGAAATAAATATTTTGATCCTAGTGAAGGTATGTTAAATATCGTTAAAAAGCATTATACATTTAGCTTTGAAAAGTTAAAAATCATAAAGCCAAATATAAAACACACACACATCACTTCTCTGTATATCAATTCATCAATTTTGGAAGAATATATATATTTTTACATAATATATATTTGATAGTCAATTTTAAATCTAATCTAAATCTAAAGTAGTTGTGAATAATACAAAAAGAGGTTATTTGTCCTCTGTAACGGAGCTTGTGAGTTTCAGAGAGCGTCGTAATGTAAGAGAGATTGTATTGAAGTTGTACGAACGTACGAAGAGTGTGCGTGAAGTAGAGTAACACCTGTAGAGCCCGGTTGTTTGTTGAAAATTTCTTAGTACTTATTTACAACTGGTATTTAAGTTTTATAAAACGACAACACAAAAATGAAATAGAATTAATAGCATTATTAATTTAAAATCATAATATATAACGATGGACCGTAAATATTACAGCAAAAAAAAAAGAAAAGTAAACAATTTTTGAATAAAAGACGTTGGCTTCATTCGAGAAATATCTGAAAGCAGACATCCGTCTGTGCGGATTATCCTACGAACCGGAAGCGAAAAATCCTGAAATGTAATTACATTTAAATAAGCTTCTCTACTAAGTTAATTTACTTATTATTTATATCAAATTTTTAACCAAGAGATTAATCAGTCCTTCAATAATTAGGTTTAAAAGAGTAGTAGCAGAATATCTATATATATAATAAATATAATAAGGGTGAATAAATGACATGTATTGTAAAATAAAAATGGTTTTTATAATAATGATTATTAAAACATGATATTTAAAGTTACGGTTAACATGATATTTTAGCTTATAACGAAAATAGACTTTTGTAACGATATATATATATATATATATATATTAGTAAATATCAACTAATGACATATGTAATAGAAACAATGTAACGGCAACACTTGAGCCTCCTTTAATGGAATTCTGAGGCAACGTCACCGTAGTAATTGAGATACTTATGTTTTACTGCTAGGTGTTGATTTACATTTAAATATTTAAAAACTTATGAGTATATAAAATATACCTACAAAAATAAATTAAAAATGTATTATCTTATTTATTTATTTATTTTTTTTAAAGTACCAAATTAGAACGAAAATATTTTATTCAACGTTTAAATTAACATTAACAACTTTTTCAATTTATGTAACTAGGTTCGATTTTCGACTGGATTACAGATTAAATACCAATATAATATTGACTCATACCTGATCCAATAACCACATCAATGAATGTATACAATGTGAAGCATTGACTTTATTCCGGCGTCAACCGCAAAATTACGCGTTACATGCATTGGTATGCACATTTGTTTGATGATCAATGATAATAATGATCACAAACTAATCATTTCGACATTAAACCTTATAGAATTAATTTGCAACATTCATATACATATAACTAAAATTATATTTGTTTCACTTTGATGCATTCATAATAGTATTATATATTACCTTTGACATGGACCGGTGGTTTAAATATGTGGTTCTTATTATAACAAATACCTAAAGCAACTTTCAGTGGCTCTTCAGTGGCTACTACTTGCATTTAGACACACAGACTACTGAGTATAATACTAAGTATATACATTTATGTGATTCTTAAGACATAATACACTGTTATATAACGTTTCGATGTTGTTTTTATTTATAAAGTTTTTACCTCTAATGGATTTCTGTTTTCTAAAGTTTAAAACTTCTACAACCAACATATTGAAAATATCAATATTGCTCTGCGCATAGCTCAGATGTCGGTGTATAAAAGCGATATATTGTGTAATATTCCCGGTAGTAAAAGGTAAGATTACTTTCAAAATTTAATATTTTTTTATATCCTGTGTGAAAAAAAGAATGGAGAAAATATTTCTTAAAACATGTCTTTAATTACTAATTAATGTAATTAGCCTATGGCCTTGACCAGTTCTTAAAGCAATAGCAGAATACTTCATTTTGTTAAGTCATCGACACAAACTATAACTGTTTTTTTATAAATAATAAAATTTATTACTCTAGTACTATGTGCATATCTTAACAAATTATAAATAGTGTGACAAATGGATATCAAGACAAACTTTATTCTAACAAAAATAATATACAAATGAAATGAAAAGAGGACATTTCTTTCATCGTATTGTCCTTCTGTTCGTGTAAACAAGGCGTCGTTTGTAGATTAGATTTTGAGATAATGATGTCTCGCCCTTGCTCATTTTACGTCATTTTTAAAGATTACGCTCCTTTTCCGCTCTTGTATAAAGTCTAGTTAATTATTAAAGGAGTTTAATTAATCTTGATTTGTCTGCATCATGATGTTATTATTAAACTATTGTAATAAGAACCGTAGGAAGGAATAAATGAAGTATCATATTATAATTATCCTATCCATTCAAAATTTGATTGATAGATTGTCATTGAGCACACTATAGAGTTTATCTCGACTCGACGACTCGACTCGAGTTTATCTCGACCGTTGTCAGGATCCGGATAACAGAAGGGACATTTATCCAACACGTAATCTGAATATCCATTATTTGTGTAACCGTGGTCTCGATAACGAAAATCCCACAAACACGTCACTGTTCGTCAACTTATAATCAATAAATAGTATGCTGCACGAATACACAATACCCCGTCACAACACCAACACACATATATTAAATCTATAATCAATATGATGTTCCACAACTGAAATAAGGTTATACCTACATTAAATTATATTTTTATTGATATGAATGAATGTGAATATTATAATTAAGAAGGATTTTGTTTCAGTAAAATATGTTTCATAAATTATTTATTAAAATTTATGAAACATTGGACAACAATTGGAAAACAAGGTTATTTTGAAAAACCTTTTTACTGAATACTTATAGTTTTTGTTGTAAAGCTAATAAAATAATACACAATTGCTAGATAAAAATACATGCTATTAAGGTAATTAATACGAACCAACGAACTGTTTGAGTCGAGTTCTTATCTATGACTATGTTCAAATTTTTTTAAAAATATTTTTGACCGATACAACTTTTGTTTTATATGTTCTATTGTTGATATTTCTCAAACTTGTTAAGGGTTTTTAAAAGTTTTACCATAATATTTTGTTGTTTTCAATATGAAATGGACTGGATGGATTTCCTTGTTAATATTTTTGTAGACAAACATATTGAGAGAATATTGTTTGCTGATGATACTTTGATATTCTCTAAAACTGTGCTTTGGTTCAGTGTTAACACCTTGTTACTTAACAATAAAACGACCAAACTTCTTAGATCTACAACTCCTCATGTAACACACGTGCCAAGTAATGTACTGTTAAATGAGGAAGCGATGGCAGTGGTTGAATTCACATTTTTCTTGGCATCCCAGTTTAATTTTTACCCTTTAATAAATTTAATATCTTGTTAAGTTAAAAGTTTGTGTGCTAACTGTATCCGAATATCTAAAACATGCTGCACACTCGGTATGAAGCGGTTTCTGACAGGCTACTTCAATATTTATTATTAATGTATGGCATTTAAAAAAAAGGGACAAGACAAACCTGGTGAGCTTCTGTGGCCAGCTCTTCTCAGGTCAGGGATAAATTATAAAATATATGTGTTCATAAAAAAAGTCACGTGTTATTTTAATTTTAGAGTTTTGAATGTTTATGTCCCAAATTAAAGAGCGACAGGAAAATCTTTTGGTAAATCATTTTATGAGTTCATTCTGTTTCAAAAGCGAACCTGTATTAATCACGAGGGTCCTAAATAATCAAAATATGTATTTCTTTAATACGAAAACCTGTTTCCCTTAAACGGTTTCATAAAATAATTATGTCGTAATGTTTTCTCGTGGGATTACACTTAGGATAGAAATTTTATTATCATGAAGATAATAAGAGATGTGGATCTTCTGTGAACACATTTTTCTCGTTTTTCAATTTGTCAATCTACCAATTGTCGTAACAACAGGTCTCAAAGTAAGAATTTCTAAATAGACTAAGGTTAAACGGTTTAGTTGATTACCTCTTCTGCATTTCAATCGATATTTATTATTTTATTTAACGAGGTTTAGTTTTATTAATACGAACACTTTGGACCTCTTATTATCTGTAATGATTATGATATAATTGGTAATATTATTATTAATAATTAATAAAAATACGAAAGAGATCTGTATGTGTTTTAAATTATATATTAAGTTCAGGGAAAATAAGTTTATTAAGAAGTAAAGAATTATTTCATTTACGTCTCCTACGTTATCTCCTATAGTTATCTCCAACGTAAGTGCGTTAACATTATATACATAGTTTTATAAGATATTGCTAGAAATTCGCTTGTTTCTTTTGTTAAAAGATAGCACAATTAGTATTCCGTTTGAGTTTCTGTGGTGAAATAAATGGAATAAGGAAAATGCAATTGAAAAGAAGTAAATTATTTCCGCGCTATTCTTT
This sequence comes from Melinaea menophilus ssp. n. AW-2005, assembly GCA_918358695.1. NCBI lineage: Eukaryota > Metazoa > Arthropoda > Insecta > Lepidoptera > Nymphalidae > Melinaea > Melinaea menophilus. Next base: position 19,979,705 of record OU911041.1, on the reverse strand, counting down.
GTCCTATATTACTATGCATGACAGTATTACCGAGTTACTGATTAATTTACTTAACTATAAATATAAAATAATAAAGTTAATAAGATATAGATAGATGTGTATGAATATATATAGATAGATAAATTATAACTACAATTAAAAACTGTTTTAGATTATTAATATTAATATCCATTGATTATACGAAATTTTAATTTCCCGATAAATGGAAAAAAAAGTCTTTACACACACACATTTGATTTAAAGATACCCACTGCGGTAATCGATACTTTAACTGCGTATTTCTAGAACGATTATTTAAACAATGATTTGTCAGCGCTCTCAAGAGCTGAGCTGTTTATCACGTGATCCCGATTGTCGATCGTAATCGATTTTCGCGATAGTCTCATAAAACTTTCATATAACATTAATTTATTCAAGTCATTCATTTGATTAACGTTAAAGATTTTTGGATCGTGTATTTGGTTAATGAATTTATTAATATAAATATATTATATTATTCGAAATCTATTGCATAATTATGTTACTTCACCATTAATTAGCTGTTTAAAACTCTAATAAATGAAACCAAAGGCTAGATTATATTACTTAAATAGTTAGACCTATAAATAAATACTTACAATCATCACAATTATGCTATGATAGTTTCATACATATAATTTTGTCAACCCATTTGTGATCAACTTGTAAAGCTTTTACTACCCTTTCATTAGCTTGACCTGTATGTAAACCTTTGAACTCTATTTTACCGATTTTGAACCTTTGTAAACTTTGAAACACTGTGCACTTTCATTTAAAAATCAATTATTGACTTCCTGGCCGGCTCTTGTCAGAAGAGCATGCGGGCTGGTGGTAGCTTACTCACGGACTGACTTTATTAATCTTATAATTGACGTTTCCAAAGTGCGTTTAAATGCCTTCTTGAATAAATTTGTTTTCTGTTTTTCTAATACAATAAAATACATCTTTTGGTAAAAAATAGCAATTGAATTATATTTTATTACAAATTTATTGTAAAATTCAGCATTAGTTTGAAAATTTTCTAGAAAACAGCCGTCGCTTTTGCAATAGTTTTTTTTATGTTTATTAATTTTCTTCATTAATTATTTCTTATACAAAAAAAAAATTGTTTACTTATTAATTTGATTTGCTATAAAAGTAATATTTTTATGTTTTTTATTTTTTTTTATAGAAAGAACAAAAACCACGAACGTTGTTCTTCATTGACAATTTACAGTTCAGTTTGAAAAGTGAAAGAGTTGGATGGTTTAGAATTTCCATTAATTTGCCGATGCAAATCCTAAGCCATCCAACTCTTTCACTTTTCAAACTGAACTGTAAATTGTCAATGAAGGAATGAAATGTAATTAATTATTACAGTGTCCCCTTTTAAGTTCCCTAGGCGTTTTTAAAAAGGTATTTTGTAAGCTTAAAAAATTTTAAAGTGACTAAAAAATAAAAATCATATTTTATTATACACCAGTTCACTATAAAATTTTTTAGCTTCTACTTTTTTGCCGATATAATACATTTATAAACACATGTAGATAATTTTGAAATAAGAAATATAAATAAGAAATATGTATATATTTTGATTTCATGTGTATCTTAAATACACTTTATAAGATACTAGCTGTTGCTAACGACTTCGTCTGCTACCTTATACACTGTTTTATATCAATTAAAATTTTATTATTAACGCCGCCATCTATTGACAATTTATAATATTTTGAATTAAATTAAACCCTTTATGTATAAAAAGGATCAAATTCGTCATAAAATAATATATATTCACTGAGATATAAACTATCCTCTCTTTTAAACTGGAACAAACGATAAATATCTACAAAACTTTATTGACATCGCTTCAGTAATTTCGGAGATTGGCACAAACGAACTCCGTGACACGGGATTTTTGCAATATGTTCAAATAATCATTGTTAAAAATTGAAGATATATATTTTAGTGATATATTCTTTATTTATTGACGATGTTATTTCAACATAAAACTGATATGTACAAAACTTTAAATAGAATGTAGCTCTCAAGATAAATTGCACACAATCTTGAAAATACAAGATGGTGATTTGTTATCGTAGTTTAACTAATACAGCGACGTCTTCTCATTGAACGAACATTTGGCAAAGTATTATACTTAAATAAGTATATTTTTCATAATTCTATTTTAACGTATTAAAGTAACACACTTTAGTAGTAACAAGTGTTACAAACAAACAAATGTTCTTTTACTTGTCACAATATTTATGGCAAAAATCGGTCATATTCAGTGACAAACTTTTGGGAATAATTAACTGCGAATATTTTAGATGTATATTATAACTTAATACTTGCTTTAGGAGAGATATAGGTTCCAAAAAATATAAAACAGATTGTCATTATGAATACTTTCCAAAAGAGAGTTATTTAATAAGTTTTAATATCCTTAAGGTATTCACGATATAAATTGCGTTGTCTAAAACAATACTATAAGTATAGAAAGAACAAAGTTTATAAATACTTAGTAACTTAATAAGCTTTTGACAAACTTTCATTTCATTCTTATTTTCTTTTCTTGTGGTGAAGACTTAACTTTATAAAAGCATCAAGGAACAAAGAATTTAAAATACCAATAAAATACTTTGTTGATTAATATTAAACTAACTTAATATTTAATGAAAATTATACCTATATATATATGTATATGTAAGCGGCCCTATACCTATATGTAAGCGGCCGCACTGTCATTAATAAAATTGGAACTTGCTTTATAAGTTACAGTCAGTCTATCTAACAGTTATGAGAAGCAACGGATACAGGTGGCGTCAAAGTTTAAGACTAGCAAACGGTAAAGCTTATAAACTTACATTAAAGGCCAAGCATTTAACTTTTTACCTTCCAAATATCGAAGGGATATCTATGATAGGATACTTGTTACAAAGTAATTATAACATTAAGACTATTCTTCATCCTCACTACAAGTTACGGTTTATGTTACGGTCACCTAATGATAAAAGCAACCAAGATATCTTGGGTGTCTAAGATTTGTTGTGTGTGCAGCGAGTGTTACGTAAGGGAATCTCAATTTAATTAAAAATCTACACAACAACGACTAAGTATTAATTAATGTCATGGAGTCGGAAAGTTTTCAATATATTATAACATAACAACCAAACCCGACAAGAAACAAGAAAAATATATATAAAATATATAAAAAGAAAACAACGTACGATACGTAGTAACTACGATATTTTTTATTAACTGTAATCAAAATTATAGGATTTTTTTGTAATAAAATAATGTTTGATATTTTTTTAAAACATGTTTGGCAATGTTAAGCGTGAGCAGTAATTCGTAAACAGTCGAAATGGTAATTAAATGCATTAATTTCTAAACTTTCTTGTTGCTCCAAGCACAGTACAGAATGTTAATACGAACCTATGGGAAATGTTTTAGCTTTGCTTATGACACAGTTAATGAATTTAAGCTCGTGTAGATTCTAGTTAGTAACTTTGTACTAATTAATGTTTTGCACCTGAATATTAATATCTTCCTCGTCTAATTAAGGAATTGTACATTTTAGAATTTGTACCGCAAGTTTCTAGAGCGTTGGAGAACTTTGTATAATTTACGTACAAATTAATACGTATACCTTTATCTTGATTAGGTGACCGAGCAAGACAATGATGGAGATAAGGCGATGTTGGTATTATCTTTATAGTATTGGAGTTTAGATATCATTTAATAATATGACAAGTCTTGTAGCCTTCGGCAACCTATGACATCACAATTAACTAATTTATTTTTAGTCTTGTAATTATAATATATAGTTGTTTATGGTAAACGTTGTCGTAAAGTTAAGATTATCATCATGTTAATCTCTAAAGCGAAGTTCAAAGTGGGTTATATTATAATTATCCGTGTAATAGTGTCTAACTGAGACTAATTTAACTTGAAACCTAACGTTAAAAAAAAGGCATATTTATGAGAAATTTATAAAATACTTAATATAAAAATATATTGCAAATTTTATTTCTACCCGTAATTTTTTTATAAATCGTTATAAGTTACGTAATTAAATACATAAATCTTATTGTATAAATGTTATTATTGAAATATTATTTATAAATTTGGCATGAGTTCTAATAAAAAATTAAGTATTCAATTTAAAAATACGATGCATGTTCAAGTGATTTTGAACTACCTCTACAATGCAATCTATAAGTATAGTAAGTTTACAATAACTCAGCATCTCACTTAACTTGTATTACCATTTTAGTGAATAGTAATTAAAAAAATCCGTGCCCGCAGGGGGACACGCGTGGGTAGACCTCGTGTGTAAGTTGTTTAAAATGTAACTACTACCTAAGAATAACACATGATGCCATTGTTTACATCAAAAATTTTCAAGCTAAAAGTGGTTTTTATTTTTTTTCTTGGAAACGGTACCATTTACGGAAAAACTTTTGGTACCTAAATTTAGAGTAAAAAATAACCTTTCTATTTAAAATAATTGTGATGTAAGAATGTTTACCAGAAAAAAGTTATGAATTTTTTTCCAAAAATTTTTGGTTTTTTTACCCCCACCCCTAAGTTATTGAAGTTAGGTTTTCGGTTTTACTACATTAGTTATAGGTATTCATCAAAGACATCATATGATATGAATGCGATTGATCTTCTTTGTATAGGGAAAAAGTTATGGTCGAAAAACTGAAATCAGAAAAAGTGGGGCCCTAGCGCCCCCTGTGGCCGGATTTCTCTGGTTAACGAACTTGACCTTCATTTTTGGATGTTTGATTTTTGTGCAAAGTTTGAAAGCGATCCGAGTGAAACAGCGGCCGCTATCGTGCTGACAAAAGTCGAATCTGGACGTGCGTGCGTGCATATATATATATATATAAACATTTTGACCAATGGTCATTTTGGACGCGGGGGGTCATAAGAAGACCTCCTGTGAAGAAATTTTTCCAAAATTCGAAAGTCGGGTACAAATGAATGGGCAGACCGAATTCTTCGAGGTCTACCCAACTGGAAGTAATCCCATTTCAGTTCCGAAATGGGTGCTCTTTTGAATTTTGTCGATCTTCGTGAATGGGACTTTAAATGCTTTCAGGTGATTGATTGTATCTATGAGAGTAAAAATGAAATGACGTTAAATATTAGTTGAGTAAATGATACTAGTTTTAACCTGTGACATCGTCTCAGTGAACTAAAGAAGGGACTGAATATTTAATGATAATGTAGTGAAGTACTGCCAGGATGTCTGTTCATATACATGGTGTAGGAATTATAGTCCAAGTTGATAGGTTTTATGTTTTAATAAATATAATGCATGTCTAGATTGTCATTGAATATAGAAAAAATTACATCTGCAAAAAGAAATAGGAAGAGATAAGAAAATGTCCAAATAGTTATTTGTCATAGTATAAGGAATTTATTTGTATTCCGCTATGAGGACGACTTGGTTTCATGTCAGTCCCAAGAATTCACGCAAAGCAACATGTGGTATTCAAGAAACTCTTTGCACTTTGATTTAAATGTTAGAATATATTAGATTATCTCAGCACTATAAAACGTACATAACTTTAAATACAAAGGAATATTGTTTAGAAAATATAAGAACGAAGATGGAAAAAACTAAAATAAAATAGATGAAAAATAAAAAATACTAAGAACTTGAAAAATATATTATTGTACTGTATTATTGGTAATTGAAATATAGAGAATTCAGTTTTCTAATTTATATATGAATTGTCTTTATGTATTATTTTTTTTATATTTCAATGTTAGTTGTGTATCAGATCTCTTGTATATTTTATATACGTTTACATTAATTAAACTAAATAAATAAACAACAAAATTTGAACGTGTTTAATAAATATAGTGACAGTAGAATTGAATAGTACTGTATCAAACGATTGCTGTATACGAGTAATTTTCTCAGTCCCAGAACTGTGTCGTTTGAATAAACTATCTAGATTCAATTTAGTCTGCCAATAAAGCTTTTGAACACAGTATTTACACTGAAGTGTATATTATAGTTGTTTTCTATGAACAATTACATCTAGAAAGGATTTTTTTTGGAATGAAAGATTTGAAAACAATGCTGAGACAAAATTGAATAATCGGCCGTATATAGTTTTGTATATTCATAAGTTTGATACAGATTATAAGAAATAGGTTAACCAACAAGAAAAAATAAGAGGACCGTTATAGTAACGGTAAATAAACCATTCGGTAAACAAATTTTGATTTCTTAATAGCAATGTCAAAAATAAAATACCCATCAAACGAATTTATAGATAGGATATGACTGGGTCGTATATTATTAAGTGATGTTATTTCTGTTGCTCTGATTGTAATATTACAGTTAAGATAGTTATTTCGATGTAGTTGTATTAATATTCAAACCGTCAAAACTTCTTACTTTTATATAAGAAAGAATCTGTATCTTATACATATGTATTTAAATCTTGTGTAGACTATAACGTGGTGTTATTATATTAACAATAAAATGTTATCAGATCATGAAACAGAGAAAATCTTGAAATATTTCAATTACTATTCACCTCTTATTTTTATGCAATCGCGCTGTAACATAACTAGTATTACCAAAATATTTTATTAAAATATATATATATATATATATATAAGGTTTGATCATGTATTGCTATATAGAAAAACGAGTTTTGTACGTAATAAGAAAATAGTGTTATTGTTATATTTTAATAATTTTAAAACATTTTAATATTTCACTCTTAATAATAAGTATATTTATATTTTATATACTCTATAATAAAATTAATTACACATAAACTGATTTTACTGGAGCCTCAAAAATTATTATTTCTCTTTTTTCGTCTCGATTAGGATGGTAAGGACCTACAGTTATAAAATAACTAATTTGCTATTATTATACTATAATTAAGATAATCATATACTTATATCGTAATGTATCGTATGTCAGTTGATAGTAGTTATTGACGTTGTAGTTGATAGGATTTATTATCAATCGGGAGATCGTTTAGCTTGTGAAGAAAATAATAAAAAACTATTTGTTTAAGTATTTACTCCTCTTAACCACCTCTTATATTTAATTTGGAATGAATGAAACTTATCTAAGAATGTAATAATTATATATTATCTTATCATATATTTTGTATGTTCATAAAATTTAAATATGATAATATGATAGATTTCTAAACATATTTTGCTTGTAAACTAAATCTGCAGTATATGTGTTTAATATAACAAGATAGCACAAGTTATTTGTTCTCTGCAACAGAGCTTTTGAGGTTCCGAGAGCGTCATATACGAGGGATTGCATTGTACGTGAAGTTGAGTAACGCTCTGAAGCTCGTTTATTTGTTGACACTCTCTTAGTACTTAAGAGAAGAGGACACGTTTTTACAAAGGATACTTCTTTATTTAGGTTTTATGAAAGGCCAAAAGAAAGTAAAAAATCCGTGCCCGCAGGGGGACACGCGTGGGTAGACCTCGTGTGTAACTCGTGTAAAATATAACTCACTACCTAAGAATAACACATGATGCCGTTGTTGACATCAAAAGTTTTCAAGCAAAAAGCGTTTTTTTTTTCTCGGACAAGGTATCTTTTTTGGAAATACTACTAATAACGTGCGTGCGTCCAGATTCGACTTTTGTCAGCACGATAGCGGCCGCAGTTTCGCTCGGATCGCTTTCAAACTTTGCATAAAAATCAACCATCTAAAAATGAAGGTCAAGTTCGTTAACCAGAGAAATCCGGACACAGGGGGCGCTAGGGCTTAACTTTTTCTGATTTCAGTTTTTCGACCATAACTTTTTCCCTATAAAAAGAAGATCAATCGCGTTCATATTATATGATGTCTTTGATGAATACCTATAACTAATGTAGATAAACCGAAAACGTAACTTCAATAACTTAGGGGTGGGGGTAAAAAAACCTAAAATATTTGGAAAAAAATTCGTAACTTTTTTTCTGGTAAATATTCTTACATCACAAGTATTTTTAATAGAAAGGTTATTTTTTTACTGTAAATTTAGTTATCAAAAGTTTTTCCGTAAATGGTACCGTTTCCGAGAAAAAAAATAAAAACCACTTTTAGCTTCAAAATTTAAGGTAGGTAAAACCACGGCAACTTTTTTCTGGTAAACATTCCCTCCTCGCAAATATTTTTAATAGAAAGGTTATTTTTTACTCTAAATTTAAGTATCAAAAGTATTTCCAAAACAGATACTTTTTCCGAGAAAAAAATAAAAACCGCGGTTTGCTTGAAAATTTTTGATGTAAACAACGGCATCATGTGTTATTCTTAGGTAGTGAGTTATATTTTAAACGAGTTACACAGAGGTCTACCCACGCGTGTCCCCCTGCGGGCACGGATTTTTTTTATTAACATTTCGAATTTTAGCTGAAGTTAATCTATAAATAAACATTTCTTATAGGAAAAAAGTATCAATAGTTAAGAAAGAAAAATAAACTTTACGTTTGATAAATGATGACAGGTAAAACACGTAATTTCAGGATTTACAAAGCTTGCAGAAAATTGTGATCACAGTGTCATATCGTAACTTCATAGCCCCGAAGACTAACACTAAAACTAAACAACAATGTAACGTAAACAGATTGAGCCTCCCTTAATAGAATCCTAAAACGATGTCACCTTAGCAGTTAAGATACTCCATATTATACTCTTTGTGTTGGCTTACTTTAAAATACTTTCAAACTTATGAATATATAAAAATTGTTTATTAAAAGTTAAAATACTTTTTTGACTTGATTATTAATATTTTTATAATAAGAACCAGTTTTCGAACGAAGTTATTCATCTAAATGTTTAAGTAAAGTTTCATTGTTATCGAGTTTGTTCAGGTGAGGGGGTTTCAGAGTGGAGTTATTTGTATTATGGATAAATGTCAGAGGTTTTATTATAATATTAAAATCGTACAGAAGTGCTATTTTCGACAAATATGAATTGTATCATTACGTTTAATTAAAAGTTCATCCCTTGACATTGACAGCGCAGTTTAATCCCCTGGTGAGGAATAATAGCTGCACGATGGGAGTCTCATATTTCGCAAGAGAGTCTTATGTTGCTGGATCTTGGTATATCTGTGTACAAAATTTCATACAAATTCATTTATTACTAGCGTGAGAGACAGACTTTCCATTTGTAATGTGAGTACAGTACTAATTATATTCATGTGTTCTCTTAATCCTACTACAAGCTGTCATCAAATAGTTTGTTATGATATTATAATTATGTTTAATTACACATTACATAGTGTTAGTTCACTTGACGTCATTCGATGTTACTCGGTCGAGTATGGGCCAGATAAATAATCCGGTAACATCTGTTCTTGCTTCGATCAATCAGTCTGTAAAGAAGGGAGAACAGTGGATCATAATAGTTTTGGGTTTTACGCAAATGCGTTTTAGAGTGCCTATTATATGCGAGAATAACCCTGAATAGATGAAAGTAAAATCATATATTTGTCTATATTTATGATCCATAACTATCAAAAATAAAATAGAAAAGGATGGTAAGAAAAAGATTAACTATATACAGTTAAGCATAATTAGTGAGTTTTTGAAAGTTATTCTTTAATAACATGTATTTAAACTATGTGAAAGACAAGCATATTCATTGTAGGAATAAAATAAGCTCTCCAAATCCATTCAAAATTGGATTCATAGATTGCGATAGAACATATTATTGAGTTTAGTTTCTGTATTATCTTGACTGTTGTTAAGATCCCGACAGCAGAAGAGAACATTTATCAGTTCGTCAGCGAATAATCATTAAATTACTTATTACACGAATATACAATGTCACCTCATAATAACAATCCACAAATATATTATATTCATAATCAACATGATGTTACTCGGGTGAAGGTAGAATATACCTACATTAAATAATAAATTTATTTTATCATTAAAAGTCACTAATGAATATTATATTTTAGTAGGACCATGTTTCATTGATATTGTGTTAGTTAATAATTTATAAAAAACAAAATAATTTGGAAAAATCATTTCAATAGTTTCCATTTCATAGTTTTCTGGTAAAGTTAGAAAAACCACAATTGTCATATAAAAACATTATATTCAAGTAAAAGAAATAAACGTTGAGTCGAAGTAAAAAACTTTTAACCGATAAAACTTTTTCTATATGTAATCCTATACATTATTGTTGATTTGTCTTCAACTTGATAAGGGTTTTTAGAGGTTTTTAAATACCTTTTTGTTGGTTTTGGTCACCTACGTATTGTTGCAGCTAATAATATTTCAAAAATAATTTGGTTTTCAAGTCTTGCTGAAAAAGTGTTATTGACATTCAGATCAAATTCATATAAAATTATATGTCACCTTTTTAAAAAAATGTTAAAATATATATTTTTAAAATTATATCACGAGTTATTTTAATTTTAGAATCTAGATATTTTTTCCTAAATTACAGAACAAAAGATATATTTTTTGGCAAATCATTCTTGAGAGTTAATTCTATTTCGTATACTTCTAAAGCGGACATGTATTATTCACGGGGGTTCTAAATAATCAAAATATGTATCTCTTTAATACGAAAACGTGTTCCCCTTAAACGCTTTCATAAAATACTTTTGTCGTTATGTTTTCTCGTGGGATTACACTTTGTATAGAAATTTGAGTATTACGAACATAATAAAAGACGTGGGTTCTCTGTGAACACATTTTTGTTTGACAGTAAATTTTTTTTCAATTTATCAATTTCCAAACTAGTTTGCAGAGCTTAAAACTTTTAAGTGATGTCTGTGTATCTAATTGTATGTAATGCTTTTATTACACATAAAATGTTGTATAAGTGTAGATTATCCGGAAAAGTACATTTGTTACTTTTTAGTCTGGCAAAATACAAGACACCCATGAAAAAAACGACTGAAGGGAAACAGACTGTTACTTTAGTTATTTGTTTTGATAAGAACCACCTATTCCATCCACTGTTCCATGTCAAAGGTAATATACCGGATAATACCGGAATAAAGCCACTGTTTCACAAAAATATGATATAAATAATAAATATCTCGACTTAGTAGAGAAGCTTATTTAAATGTAATTAAATTTCAGGCGTTTTCGCTTCCCGTTCCTAGGATAATCCGCACAGAGGGATGTCTGCTTTCAGACGTTTCTTGAATTATTGAAGCCAACCTCTTTTATTCAAAAATTGTTTACTTTTCTTTCTTTTTGCTGAAATATTTACGGTCCATATATATTATGAATTTAAATTAATAATGCCAATAATCAATTTTATTTTATTTTTGTGTTGTCGTTTTATAAAACTTAAATATCAGTTGTAATCACGTGTCCTCTTCTCTAAGTACTAAGAAAGTGTCAACAAACAACCGGGCTCTAGAGGTGTTACTCCACTTCATGCACACTCTTAGTACTTTTTTTTTTTTTTTTTTTTTTTTTTTTTTTTTTTGTTTGTCTCTGCTGTTAGCCCTACTGGCCATGACAGCGTCACTGGTGTACTGGACGGGTGCAGAGACCCGCCCTTGAAAAGGAGGGCCTGTAGGGCCCCAGGGGAACGCGCGTCCTGAGGGCGCCTCCTGTGAGGCTCGGACCACGGCTCAGGACGCCGTTAGGTGGGAAGCGAGGGTTGGATGTGGGTTAGAATTTGACACTAACGTCCTCCGACGGCAGAACGCCGGAGCAACGTGCTTGGATGGGGGCTCTTAGTACGTTCGTACAACTTCAATACAATCTCTCTTACATTACGACGCTCTCTGAAACTCACAAACTCTGTTACAGAAGACAAAACCTGCACCATCTTGTTGTATTAACTACAAATACTATAGTTTTAGATTAGATTTAAATGGACTAAGAAATATACATTTTGTAGAAATATATATATTCTTTCACAGTTTTGATAAATTGTGTTATACGAAAAAGAGATGTGTGTGTATTATCTTTGGCTTTACGGTTATACTGAAACGACACAGTTCTGGGACGGAGAAAATTACGCGTATAAATTTTACATACAAATATTACTGCTACTGATGCCTATTTAATTCTATTTTGTTACTATTAAAAAGTCATAAAAATTCAATTTATTGTTAAATATATTCCGACTTTTAACCAAAGATTCTATTTATTAATTTTCTTATTGTTGGCGATGTACAGAATATACAGGAGATCTGTTATCAATTAAAGTTATAAAGTTCAAGTGTCACTAATTACCTTTTAGAAAACCGATCGTTGTTTTCATATCTACATATATATATATATATATATATATATATATATATATATATATATATACATACACATATACATATATGTAGGTATGAAAACGTAACATTAATTTACTACGTTTTATAGCACTTACTAAAAAAGACATACGACAACGTTGATTTGCTAATCTTCTTAATAGAAATAGGTGGATTGAAAAAGCCGATTAACTTTGAACATATATTCTTCAGTAAATTATCATATGACGATTTACTGAAGAATACAATAATCTCTTGTTCGAATACATTTACCACACAATTAAAAAATAAGTTAATTAATGATGTAGTGTAGATTTCAGAATAAAAAAAATGTAACTCGATTCTAAGATTTGCTGATATTTAAGCTTTTGTGGCAAAATTGATTGATATTATGTAAAATTTTTTACCAAAAAAAAAAGTCATTTCTTCTAGTTTTATTTGAAACGTAAGAGGTGATTTTAATTAAACACTAACAATACGTAACATTTCTTTTGTTATTAAATTGTACACTACAGAATTTGCTAACTTGTATCAAAACCGTTTTAACTGATTCCTTTTCTTATTCAGTACAAGTACGTTTGCTTAAATCTAATATAGACCCTACCAAAGACTTGAACATATAATTTTTCATTCCCTTCATATATTTTCCAAACAAAATCTCTAAGTATATTAAGATATGTACATTTTATAATATTTTGTTTACTTATAAGACATATTAAAAGATTTTCTGGATTCTTTCCATTAAATATAATAATATAAACCTTTTCTATGTGAGATAATCCAATATTTAAATCGAAGTACCTAATATCTAATATCTTAAATGTCAAATGTTTCTTTGGGTGAATTCTTGAGACTGACATAAAACAAAGTCATCCTAATATTGTAATACAAACATATTCCGTGTATTTTAACAAATAACTATTTTGACGTTTTTCTTATCTCTTCCTATTTCTTTATTCAGATGCCAATCTTTGTAAAGTCAACAATAATAATCCAAACAAGCAATATATATACAAATATCCGAAATGATAGACTGTTACTAAACCACATCGTGTAATTTGCATTATAATTATTATGACCTCGATATCTTAACAATACTTATCACATATCATATTCAGTTTCTTCTTTAGTTTATTGAGACGATTTCCCAGGTTAAAACTAGTATCATTTACTCGAACTAAGATTAAACGTCATTTCATTGTTACTCTTATAGATACAGTCAATCACCTGAAAGCATTTAAAGTCCCATTCACGAAGATCGGCAAAATTCAAAAGAGCACCAACTTCGGAACTGAAATGGGGTTATTTATAGTATTAATTGCTTTTCGTGGTAAAATTCAAATTGAGTTAGGTGAAAATTATTCTAGACTTGCTATAATTTTAAATCGCTGGGAGTGGGTTTAAAATCAGTTGAATATATATCATGTTTTTAATTTGAATACTTACACTTGAATTGAAATAATTGTGAACTTACTAATTTTGGTTTCAATAATAACATTTTCAGAGCGACATAGTTGCAATACTACTCAGTTCTTTATTAAAGATTAAAAATAATAATAACATTTACTTAGAAGTAAATCTAATGTATTTCACTACTTAACTGATATTGATTTTATTTATTTATATCTTTTCCACTTTGAATTATCACCAGTGACACTTGCGTACTTCTAATGGGAGGGACAGGAGAGCCTATTTTGATACTATACATATCAAAATAAGCCTTTATTTAAAGACACTCTCCTACTTAAACATTTATATATTTTTTACAACAAATTGTCAATACAGATACAACTTTTTTCCAACAACAATTTAACATAATTATCTGCTCTTGAAGATCTTAAAGTATAATCTTTTTAAAAATAATATCCAGCTCAAAAAAATACTTGACTTTTGTTTGAATAAACGTTGGGTTCTAAATTAGGCAAAACTAAACACTTTGAACATTGCTTTAGAGATAAAGATGATACAAAGTGCGTCAAAGCTCGGTAACTCAAAAACAAGAGGTAGAAATTCTAAATCTAATGTATTAATATTCAGGTCTAAAACATTAATTAGTACAAAGATCTACTCGAGTTGAGATTGATTAACTGTGTCAAAAGCAAAGCTGAAACACTTTTCCCATAGGGTTTGGATTAACATTCTGTACTGTGTTTGTAGCAACAGGAAAGTTTAGAAAGTAATGTATTTAATTACTTAACATGGCCAAAAATGTTTTTATACAATTTCAAACAATATTTTATATTTTGTTTTTTGACAAATTTTCAACAACTTTTTACATACCTATAACTACAGATAACTTTTTACAGTAGCGCAAAGTGGATATCTCTCAAAATAAACGTTCCTGCCTGCCTGCCTCCCTCGAGTCAACTTAAATTATACTGCCATTGATAGCTTTAGCGAAACATTTACATTTCTTCAAAGGCACTGTTGCCGCGAGTTTTAGTTTGATTTTTGGAGAAGAAGTTATTTTCTTAATTTAATTTAATATTTGTTTTCTTTTTATATTATATTTTTCTTAATTTTTGTTGGTTTTGGTGTATATCAAATTATATTGTTTACAGTAGATATATATTTATATAATATATATTGAATATTTTCAGAGCCATTGCTTGCCAGATTTTTAATACTACATTTAGTGACCTTTGCATTGACGTTTCGGTCAGTTTCCCTTACGTAATCACAAGGAATCTTGTGCATATCCAGGATGTACTTTTATCACTAGTGACTATCCTAACTTATAGTGATGATGAAGGATAGTCTTAATGATATAATTACGCCATACTAAGTATCCTTTCCTAGCAGTTATCCCTTTGACATATGGCAGGTAAATTGGTAATGCTTCTTATGTAGGTTATGTATTATTTTAGACAACACTATTCATATTGTAAAAAGGATATTAACAATGAACTGTTTTTAAACACTCTGTCTGTATTTTATATCTTTGGAACATATAATGTCACACCTAAATTAAGCATTAAGTTATAATATTTATTTTATAAATCCAAAATATTTTCGCAGTCCATCATTCTCAAAAGTTTGTCACCGAATATATAATACTTTGCCAAATGTTCGTCCTGTGAACAGACGTCGCAGTGTTAGTCAAACTACGATAATAAATCACCGACTTGTATGTTACAGATTGTGTACAATTTATCTTGACAGCTGTCTACATTCTATTTGAAGTTTACATATCAGTATTATTTTTGAAATCTTTTTAAACTTTAGCGTTTGAATATATATTTGTTCCATTATGAATGATTATAATTTTAAATAACATATATTAGAATATTATTAATTTTATAGTTAATCATCTTATACAATTTATTTAAAATACACATCAAAATGAAATATATAACTAACTACCTTATTATATTTCTCAGTTCAAAATTCTGAGTATATATGTTTGTGAATGTTTCTTATTTTCAAATTGGTATATAATAAAATATCTTAAATATAATAATTTTATAATGATTTTTATTGTTTAGTCACCGAAAAGTTTGTAGGCTCTATACAAAATACCCTTAGACCTTTGTAATAATTTCCGTACATTGAATTTTCATTGATATAATGGTGTCTTGTCCTCGCTCATTTTAAAACAATTAAAATATTATAACCCCAACATCACGATATCAACAAAAAGTTTAGTTAATTATTAAATAAATTAAATTTATTAAATTAATTTAATAACGTTTAAAATATATTTATGGTGTTATCATTAAACCATTAAATACATAATGTTCGTTTACTTGACGTCACTTGTCGAGACTCGGTCGGGATTGGGTCATCTAACTAGTCTGGTCACACTGTTGTTACTTCGATCGATCAGTCTGCAATCTAGAGAGAACTCCTGTTCCCTCCTTATTGCAGACTGATTGATTATTACTAGTATGGTCTTTGTTGTTATGCATATGCAATTTGGAGTGACTATTACGCGAGATTAACTTTAAACAAATGGTAAAATCACATCTTTGTATATATTCATAAACTTCAACAGTTAAAGACAAAATATATGTAGAAACTATTAAAAATACAATGCACAATTTGTAGTTATATTTTTTAAACATTTATTTTCTTAATATTAAATGTAAACAAACATGTTCCAAAAATAGCAGATACAGCTAGGAATACTACGAGTATATTAATGGCATTCAAAATTTGATTACGACCGTTGTCAGGATCCGGACAACAGAATACATTTATTTAATGCGTAATGTCCATTATATCCATTATGGAAAGCCGGTCTCGATAACGGAAATCCTACAAACATATCACTGTTAATCAACGAATCATCAATAAATTTTACGCTACAAATAATAAACAATTTTCCATTATAGCATCGACCAAGTCATAAATTCAATTTAAATATCAATATTATTATGTGAAACTAGAGTTTTTCGTCTAGTTTCGTTTCATAGTTCTCGTCATTTTACAAAACATTACTTGCCAGGTGTTTGGTATTAAAAAGATTGAAGTTAAATGGAAGACTCAGAAACATCTTAACCCCGTGGATATATTGTACAAAATGTGTTTATTTTAAATAAATAAAATACAGAAATTAATTAAACTATATCCTTAAAAAATATTTTTATTACATTAGCTGTTGCTAAGGTTCGTTTTTATCTGCTCCTCATCTCAAATTACCAGCCATCTATCTTCACGTAAAAAAATAAATTAAATTATTTTGTAATTATATCCCTGACCAACATTTGATATTATCCATGAAAATAATAAAACACACGGAGTGACTTATAACTATATAAAAATTTTATTAATATCAGTTTTTGCGTAATGAAAATAACAAACAGAAAATAATTTTAATTACTATTGTTTTGAATTACGTGTCATGTATTGAAGTTGTGGTCATTACTTTTTTAATATTGAATGTTCGGTACATTTTGCGTAATTTTTGTACAGATTTATTTTATTTATTTACTCTTTATTGTAAATTACAAATGGCGAACTTAATGCCTATTGGCATTCTCTACCAGCTAATCTTTGTGGACGATGAAAAATTGCGGTAGGCGTAAACAAATCAAAAATTCAAAATAAAATTAGTACTAAGTGAAATTTTAAAAATATAAAAAAATATACTCGTATATGAATTAAGTATGGCAGCCGAGGATCCAAAAAAAAACAAAATTATAAAAATACTTTATTTAAAATTACAATTTAAGTTACAACTAAAATGACGACTGCTTGCTCGATATTAGAAAAGAAGAGTGACAATTATATTTAAAATTAATTATAAAGAAATACATTTATGTCAAGTGCACATTCAGCTTGTTATAAAACTATAATAAAATAATAAATTTATGTGAAATGCAGATTTAGCTTTACGATTGTTAATATTCCTGGATTCTGATGCAATGCAATGCACATATTGCACCAACGCTTGCTATGCGGTTCCCGCGATACATGGGAACATAACTTATGTACTATTATTAATAATAATATATATATATATATATAAACATAAAATATATAAAATATATATACATATTATAAACACTTATAATATCTAATTAAATATACTTACACATAATAAATAGCATATATATCTGAATGAAATGTGTATTAGGAAGATTCAAGGAAGTACTTGCGAATAAGATTTTTAAAAGACTTTTTGGTAGGTGCCTAATATTTTCAGGAAGATTGTTCCAGAGTATAGAAGCTTGAATTCTAAAAGACTTCTGAAAAAGTTTTATGCGATAGGATGGCCATTTTAAGGTTGGAAGATGATCGAAGCAATTTGTTATGTGTTCGAAGCATTTATGAAATTTTATTGTCAGTTTTTTACCTAATAATTATATTATTTGGAAACAAATCATTGAATAGCTTTCCTTGGCACAAAGGGTTATGTTCTGTGTGAAAATCCTCACTTTGTGGATAGTCTGAATTGGAAAACGGTTTCCTTTATTAGTCTCATCTTTTTATCTAGCTCCCTATTTATAATAGGATCAATGGAACTGTAATGTATAGAGACTTCAGGACAGGAAATGGTAAGGATAGGGATAGGGAAAAGGACTTAAATTTTAAAACGTAAAACCACAAATATTTTTTATATCTTTAAGGGAGACATCTTACACACTTAAACTAATTTAAACTGAGATAGTTAGATAGTTGGAGAGAGTGTAAAAAGATAAAATGCCGATGCTATTATACTAAGAATCAGTTATTATTCCAATAGACCCTTTAAATGTACAAAATCTAAAATTTAAACAAAATACCACAATCAATAGAAATCTGAATACATAAACTAGTTCAACATCCTCGTTTAGGACAGCATAGAGAGGGGGTTTAACTTCAAATTTTTTCGTGTGCCTGTCTCCGTTATCACATCCGTCTGAATAAAACAAAATATTACAATAAAATTATACAGGATATTTAAGAAATAATAATAGTTTATCGAAAGTTATGAAAAAAGGTACATGAGCTTATCGATGTTCAACGTTTTTTCCAATAAATGTTTGGTTTTACAAATATCTTCACTCTAAACCAGTACAGGTATATTACGATGCAAAAATATATATTTAAGCAAACATATTAAGAAAAAAGCATGTTTAAAAAAGAAGAATAATAAAATACTACAATTTCTCAATTATAAGAAAATATAAAATTGTCTGTATTTCAAAATTATATCTTAATTATGTTAGTCACTTAATTTATTTTTATTCCAACAAAATACACTTTATCATTATATTTATTCGATAAAAACTCGTGAGAATTAATATATATATTTGAAAAATATATATATTGACAAAATTAATTATGCTCCAGAAGCTACTCCTCACACCTTCCTTAACAGCACACTTTAATTTACAATCTAAATTCAAATGCTTGTCTTCAAGCGCGACAGACAGAGAGACGAAACTTCGTAGCATTCCATGGATTCACCGTGCGGGTGCCGGGCCCATCGCGTTGCAAGAAGAGGAGTGCAAACAATGCCTGGGACTTACGACCCAGATGTAGGTTTAAGGGGCCCCTTTACTATGCGCATACACGCTCACCTTCACTGTTTACTCTCCTCTCCCTACCTAACCAAATATCGTAAGAACCTACTAAAGCCGCCTTTGAACTACATTCCAGAAATGACAATCTACAGCGTACAAATTAACTATAAATTTATTCCTGATCAGTTCGTTACATAGTTCGTAATACTTGTTAAGCTTAAATGTATGATCTTTGGGTATGTTTGTTTCCCAGGGTACAGCAAGCTCCACAAGTATAACGCGCCTTAGTTGTTTTGAGTACAGGAATAAGTCCGGCCTAGATGACGAAACACAAACATCCTCGGGGATTTTTTATTGCCTTTCGTACGTGTCCATCATGAGAGTCCAATCAGGAGACGCGTCCAATATGGAATAAGGTTTTAGTTTACGTTCTTTGGACGAACCTGCCTTTACAAACTCTACTGATATTTTGGTGGTTGTTATACCCTTCTGCGCTCTTGCTACAGAGCAACTAACTGCTTCTCGTACGATTTCTAATACTTTATCGTGGCGACGCGAGTATTTACCTCTATTTAGAAGTACCCTACACCCTACTAGCAAGTGTTTCGCGGTTCCTACTGCCTCCCCACAGATATTGCAAGATTTTTCGTTGGCTTTGCCCCATCTCATTAAGTTACTTTGATCTGGGAGAGTCATTTGGAATGCATTAAGATAAAATTTTAATAATGCTGGGGACCAATCATGAAGCAGGGTGCGCCATCGTAAAGCTAATGGAATACAAAAATCTCCTATGGTCACCCATTCGTTTTGCAATTCTAGGCTCATCGCGTGCAACCGGTAATTATCATTTTCATCGTGCCGAATAAAGGATTTTATTATTTCTATGTCTTGTTCTTTCCTACTTGATCCTAGCCCTGCTTTATTTGTTTGAGCACCTATCATAAATTGTTTATGGAATTGAAGTCGTGACTCCAGCTCTGCGGCCATTTGATCTTTTGGGAGAGATGTTACAGTATCATCATTCGACTTTGAGATGATATGTCGTTTGGTCACTCTTAGGTGTTTATAGAGTTGCGATGGGTTCTTTAATTTTAACCCAAAATTTTGTCGGTCTCTAAATAAGGTAGAAAAGTCCGCTGGATGCGCTAACCCGAGCCATGACTTCAATGACGCTTGCATCTAACTATATTGCTCCACTACGTAATTCCGTTAATGTCTAGAATATATCAGTACCTAGATTTACAACTGTAGCATTTTAGTTAAATTAGCAGATTAACGTTGAAACATACTATTTTATTTTTAGATTTTTGTTGTTACTTAATACTTACAAGTAATAAATTTTAATATTTTATGTTTATTTCATTAGATTTATTTTTTAAGGTAGAGTAAATATTTTTATTAAAATCAATATTAGAGCTAATAAAGAGTAAGCGTAATGTTTTGAATAAAAGCTATAGAATTAATTTCTCTTTACATACTCGTATAAATATGAATGGCAATATCAAAATAAATAACTAAATTTTTTAATAAAAATGATTGAATAATATAATGATTGTCAGAAACAAAAAATCAGAGCAATTTTGTTATGATATCGTAATTTAAGCGATTAAATGATATATGCTAAGTTTAAATCAAATTTAACTTATAAAAAATAGAGTTATCCCAAGGAATAGTTTGCTAATTGTATAAATATTGTAAAAAAAAATGTTGTTTACGGTAAAAGTTGTCGTAAAAATAAGATTTTTATCATGTTAATCACTAAAATAAAGTTCAAAGTGGGTTATATTATAATTTTCGGTGTAATAATCTAATCAACTCAATTCAACTTAAAGCTTTACGTTTATTCAAAGAAAGAAATTACTGTAGCGACATAAACTTATTATAAAAAGAATATTTTTGATATATTTTCAGACTAAAATTAAATAATTCGTATAATTATATATATATAAGTATATTATAACTTTCTAAAATACATTATATAAATTTCAAATTTCAAATTTTATTTATACCTATAATTTGTTTATAAATCAATATTAGTTACGCCGTTAAATGCACAAGCTTTTTTTTATTAAATGTTATTATTGAAGTCTAATTAATAAATTTTGCATTTGTTGTTAAAATAAATAAGTATTATACGATGTATATTAAAGTGATTTTGAACTACCTATACCATGCGATCCGAAAGTACAGTAAGTTTAGAATAGTCCCAAGAATGCACGCAAAGCAACAATTGGTATTCAATAAACTCTTTGTACTTTGATTTAAATGTTAGAATATATTAGATTATCTCAGTACTGTAAAACGGTAATTTAAATACTTAGGAATGTTGTTTGGAAAATATAAGAACAGAGACGAAAGAAACTGAAATACAACAATTCAAAAATACAAAATACTAAAAACTTTGAAAAATATATACAATAAGTATTGTGTTATTGTTAATTGAAATATCATAATAAAGAATTCAATTATCTTATTTACAATGATTGAAATATGAATTGTGTTTATTATGAACGTGTTTAATAAATGTAGTGACAGTACAATTGAATAGTACTATGTCAAACGATTGCTGTATACGGGTAATTTTCTCAGTCCCAGAACTGTGTCGTTGGAGTAAAACTATCTAAATTCCACTTAGGCTGCCAATAAAGCCTTAGAGCACAGTCTTTGCGTGTCAAACAGACTTTCCATTTGTAATATGAATATATTACTAATTATATTCACGTATATCTTTCATTCTTATTTCTGAAGTCTTAAATATTAAAACCTTTGTCTTGTAATAGATTTTTGATTTTTGAGCTTAAAACTTCTACAACCAATAGATTAAGGTAAATAAATAAATAGTGCACTTCGGATAGTTCCGGTGTCGGTATGTAAAAGCTTACATATGTTGAAAACATAAAAAAACTAAGTAGCCAACGGCCATGACCAGTTCTTAAAGCAATAGAAGATAACTTTCGTTTTGTATTTTGTTTAATCTTCGACAGGAACGGTGACATCACAACTATAAAATAGTTTTAGGAAAATTTTAAAACTTTAATAGACATTTTGAAATCCAGAATTATATATTTTCGCTAAATTATCTTCTTCTTCTGAGACAAGTATTGTAAAAAGAAAGAGAGAAAAACGAAAGAGTTGCTTTTTGTGACATACAAATCAAATTTTTATTTCGATAATAACATTTACTGCGTTAGTACCGAGCACGTATGATACAGCATGTAGTAAGAAATTAAAAATATTTCGACTACTGATAAGAAAGAAAAGAGATCTTTGTTACAACAGAATATCCAAATAAAAAGGAAAGAACGGACAGTTCCTCCATTGCATTATCATTGCGCAGCGTGCGTAAGATTTTGACATAGTGATGTCTTATTCTCGTTCATTTTATAACAATTTAAAATTATTATACTCCTACTTTAAGCAATTTATTTTATTCATAATCAATATAATATTACTCGGGTGAAATTAGAATATACCTACATTAAATAATAAATTTATTTTGTCATTAAAAGTCACTAATGAATATTATAAATTTTTTTTTTACTTTTTTATTTTTGTGTTTTTTATTTTTGTTTCTGTTTTTTTGTTTTTTGTATTTTTTTCTGCTTTTTTTGTGTTTTTATTTTTTGTAGAATTTGTTGTTACCATTTTGTTCCCACGAGTACTGGACATTTTTACGGCCCCCCCCCAGAGGTCCAATAGAGGGGCAAGGCTATGTAGAACAAGATGTGCCTGAATCTTGAGGGGAAAACGCTAATGACATATCATTTTTATCCACCCTAATGCCGCATAATGCAGTTCTCGGCGCGCTTTTACCTTTTACCTTAACTTGGGTGGTGTACCCCTAGCGACGTATCATTTTTAGCCACCCTAACGCCACACAGTCCTCGACAGGATACCAGATCTTGACTTGAGTAGGAGATTCATATTGTAATCTTGTATGGTATACTGTATTATACTTACCAAGCCCTTTATTTTGATACCCATATTGATGGGATTTAAAACTACATTATCCGCCATTTTGTAGCAATGGCCATCTTTGATTTTGATTTTGTATAGTGCACTAAATTCTAATTGACGAGCCATTTCATTTGATACCCATATTGATGGGATTGAAAAAAACTAAGTCGTTGTAGTAGCGGACATCTTGGATTCACAATAATATTGAATATGGATAATTGTATTGTCACCAAAATCAAAGGAGTATACCAAATTTCAGATCAATCGGTTAACGGGAAGAGGGTTAAATTTCAATTACTAAATTTGACCCAAACAAACAAACGGGGTGAGCTAAATAAAACCGTTTAATTATTTACGTTTCTTTCTTTGTGCTGAAATATTTTAAGTCCATGATAATTATTAGGAATTTATTTAAAATATTTAATTAATGTCAATATTTCTATTGCTTTATAACGAAATTTAAAATTTCTTAGCTAGGATATAAATATGTATGTATTTCTAAACGGATAGTATTTTGTCAATAGTTTTTATTAGTCCTATTGTTAGGTCTTTGCTACTTGTTATGTCATTGTAAATACTGTACATAAAGGCTTTATTGGAAGACTAAATGGAATCTAGATAGTTATACTCAAACGACATAGTTCTAAGACTGAGAAAAAACCCGTATGAAGCAATTATTTCACACAATACTGGCGCCTGTTTCAATTCCTTTTTTTCTAAAAACTCTATATATTGATTTCTATTATTGGCGATGTACAGGACATACAAGAGACCTGTTATTAAACTAGTGTTATAATGATCGTGTCACTCCTTGAAAAGACCATTAACTTTCTCCATAAATTGTCATTTTTTCTTGTTAGAATACATTTATCACACTAGATAAAAATAGAAATTAATCGATTTGTAGATTGTAGATTTCAGAATATTAAATTTTTAATCAGTCTAAGATTTGATGATATTTAAGCTTTTGGGGCCAATATGTAAAATAACCAAATATTGTTAACCATTCTTTTATCAAATAAAATAATTTTATTACAACTAGTTTTAATTGAAATATATATATTGAGGTAAATTTTAATTAAACATTAATAATACATAACAAAGTATTTTGCACTTAAAATTGTATAATAATCAATTCATTATCATTATAAATCATGTATTACAAACAATACTTTTAATTCTATTTTTGATATATATATGTATGTTGTTAAATAAATTGTACACTACAGAATATGCTAAACTGTATCAAAACCGTTTTAACTATTTCCTTTTCTTGGTCAGTACAAGTACGTTTGCTTGCTAAAACATATATGTTTCCACTCACTCCATTCATATATTTTCAAACAAAATCTCTGAATAAGTTAAGCTATATACATTTTATAATATTTTGTTTATTTATAAGACTTATTAAAAAATTCTTTGGATTCTTTTCATTAAATATAATAATATAAATCTTTTCTTTGTGAGATAATCCAATATTTAAATCGACGTACAAGTAGTATCTTAAATATCAAATTTTTCTTTGGGTGCATTCTCAAGACTGACATAAAACAAAGTCATTCTAAAATAAAAATCCGTGCCCGCATAATTTTTTATCCAAAAAAAACGAAAATTTTTGGAAAAAAAATTATAACTTTTTTCTGGTAAACATTCTTACATCACAAATATTTTTATTAGAAAGGTTATTTTTTCTCTAAATTTAGGTACCAAAAGTTTTTCCATAAAATGTACCGTTTCCGAGAAAAAAAATAAAAACCGCTTTTAGCTTGAAAATTCAAGGTAGGTAAAACCACGGCACCTTTTTTCTGGTTAACATTCCCTCGACGCAAACATTTTTAATAGAAAGGTTATTTTTTACTCTAAATTTAAGTACCAAATTATTTCCAAAAAAGATACATTTTCCGAAAAAAAAAATAAAAACCGCTTTTTGCTTGAAAATTTTTGATGTCAACAACGGCATCATGTGTTATTCTTAGGTAGTGAGTTATATTTTAAACGAGTTACACACGAGGTCTACCCACACGTGTCCCCCTGCGGGCACGGATTTTTTAGTTCACCGAGACGATGTCACAGGTTAAAACTAGTATCATTTACCCAAACTAAGATTAAACGCCATTTCATTATTACTCTCATAGATACAGTCAATTACCTGTAAGCATTTAAAGTCCTATTCACGAAGATCGGCAAAACTCAAAAGAGCACCCACTTCGAAACTGAAATGGGATAACTTATAGTATTAAATAGAATTGATTCAAAATCAGTTGAATATATATCATGTTTTTCAATTTGAATACTTACACTTGAATTGAAATAATTGTGAATTTACTAATTTTGGTTTCAATAATAACATTTTCAGAGTGACATAGTTGCAATGTGACTCAGTTCTTTAATAAAGATTATAAAAAATAACATTTACTTAAGTCTAATGTATTTCACTACTTAACTAATATTGACTTTATTTATTTATATCTTTTCTACTTAGGATTATTACCAGTGACACTTGCATACTTCTATTGGGTGGGACAGGAGAGCCTATTTTGAGTTCTGTTAGATAGGACAAATCACCTGTACGATTTTGTTGTATTAATCACAAATACTATAAATTTAGATGAGATTTAAGATTGAATGAGAAATTTATATTATGTAAAAATATATATTCTTCCAAAATTGCTATACGGTAAAGTGACGTGATTATGTTTTATATCTGGATTTACGGTTATTAACTTTGGAAAAATAAATGCGTAATTCTTTCCAATGAAATTTAAAATGTCTTCACTAGAATCAAAATATTTATTTCTGAAATAACAATATATTGTCACTGGTTTTCTTAGTCCTATTGTGAAGTCTTAGATGCATGCTATTTCAGTAAAAATACTGTGTTCAAAGACTTTATTAGTAAACTAAATGGAATCTAGATAGTTATACTCAAACGACACAGTTCTGGGACTGAGATTATAATATATAATATTATATAATTAACCGTATGAACAATCGTTTGACACAATATTAATGCCTATTCTATCAATGGTTTGAATAAGTCATTTAACTTTGAACAAATTTTCCTCAGTCAATTGTCATATTCTCTTTCCGAATACATTTATCATCCCAGATAAAAGGTATAAATTAATTGGTGATTACTACCGATGACTTACACATATATGTTTTTACTCCATTCATAAACACAAACAGGTTAAAATTAGTAACGTTTACCCAAACTAAGAATAAACGTCAATTCATTCTTACTCCCATAGATGTACTCAATCACCTGAAAGCATTTAAAGTCCCACGAAAGCATTCACGAAGATCGGCAAAATTCAAAAGAGGGCCGGCCCACTTCGGAACTGAAATGGAATTACTTATAGTATTAATTGCTTTTCGTGGTTCATTGTAATTCAAATTGTGTGAGATGAAAGTTATTCTAAACTTGCTATACTTTCAAGTCGCTGGTGGAGTTGGTTCAAAATCAGTTGTATATATATCATGTTTTTAATTTGAATACTTACACTTTTGTTCAAATTATTGTTAATTTA
Source organism: Melinaea menophilus ssp. n. AW-2005 (assembly GCA_918358695.1). Taxonomy (NCBI): domain Eukaryota; kingdom Metazoa; phylum Arthropoda; class Insecta; order Lepidoptera; family Nymphalidae; genus Melinaea; species Melinaea menophilus. The sequence goes on along the minus strand of OU911041.1, from coordinate 19,953,025 downwards.
CTAATATTGGTTTCAATATAACGTTTACTTTTAAAATAATTTTAATATATTTACTACATAACTAATATTGATTTTATTTATTGATATCTTTTCCACTTTGGATCAGTACTAGTGATACTTGCTTACTTAGGAGAATCTATTTTGATAACATACATATCGAAATTAAAGACACTCTCGAGCTTAAACATTTATATATTTTTGGGTAGACCTCGAAGAATTCGGTCTGCCCATTCATTTGTCCCCGACTTTCGAATTTTGGAAAAATTTCTTCACAGGAGGTCTTCTTATGACCGCCTGAGTCCGAAATGACCATTGGTCAAAAAGTTTATATATATGTATATATATGCGTGCGTGCGTCTAGATTCGACTTTTGTCAGCACGATAGCGGCCGCAGTTTCGCTCGGATCGCTTTCAAACTTTGCACAAAAATCAACCATCCAAAAATGAAGTTCAAGTTCGTTAACCAGAGAAATCCGGTCACAGGGGGCGCTAGGGCCTCACTTTTTCTGATTTCAGTTTTTCGACCATAACTTTGTCCCTATACAAAGGAGATCAATCGCGTTCATATTATATGATGTCTTTGATAAATACCTATAACTAATGTAGATAAACCGAAAACCTAACTTCAATAACTTAGGGGTGGGGGTAAAAAAACCGAAAATTTTTGGAAAAAAAATCCTAACTTTTTTCTGGTAAACATTCTTGCATCACAAGTATTTTTAATAGAAAGGTTATTTTTTACTCTAAATTTAGGTACCAAAAGTTTTTCCGTAAAAGGTACCGTTTCCGAGAAAAAAAATTAAAAACACTTTTAGCTTGTAAATTTTAGGTAGGTAAACCACGGCAACTTTTTTCTGGTAAACATTCCCTCCTCGCAAATATTTTTAATAGAAAGGTTATTTTTTACTCTAAATTTAAGTACCAAAAGTATTTCCAAAAAAGATACCTTTTCCGAGAAAAAAAAATTAAAACCGCTTTTTGCTTGAAAATTTTTGATGTAAACAACGTACATGATGCATGTATTATTCTTAGGTAGTGAGTTATATTTTAAATGCGTTACACACGAGGTCTACCCACGCGTGTCCCCCTGCGGGCACGGATTTTTTTCTTAAAGTACCATTTATAAAATTTTCATAATTATCTACTTTTGAAGAACTTAAAGTATATTCTTTTAAAAAAATATATCCACCTACAATAATTCCAAGCTTTTGTTTGAATAAATGTTGGGTTCCAAATTAGGCAAAACTAAACACTTTGAACATTTTCTTGGAGATAAAGTCGATGGTATTTTAATTTCTGGCAAAATTAATTTTTATAAAGATATATACATTCCAAGTAAGCAATACAAAGTGCAAAGATCGGTAACTCCAAAACTTGGTAGAAATTCTAAATCTAATAAATTAATATTCCGGTATAAAACATTAATTAGTACAGAGTTACCAACTGGAATCTACCCGAGTTGAAATTGATTAACTGTGTCAAAAGCAAAGCTAAAACATTTTTCCCATAGGGTTTGGATTAATATTCTGTAACAGGAAAGTTTAGAAAATAATGCATTTAACTACTGATGATCGTTTACAAATTATTTGCGGAACTATGACCTATTTGTATGAATGTTTTACAATATAATAAATTCGTATACATGTCTTATTCCAATATATACCAACAACGAGAACCAACGAACTAAAGAATGAGTCGAGTTCAAGATGTAAATGGTTTGTCATTTTATATTTATTAAAATATATAAACTTATCGTGGCCACAAATGTTTTTAAACAATATCAAACATTATTTTATATTTAGTTTTTGACAAACTTTTAACGATATTTATGTATTATCAGTGTAAAGATACTTTTTTACATACCTATAACTACAGATAATTTTTTACAGTTGCACAAAGTGGATATCTCTCAAAATAAACGTTCCCTCGATAACCATAAACTCAAAACACATCACCGTCCGTCAGCGAGTAGTCGATAAATTACACGCTCCACGAATAATAAACAGTGCCCCGTCGCAACGTCAACCCCCACATAAATTAAATTTATAATCAACCTGCTTCTCTTGAGTCAAATTAAATTATACTGCCATTGATAACTTTAGCTTAACATTTACATTTCTTCAAAGGCACTGTCGCCGCGAGTTTTAGTTTGATTTTTGGAGAAGGGGAAATTATTTTTTTAATTTAATTAAATATTTCTTTTCTTTTTATATTATATATTTCTTAATTTTTGTTGGTTTTGGTGTATATCACATTATATTGTTTACAGTAGATATACATTTAAATAATATATATTGAATATTTTCAGAGCCATTGCTTGCCAGATTTTTAATACTACATTTAGTGACCTTTGTATTGACGTTTCGGTCAGTTTCCCTTAAGTAATCACAAGGAATCTTGTGCATGTCCAGGATGTACTTTTATCACTAGGTAACCGTAATATTAATCGTAACTTATAGTGAGGATGAAAGATAGTCTTAATGTTATAATTACGCCATACTAAGTATCCTTTCCTAGCAGTTACCCCTTTGACATATGGCAGGTAAACTGGTAATGCTTCTGATGTAGGTTATGTATTATGTTAGACAACACTATTCATATTGTAAAAAGGATATTTTAACAATGAACTCTTTTTAAACACTCTGTCTGTATTTTATATGTTTGGAACATATAATGTCACACCTAAATTAAGCATTAAGTTATAATATTTATTTTATAAATCCAAAATATTTTCGCAGTCCATCATTCTCAAAAGTTTGTCACCGAATATACTAGGTCACGCAAGCGGGGTCGCGAGCTGAGCTAACTTTTGCTCTGTGCACGGCAGGCTATTTACTACGATGTTCTTTAGCTTAGTCCAACAACAAACGCTAGAGAGTTAAATGGAAATATAGGATATTATCAATAAATCATTTGCCAAACATGTCAAGCTTGATATTCGTTTCAGGTCTTTAAATGGAAAATTTTCTACAGAATTGCTCATAACACCCTTCTTTTCGTAATGACATCACGCTGAAACAATCAGGTCCACTGCGGATATTGAGCTCTTAGTAGCACTATCATGCATTTGATCTGTATTCAGAAAAAGAACCGAAATATGCAATGAGCATAGTTTCGATCTGTGTCAGCCCTTGTAATTGTGGTGGCACTGCCCCAGGATCCATAAAATTTTCTGCGGTGAACATTCCTGTTTTTCGAATGGAACAGCAGGCAGAGCAAGTATAGGGAAGTCCTGCTTCTTTTAAATCGGTTCTTGAACATTTAGAACAGGAAACGTATGCCAATTTTTCTAATTCTTTATTGAATCGACGCTTATTTGCTGCGATATTAGGAAGCGTGATACGTGTGGCTGCACTATCTCGATACTGTTGTGAACGGACAGAAGTTGCTGTGCATTGCGATATGCCACTTGCACGCCGTCTGCCTCTTCCTCTGTCTCGTCCACGTTCCATTTTATGATAATGGGATGATATAATAAGATTGAGCAATAATTAAATTGAAGCTTGATGAAGCTCGATGAAATCTATAGCGAATGGATATAAAATATTAAATTGGGACAGCAAATTGAAAAATAAGAGTGAAAGAAAATATTCGGACGGAACCTTGCCTGTTCGAAGCCTCAAACGCAACTGAAGCGTTCGTTCAGTTATTCCTTCTATTTTGCTATTCTTTTAACTTGAGGCGCGCGCCGGTATGAGACGTTCCATATGAAGTCTATGGAAAATTTTCTGGTGAATTGAAACTTTTTTTCTGTAATTCGAAAACTTACCATTCTTTTAGTGTGCTTCGAGCTTAATGTGAACTACATTCTGACGAATTTATAGTCAGTTCTGCTATGTATGAGAGTAGTTACAAACTTTCTTATTTATGACGAATTCTTTTTAATGGCGAATGTTTATTTATGACGAATTTATAGTCAGTTCTGCTATGTATGAGAGTAGTTACAAACTTTTTTAGATTTCAATCCACTCGTAACTCGTGCATCGAGCAGGTGCGCGCTGGTGAGTCACTAATCGAACTAAATTAGTTCTGTTAATTGTTGAAGATCTGTCAATCAAAATTATCCGAAATTTTGCACAGTTATAAAGCAATGTAGCATCAAACACCATGCCGAGTTTCGAAACTGTGGTATGCGTAGTTTCTGCGCTAGCACGTAAATTGTCCTAAACTGAATTAGTAAATTATACTGAATTTAGAATTACGATTTTTACAAAATGAAATATATGCTTAGCGCCTTATGCTCGCAATCGTTGTGGCGAGTTTCGTTAACGTAGCTCAAATAGTTTTTAAGAACAGAGAGTTCGCATTTTTTGCGATTTGACCAGTAAAGAGCTTCGCTTCGCTCAGCTCAATAATCCTTTGCCAAATGTTCGTCCAGTGAGCAGACGTCGCAGTATAAGTTAAACTAAATAATAAATCAACGACTTGTATGTTACAGATTGTGTACAATTTATCTTGACAGCTGTCTACATTCTATTTAAAGTTTTCTACATATCGGTTTATGTTTGAAATAACATCGTCAATACTTTAAATAAACATATCACTCTTTTTAAACTTTAGCGTTTGAATATATATTTGTTCCATTATTAACGATGATGGTTTTACATAATATATATTAGAATATTACCATATAAATTTTATAGTCAATCATCTTATACAATTTATTTAAAATACACATCAAGATGAAATATGTAACTAACTACCCTATTGTATTTCTCCGTTCAGAATTGTGTGTATATATGTTTGTGGATGTTTCTTATTTTCAAATTGCTATGTAATAAAATATCTTAAATATAATAATTTTATAATGATTTTTATTGTTTAATCACCTAAAAGTTTTTAGGCTCTATACAAAATACCCTTAGACCTTTGTAATAATTTCCGTACATTGAATTTTCATTGAAATAATGGTGTTTTGTCCTCGCTCATTTTAAAACAATTAAAATATTATACCCCAACTTAACGGTATCAACAAAAAAGTCTAGTTAATTATTAAATTAAGTTAAAAAAGTTTGATATATTCATGATGTTATCATTAAACCATTAAATACATAATGTTCGTTTACTTGACGTCACTTGTCGAGACTCGGTCGGGATTGGGTCATCTAACTAGCCTGGTCACATCTGTTGTTATTTCAATCGATCAGTCTGCAATCTAGAGAGAACAGGAGTTCTCTCTAGATTGCAGACTGATTGATTATTACGAGTATGGTCTTTGTTATTATGCAAATTCATTTTGGAGTGCCTATTACGCGAGAGTAACTTTAAACAAATGCAGATAAAATCACATCTTTGTGTATTTTCTTAAACTTCAACAGTTAAAGGTTAAATATATGAAGAAACTATTAAAAATATAATGCACAATTTGTAATTATATTTTTTAAACATTTATCTTCTTAATATTAAAGGTAAACAAACATGTTCCAAAAATAACAAATACAGCTACGAATATTATGTTTATGCTATTCATACAAAACTTGAATGATAGATTGTCATCGAACACACTATACAATTTAGTTGTCGTATTATCTCGACCGTTGTCAAGATCCGGATAACAGAATACATTGATCTCATCCGTAATATGAATACCCAGTATTTGAGTAGCCGTGCTCTCGATGACAGAAATCCCGCAAACGCATCACTGTTAATCAACGAATATTCAATAAATTGTACGCTACAAATAATAAACAACATAATAACGTTAACCAAGTTATAAATTTAATTTGTAATGAATGTCAATATCATTATGTGAAATGCAATTTTTTGGTCTAGTTTCGTCTTTGTATCAAATTACAAAATTCTACTCTGCTAAGTGTATTAAAAAGTGGTATTAAAAAGTTTGAAGTTAAATGGAAGACTGAGAAACATCCTAAACCAATGGATATATTGTACAAAATGTATTTATTTTAAATAAATAACATGCAGAAATAAAAACTATATCTTTAAGAATTTTTTTTATTATATTAGCTATTTATTGCTAACGATTTTTATCTGTCCTCTCTTCTCAGATTACCAGCTTATCTTCGTGTTAAAAAAATTAAATTAAATAATTTTGTGATTATATCCCTAATTAACTAACCAAAAAAATAAAAGATAACGGAGTGACTTATAACTATACAAAAATTTTATTAATTTCTGTGTTAGCGTAATGAAAATAACAAAACAGAAAATTAATTATTTATTGTTTTGAGTTACGTGCCATGTTTTATAGAATGATGAAATTCTATTACCAGGTTTCTTACCTAAATTATTTCAGATTTACTGTCTCATCAAATACTTATATAATGTGGAAATCATCGATAGCGTTCTTTAGCACGAATGGTTGGGTTCTGTATGAAAATTCTCACTTTGTGGATAGTGGGCTTTTTTTTTTTTTCGTTCTGTACTCAATTGATCAAAAATTACCTTTAGACCTATTAGTCTCCTCTTTTTGTCTAGCTCACTATTATATTAGGATCAATTGAACTGTAATGTATAAACTTCAGGATAGGAATTGATAGGAATAGGGATAGGGAAAAGAATAAATTTTTACAACGTAAAAAAAAACCTTTTTCAATACCCTTAAGTGGAACATTTTACACACTTAAACTAATTTAAAGTTAGATAGTTGGAGGAATCGTAAGACGATAAAATGCCGATGCTCGTATAATAAGAATTTTTTTTTTTCAAATAGACCCCTTTAAGGTAAAAGGTCTAAAGTTTTGACAAAATACCACCATCAATAGAAATCTGAATACATAAACTATTTCACCGCTGTCATCTTGGAGAGCATAGAAAGAAGGACTTGCTGATATATTTTTTTTTGTGCCTATTCCGTTATCAGTGTCATTAGGATTCCTTCAGCGACATGGAAACTGGTATGGGCCGGCGCTTCTTGGCTATTATTCTATAATACACCCACTATATTTTTTTGAAACCTTTAAACCTTTTTTTTTTTTTTTTTTTTTTTTTTTTTTTTTTTTTTTTGCGTTGGAAAAATCCGTTACGGATACCCGCCGGCCAGGAAGGTGATGGCCGGAGGGTTATGTGGGACTACCCGGCGGCATAGAGGACGCCGCCATTTTTAAGGCTACCCACTAAAAAACCAACGGTTGCCCTCAACGCCTTAATGGGACGACACGGGATCGCGTTAGCACTCACCGTGCCGCCCCGGCGGTTACCCCCCGAGCGAGGGTGCCCCGAGCAACTTAGGACACCCCCACGGCGTAGGCCTATGGCAGGTGAGAGGGGTCACCCCCCCCTCTCAACAAGGCCTACTGCTGGGAGAGGAAGCGGCGGGCGTACTCCCGCCTCCTTCTTCCCAGCCTCCCCCGGCGGAGCGGGTCAGAGGGAGAGGCTTGCTCCCTGACCCGCTCCGCGGCCTCCTTCGCGGCGATGACGTGCTCGCAGAAGGAGGCCATAGCGGCCCAACACCTCTCGCTGCCGACCATCGCGCCAACAAGGCGCGGCAGCGAGAGGTCCCCGCCAACCACGGCCACCAGCTCAGCGCGCTGATGACCCCAGGCTGCGCACTCCGCCACGGTGTGACGAGCCGTGTCGACGGACTCGTCACAGTGGTGGCAGGACGGGGCCGCCTCCCTTCTTGCAATCTTGTGCAGGTACTCACCGAAGCACCCATGCCCCGTGAGCACCTGCACAAGACGGAACGTCAGAGTCCCGTGCCGCCGGTTGATCCAACGATCCAAGTGGGGGCGAACTGCCCCCACTGTCGTCAGACCGGCGGCGGGGGACTCCAAGTCCCTCGTCCACCGTCGAATCAGGGCTCGGTGAGCTGAAGCCCTGATTCGAGCTGCCTCGGGCCTAACCCCCGTGGTCCTGGCTTCCGCCCGGTGCCAATACACCCCGGCGAGCACCTCCGCCTGCAGCTCCCAAGGCGGATCGCTCGCCAGGAGTGTGGCCGCAGTGTACGACACTGTACGGTACCCCCTGATCATCCTCACCGCTAAGATCCTCTGCGTCCTTCGCAAAAGGGTCTTGGAATCGGCGGTGAGGGACCCCGACCATATGGGGGCACCGTACAGCGCCATGCTCCTCACGATGCCGGCATAGAGTCGCCGGCACGGAGCCTGCGGCCCACCGACGTTGGGCAGAAGCCTTCCCAAGGCAGCCGCGGTGGACAGTAACTTCGGGGCCAGAAGGGAGAAATGAGCCCCGAAGTTCCATCTTCCGTCCAGGGTGAGACCCAGATATTTTAACTGGGCCTTCACCACCACCTCCTGTCCCTGGACGGAGATGGACGCCCGGCGAGGGGGACCCCGGCGAGGGCCGTGGAAGAGGATGGCCTCCGTTTTGGATACGGAGACCTCCAATCCCAACAGCCCTATGCGGTCCGCAACCAGCGTAGCACCGACTGTTGCCAGACGGGCCGCCTCCGCATACGTCCCTCCCCTGCATGTGACGAGGGTGTCATCAGCGTAGCACAACACCCTCATCCGCGGCAGGAGAGGACAGCGGAGCAGCCAGTCGTACCCGAGGTTCCACAAGACCGGGCCCAAGACGGACCCCTGTGGAACCCCGCGGCATACGCTACGCCGGTGTATACGCTGGTCGCCGCCAACCCACAGGACCTCTCTGTCCTGCAGGTAGCCCCCTAACAGTCTCCGAAGATAGGGAGGCACTCCATGGAACCGGAGTGCCTCAACCAAAGTCTCAAACGGAAGACTGTTGAAGGCATTGGCGACGTCCAGCGATACCGCCAGGACCACGTCCCCCTCGCGAGTTGCCTCTTGGGTCAGGTCTCTCAGAGCCCTCAGGGCGTCGATCGTCGATCGACCCGCCCTGAAGCCGAACTGAGCATCCGAGAGACCCGGCCCCACCTCCTCGAGGTGTTGGACGAGACGGGCAGAGAGAATTCTCTCGAAGAGTTTGCCCGTCTCGTCCAGCAGCACGATTGGCCTGTATGCGGAAGGGGAGTCGGCAGAACGACCCTCCTTCCGCAACAGGCACAATCTGCCCTCTTTCCAGGCCTTCGGGAACTGTCCAGTGCGCAAACAAAGGTTGAACAGTTCCCGAAGCCTGCCCCCCAGGTATTCCAGGGCGAGGAATAGAACTCGCCCCGGAATACCGTCCGGCCCCGGCGCAGTACTGCGGGCTCGGAGACGACTCAAGGCGACCTCCAGCTCGGCCTCCGTGATGTCTGGGACAGAACCCACCCCCCCATTAGAAGAAGGGGGGGCCATCACGGGAGGCGAGTGGCCGGTGGATTCAGGGAATAGGTCCCCCACCAGCCGCTCGAGGAAATCCGGCTGAAGGGACTCCATGACTGGGGCGCAAGCGGCGCGGAGTTTGTTCCGCGCCACCCGATACGGGCGCCCCCATGGGTCCCTATCGAGACCTGCCAGGATCTCCTCCCGAGCCAGGTCCTTCGCCTTCCGAATCGCCAGCCGCAGAGTCGACTTCGCTTCGCGATAACGACTCCGCAGCTGGGCCTCCAGATCCGGGTCGAAGCCGTGACGACGGCGACACCGGACGAAGGCCCTCCGAGCCCTGCAACAGGCCGTCCGAAGTTCGGCTATTTCGGACGACCACCAGTACACTGCTCTGCGCCGGGGCCGAGACCCCACCCTCGGCATGGCCGCATCGCAGACCCGTGATAGGGCCTCGCGCATGCGGCCAGCCGACACCTCCACGTCGGTTTCCTCGTTGGGCGGATCGGGAAAGGCCCAGCTCTGAACGATGGCTGCCTCCCTGGCCATTTCCCGATCCAAACGCTTAATTGCCCAACGAGGAAAGCGACTCCCCCCCCGCGGTGGCCCGGCCTGGTCCGGCCGGGAGGTGGAGATCTCAAATCGGACGAAGAGATGGTCCGAAAGAGTCTCCACCTCCGTCTCGACTCTCCAGTCGACGACCGTGCGTGCGACAGCTGGGGTGGCGAACGAAACGTCCACCACGGAACTCCCTTGCTGTCGCACGCAGGTCGCATCGGTCCCTCTATTGAGGAGGGACAGACCGGAGAGGAGTGACCAGGCCTGGACGGCCCTACCCCTAGCGTCCGTGGCGTGGTTCCCCCAGGCCGCGGATTTGGCGTTCAGGTCGCCGAGGAAGATGAGCTTCCCCGACGCCTGTCTGCCAATCGCCGCACTGACGGAGTCGAGGAAAGTCTCGAACTCCGCCAGTCGACGATTGGGGGAGAAGTACGCGCCGATGACGACGTACTCCCCCCACCGCGCCACGACCAAACCCGGGCCAGTCTCCAAGGTGGAGAAAGGGGGACCGGGACCAGAACCCGCAACCACAGCCACGGAACCGCTAGTGTCCCCCGCCCAGTTGGAATTAGGGGGGACATAGTAGGGCTCACAAGCCACCGCTATACTGATATCCCACTCCACCATTGCCTGGATGAACAAATCCTGGGCCCTGGCGGAGTGGTTCAGGTTCGCCTGTAGGAAGCCATGTCGTCGTCTATTCATGACGACATGGCTTCAACTGGCGCCTGTAGGCGACCTCTGCTTGGGGCAGCTGGGGAGGTACCAGCTGCCTTGCCTTTCTTCCGGGGAGCCTTGCACGCTCGGCTCCCCAGTTCGTGTCCCGCCTGGAGACCGAGGTCTGCGCAGACGGCACACCGAAGGACTCCGGTGCAGCTGTCGCGATTGTGACCCGATAAACCGCACCGGAAGCATACGTCGCTCCTATCGACGCCTGATGGGCAGAGCGCCCGAGTGTGCCCCGGTTCTTGGCACCGGAAGCACCTCATCGGACGCTCTTCTAGGAGCTCGACCCTGGCCGAGCTCCAGCCCACCAGGAGTCTGCCCGCATTCAAAATGGTTTTCGCCACTTCGACAGGGCAACGGGCAACAACGGAGCCCGTAGCCCCGTAGCCCCAGCGAATCTCGCCCACATGGACCGATTCGTTGGGGCAGTTGGCAGCGCGGCAAATCGCCAGCTTTACCTTCTCGGACGTGGCGGAATCATCCAGGCCCCCAACTCTCATACCGACCCGTTTGATGGGCTGGACGACATCCGCCACCCCGTCCAGTACCGATCGGAGAGATTGGGCCAATTTCTCGGCCTTTTCTGGAGCCGCCTTGGGCAACTCCAGAAGTCTAGCCCCCGTGGCAGACCTGCGAATTTTCAGCCCAGCCTCGAGCCCGATCTCACCGAGATCTATTTTTTCGGCGGCGCGCTCGAGGACCTGGGCATAGGTCACACCCTTAGCTGCCGCCCCGGTCTGCAGCGTTATAATAACGGCCGGAGACCGCGAGGACGGCAGCTTGGGAGGGGGTTTTTGGCCCTGCACGGGCTGGCTGGCCTTATTGCCCTTTCTTCTCCCTCCCTTTCTTCCCTTTCTCGTCTGAAGTCCAACCGGTGTCGGCTGGACCGTCCTTGGGGCCGCGGATGACTGGGCCACCGAAGCTGGGAACACAGTCCTGGGGCCCCTCTTAGTACCCCGCCGCACCACAGAGGACCAAGCCTCGGTGGTGACGGGAGCAGGCGCCGGCATTAAAACTGCCGGCGTTCCAGCCGACACCGAACCCCCAGCAGGTCTCGCCGCACCCGGTTGGCGAGGGGCAATAGGGGCTGCCACACTCGCCCTGCGATCTGCCGCCAGAGGCGGGCGCATCACCCTCTCGGGAAGGAGGCGCTCCTCGATGTTGGCAAATCTGGCATTTACCATATTGCCAACAGAGGATACGATGGAGCGCCTCATTTCCTCTATAAAATCCGCGTCGCGGGAGGGAGCTTCATGAGCGGCTTTAGCCGCTGCCGATTTCAGCTCCACAAACTCGCGGCGGTGGGCCTTAACCTCTGCTTTAAGGCCCTCAACCTCCTTCATGAGGCGCGCATTAGCGGACCTTAACCGGCGCGTCTCGTCTGCCTCGGTGCGGCTCAGGAGAGTGTCGACAACCTCAAGGAGGTCCCTTGATGCCTCCTTGAGAGCCTTCACCATCGTCCCCTTGAGGTTGCCTGACTTCCGGCTAACCTCAAGGATGGACGCGGCGCATTTCCCAGCCAAAGCCCGAAGCTCCTCGGGCCCCAACACCTCTGGGTCAGGCCTCGGAGCAGCACCCCGAGCAGTTTCTTCCTCCGAACACACTAAGGTTTCGGAGGATGAAGCAGCCTTACGGAAGGCACGCGCACCCAGTGCCCTCTCAAACTCCTCGTCCTCCGCTTCGAGGGCAAGGGCCCGTAAGTCACCCTTCGCCCGAGCAAGACCAGTCCCACGTACGCCTGCAGCGGAACGACCACGACGAGCGGTGTTGCATTTACCTGCAACACCCAGCTCAAAATCGCTGTCGGTCGCGTCGCTGGGCGAATCTACGACCCCACTAAGGGGGCGCTTGCGCGTGCCTGTGACCTCGTGGTCGGACATGATGCCCGAGCCACAGAGGTCTCAGCGAAAACAAAACAAGCCTTAAAAAAGGCTAAAAAACACGATAAAGAAAGACACACACGAAAGAAAAGAAAACAACGAAAACAACAACAAAAAGTAGGAAAAAGAAAAAAAAAAAAAAAAAAAAAAAAAATATATATATATATATATATATATAAGAAAAAAAAAAAAAAAAAAAAAAAAAAAAAGATAAGAAAGAACAAAAGAAAAGAAAGAAAAGAAAGAAAGAAAAGAAAAGAAAGAAACGAAATAGAAACAACCAACGGGGCCCTGAAAAGGGCCTTTTGAAACACCGAAGGGAACAACACAACAAAACAACGAAACAAAACCACTAAGCATCAAAAACCACGAATTAATTAATTATAATAATTAGTCTCGACACGTCCGCTCTGTACGAACTCCGGCACTCGACTCCAAAAACCTTTAAACCTAACCTAACCTTTTTTTTTTTTTTTTTTTTTTTTTTTTTAACTTCTGGAACCCATCATGGGTCCCACCGCATTCCAGGGGAGGAAGGCGGTGGGTATGTGAGACTCCTACTCACTAAACCAGACGGTTGCCGTCGCCGTCATGATGGGACAACGCGGGAACGCTTGCGCATACAACCGCAGCGCCCCGACGGACACCACGTAGAGGGCACCCCGCAACGAGAGGCCCCCTCCATAGTCGGCAGGCTTGATAGATCCCGGGGGGTTCCCCTCCCCCCCACCCAAGCCCACCTTAAGAAGAAGGCCGAAGCCCTCTTCTAGCCAGGCCCGGTCCGGAACCCAAACGCTCGGGGGAGTCTATGCTCAACCCCAAGACGCCTGAGGACCTCGTCCAGGCCCAGCGCCCTCGGCGGTGATCTCCCCGAAGGAAGACCACCGTTTGGACCCCACATGAGCGGATAGCCAAGCACGACCCGGCTGGCTGGCAGGGAGGACTGCCAACGGACCGCCGCCGCGCAAGACCACCACTCAAAAAGAGAGCCCGACCTCGAACCCGACAGGCCTCTACCGCCGAACACGGTGGTCAACCGAGTCCAGCAAGAAAGAGGCATAAGTCGGGAACCCACCAAGCCGGGACTAACGATCGCCGAGCAAGACCGTGGTGTCACGCTCCACGAAATTTAATCCGGGCACCATCTTTTGCTAGGGGAAACGACCTTCCGAGCCGCTCCTTAGAGAACGACTCGGAAGGAAGAACCCCAAGCCCTAAACACCCCTAAAACCCCGCAACCACGAGGCCACCCCAAGGTCAACTCTGCAAACAGAGAAGTACCCGGAATGACCCCGCGGCTGTCCCCTGGAAAAGAGGGCCTGTACCCTCCCACCGAATTGCCCAGGCCCACTTTCCAACGGCTGAGGCCGAAGGAAAGGGACCCGAGCCCGCCGCCGCAGACGGACCACCCCTAAGGGCAGACCGCCGCGTGAACCCTCCCTTGTCAACCATGAGCCAGACTCGGGCACCTCATGGCTGACAACCCCGCGCTGGACATTAGCATACGGCTAACGCGATCCCGAAAGACCGCATTAACCGTCCCCCAGTGAGCACCGGCCCGTACCGCTTCCAATCCCGCCGGACGAATCCGGACAACATTGGTAGCGGACGGGCACACGAGGAGGTTTCCAGCATGGCCCCCCAAACCTAACCTAACCTAAACTTACGCCACACAACACACACAATTACTAAATAGAAAAATATGCTACTGATGTAAAGTTATAAAGGAATAAAGAAGCGAGTTGTTATCTAGCTTTGAACAAACTTCTGAGCACAGCCTGATAAAACGTTTGTTCACATGTAATCTTATATATTATTCTTGATTGGTCATTTTTTTTTACGTTTTAAAATAACATTCTGTGAATTTTGTTCCTATAAAATTTTTTTGCAAGTTATAATATTTTTGAATATTGCGCTTAGTAAATTTTTAGCAATTCATTCATTTATCAGTACGAACAAAACAAAATATTAATATATACTAATACTGGATATTGAAAAAATAATAATACTTTATCGAAACTTGTGAAAAAAGTTAATTTGTCAATATCGAAATTGTATTTTAATTATATTAGTCAAGTACTTTTATTTTTACGACAAAAGATAATACTTTACCATTATATTTATTCAGCAAAAGCTACTGAGAATCAATACTTCTATTTGAAAAATAAATATGTGTATATATTAACAATGTTAAATACTCTCCAGAAGCTACTCCTCACACCGGATTCCTTAATTCCTTAACAGCACAAATTAATTTATAATTTAAGTACAAATATTTGTCTTCACGCGCTAACAACAAATACTATATATATTGCTCCACAATATAATTCCGTTAATGTCTAGAATATATCAGTACTTAGATTTACAACTGCAGAATGTTAGTTAAATTAGCAGACTAACGTTGAAACATACTATTGGGGTTTTTAGCTTTTTGCTATTAGTATATACTCACAAGTAATCAATTTTAATATTTTATGTTTAGTTCATTGGATGTACTTTTTAAGATAGAATAAATATTTTTATTAAAATCAATATTAAATCTAATAAAGAGTTAGCGTAATGTTTTGAATAAAAGCTATAGAATTAATTTCTCTTTACATATAAATATGAATGGCAATGTCAAAATAAATAACTAAAAAATTTTGAATAAAAATGATTGAATAATATAATGATTGTCAGAAACAGACACTTTGAAGCATTTCTAACAAATACAGATGTAAGTTTAATGACAATTTAAAAAAAAAAAATATTTTATACACAAGAAAAAAAAATCCGACATAAGTATTATAAATATGTATAAAGTATATTAATATAATTATATTTTAGTTCTTAATTCATTTGAGTAGTTAGTTAAGAATAGATAATGTAATTGTTTTCAGAAAAAGTTGTGAAAACATACAGTTAATGGACATTAAAATTATATACGACAATGAAATAGATTAATTTAATTTATTTAATTTATCGTTTTAAAACAATTAACATTGATATTATACTCTTGCAAACTACCCTCTCTTCTCAACCTGTGCCGAGCTGAAGTTTATAAAAAGACAAGGCGCAGTACGGAACTCACTTTTTCTCGGTCGATTTTTGAACAAGTCGGACGTGCGGTCGTAATTCGTTTCATAGTTGTTAAAAGTGCTGTATATAATTAGGTTAGTAGTACATAATTGAAAATAGATAGATGTATCCATTATTAGGTAAAATTGTGTTAAATAAAGCGTTGTATTTGTCTTAAGTTTATATCTGCGTGTTTTTTTTTATATATAACGTTTCAATAACTTTTTAAGATCGGAAGTGGGATTCGTATAAATACGTGATTATTGGTTTCATTCGGTTTAGTTTTGTGGTTTTACTTCTTAAAATTCAGCTACCAATATTTTTTAATTTCTACCCACATTTTTAAATAATTAAAGTGATAATGTCTCATCGATCGTCTCGAGTTAGGGATTGTAATAATATTCGAGAATATACTTGGTCTAGGTCTCGCGATAGACATAGCGTATCGAGTGGTCGTAAAACACCTCCGTTACCGCGTCGACATCGAGAACGTTCAATTAATAAGGGTCGTTATCGTGGTAGTTCTAGGAGTAGATACGTTTCTCGCCACCGCCAGGACCGCCCTCGTGAGCACGAAATGTTTTGGACCGAATACTCTCACGGTTAGATACGATTGAAGGTCGAATTCAAACGTCCGAACCGTCAGATAGTGCCATTCCATCCCGTCCGATGGTTAACCGACCATTACAGCCATCGTTGTTACCTTTAGCGGATCCGACGTCCGTCGTCAACAACGATCAGGGTACCGGAACGTTTGAGAAAACAGCGACCGACGATACGTCCCAAAACGTTTTGGATATTAGTTTAGGCAAAGAGCAAAACGCGCCGGGCAGTTTGGTAGGGGCATTGTCCGAATTATTGCGTGTAAATACTCACAGCTTTTATGTTTCAGCGTTCGATCCAAATATTCATGATTTTGATGTTTGGTGTGCGGAGGTAGATCGTGCCCGTATTTTAAATAATTGGGATGATCGTGAATGTCTTAGTCACGTAGGTAGTTGCTTACGGAGCGAAGCGCATTGGTTAAGTGATCGGGAGACCGAGGATAGATCATGGACTAACTTTAAAATTAAAATCAAATTTAAGTCACTATGCCCTCGTCATATAGATTTAGCGTCTATCTTATTCGACGTCATGTGGACGGACTCCAATAAATACCCAACTTATGCCGAGTATGCTCGTAGATCGCTTTTACGATTAAATATTGTTAGGGGTCTATCTGACGAATTAAAAACCTTGATAGTTTTGCGTGGCATAACTGATCCTCAAGTTAGGGCGGCAGCAATTAATGCCAAATTAACGTTTTCTCATTTACTTGAGCATTTCACTGCTTATGTTAAACCTAAGACTGAGTTACGTAATTTGAATGGTTCCGTTCGTCAGTTTGGCCATTCATTGTCGCATAGACGCTTTAATAATATGAACGTAGTAAGTAAATGCAGTATTTGTGGTTTGGGAGGTCACAAGAAGTGGCAATATCCTAAAAAGCGTAAACTAAACCTTGTCGGCCCCGCGCATATCAATGTGAAGCCAAAAATATCTCAGACTTCTACTGATAGGCGGTCAGCGATATTTTGTACCTTTTGCCGACGTAACGGTCATTTGGCTGACGTGTGTTTTAATAAACGTTCGCTTACTACCGGACCAAGTTATAAATTATAATAGCAGCGAAGAAAATTTTTGCAGAGAAGTAGCTCCCAATGTAAGAACCTAATCTCAGCTAAAATTCAGGGTGTGAAGGTAGACGTCGTTTTAATTGATAGTGGGTCCGATATTTCTCTTGTTTCACAATCAGTGCTGAAATATTTTAATTTAAACCGATTGCTTTCTTATCTATTATTGCGAGGAATAGGAAGTCAGGATATCGAATACCCATCATATGTAACAACTATTATTGAATTTCCAGAATTAAAATTAGAGATAGATTTGCACATTGTTTGTCCCGAGTGTATTAATGCGTCAATTTTTGTTGGTACTGATGTATTTAATCGCAAAGGGTTAAAATACATTCGAACTGACAGCGAACAGCGACTTATCAGGTCGGATGAACACAATCTTAATATCATAACGGATCACAATCCATTGTTTGTTTATCATGTAAATACCATCGAATTCGAGAATCTTAGGACTCCTTTAGTAGGTGATGATAGGAAACGTCTTGAAAACCTTATGCAGGAGTTTTCAGACATATTTATTTCGGGTACTGCGATATCTACGGTTAATACGGGTAATATGGAGATTAAGTTAACGTCCCTCACGCCAATAAGTCATAGGCCTTATAAGTTATCTGTCGGTGACAAGCGTAGGGTATGTCATATTGTCGATGATTTGCTCAGCAAGGGAATAATTCGCGAGTCGTAATCCCAGTACGCTAGTCCTGTCATTCTGGCCAAAAAGAAAGACGGGAGTGACAGGATGTGCGTTGACTATCCGTTATATATCGTTAAAGAGAAGTTCCCATTGCCGCTCATTGACGACCATATTGACAAACTCGGTAACTCCAAGTATTTCGTGATTTTAGATATGGCAACCGGTTTTCATCAGGTTCCTATGCGTGCGGACGATGATTCCATTAGTAAAACTGCGTTTATTACGCTGGAGGGTCATTTTGAATATCTAAAAATGCCCTACGGTTTGGCTAATGCACCAATAGTCTATAAGAGGATTATAACTAAAACACTTAAACCCCTGATAGATTCTGGAAGGGTCCTAACTTATATCGATGACGTGCTTATATTGTCCAACACAATTGATGAGGGTTTGCAGTACTTACGGGAGGTTTTAGCAATCCTCAAAAGTTCCGGGTTTTCAATTAACCTTTAAAAGTGCACCTCTCTAGACACGGAGGTAGAGTATCTGGGTCGATTCATTCGACAGGGCCAGGTAAGACCGAGTCCTAATAAAATTGAAGCTCTAATTCGATTACCAAAACCAACCAACGTAAGGCAGGTTCGTCAATTCCTTGGTCTAGCAGGTTATTTTCGGCGTTATATTGCGTCATATTCTACGAAAACCGAGTATTGCTAAATTGCTGAGGAAAGGTGAACCTGTCTTTTTTTCTTTCTTGTTTTCTTTTGGGGCCCTGAACAGGACACAGCCCGCGACTATATCATTAATTGTCTGACTAATGAGCCAGTCTTAGCGATTTTTGACCCATAATTACCAACAGAGTTCCACACAGACGCCAGTGCTATCGGATTGGGAGCAATACTGTTGCAGGAGCATGAAGGTAAGAAAAAGAGAGTTGTGGCTTATTTCAGCAGATCTACCCAAGGCGCAGATCCCGTTATCATAGCTATGAGCTTGAGACTCTCGCTATTGTACGAGCACTTCAGCATTTCGGCCACTATTTAATAGGCATCGACTTTAAAATAGTGACGGATTGCAACTCTCTAAAACTTACAAAACGGAAGAAAGATCTATTACCCAGGGTGGCGCGCTGGTTTGATTATCTGCAAGATTTCAGATTCACGTTAGAATATAGGAAAGGCTGTTTAAAGAAACACGCCGATTTTTTGAGCCGACATCCTCCTGCAGAAGTGTCCCACATCCGAAATGCAAACAACTGGGAAAAAGTCGCTCAGACAGCTGATGCGGAAACGTAGAACTTGATGGCTAGAGTAAAAGATGGACAACTAGATGCTTCTAGGTATGTTATTAAGAATAATAATATTATTTTATAAATACTTGCCAACCGGACAAGAGCCACGTTTATTATATTTTATACCGAAAGGACATAGGCTTAGTTTACTAAGAATTTTTCATGATGACCATAATCATATTTATCAAATGGCTTCAAGTATATTTTAATTATTATTGATGGCTTTTCTAAGTACTGTTTATTATACCCGATTTACCGACAGGACAGTAATGAGCTTAAACGGGTATTTGCAAACGCAGTATCTCTGTTTGGTACTCCTAACACTATTTGTTTGCGAGCGTGGCAGGATGTTTGAAAGTTCAGCTTTCCAGAACTTCATAGGTGAGTTGGGTTCTTCTATACATTACATCACGCCGGGTATGCACCGCAAAAACGGACAAGTTGAAAGGTATTGTCGTACTGTTTTAAACATGCTTCGCGTCGATGTGGAAACCAAAGGTGCAGACTGGTCCTAAGTGTTATGGATAATGCAATTAACCCTTAACATCACCCAACAAACAACCACACAGACTTCGCCGCTACAGCTACTTGTCGGTGTGGATGCCACCACTCCGGTCATCAGGATACGGGATGTAGCACTGGAGATCTCAAAACCGGCCAATTGAGAAGCTCAGCTCATCCTCGATAGACAGCGGGCATCTGAACTGCTTGGCGGTCACCAACGTAGCCAAGACGCCTACGTCAACAAGAATCGCCGGCAGCCGCATACCTTTGCAGTAGGAGACTTTGTCGTTGTGATAAAGCCCAGGCAGAGTACTGGAAAACTAGACTCTGGCATGCGCGGCTCTTACAAGGTGCTAAGCGTACTGCCACATAACCGCCATGAGTTAGAACTACTAGCTGGTTCTTACGGCAAGAAAACACAAGCCGCCTCTGAACACATGGTTCAGTGGCGCGGTGTGTGGACGCCAGACACATGTGCCGCATTCTTTGATACTGGTCAGTATACACTGACATGATAGTGCATGGGTAAGCAAACGTGGGGCCTATGCCAAATCATGCCTGCCATAGGAACCTACGACATTTCTCAATGTTGTACATTCGTTATCTAATAGGCAAATATTACTCACTAATTTGACGGGTGCTATTCTACATGTAGTTTTTTTTTATATCACGATGTTTCGAGTGGTCAGAGTCCGGAATCTTGCCAATCGTATGCATCCACTAAAAATTACATTTTATCTCTTGAAATTAATGGTTTATTCCTTTTCTTTACAAAACGTCGCTTAAGGACGCTTGAGTGCACGCTAGCGCCGAGAGCGATGATATTTCTTCATTTAAATAAAAAAAAAAACATTTAAATTTACATCTTAAATTAATACTTTTATGTTTTAGAGAGCTTACAAGGCGATAATCAGGATGAGCGAGACAGACTGGATGATGATGATGACGAGTCGGTCGAGGACAACCTTCTATCAGGAACGGCCGTCTTACAAACTTCCCTCTTAACTCTCAACCTGGGCCGAGCTGAAGTTATTAAAAAGACAAGGCGCAGTACGGAGCTCACTTTTTCTCGATCGATTTTTGTACAAGTCGGACGTGCGGTCTTAATTCGTTTCATAGTTGTGCAGTACAAGTGCTGTATATAATTAGGTTAGTGCCACATAATTGAAAATAGATAGATGTATTCATTATTAGGTTAAATTGTGTTAAATAAAGCGTTTAAGTCTTCTTAAGTTTATATCTGCGCGTTTTTTTTTTATATATAACGTTTCAGTAAGTTTTTAAGAATTCTATATCATTTTATGAAATAGATTTATTTAATATTATTTATATGGTATTACAACAATTAATTCATATTATACTCTATCATTGTATACCTTACAATATAATTCCTGTTACATAATAAGAGTCAGGGTACTCATTTACCCTACAACAAAAGATCAGAGAAATTTAATTATGTCGTAGTTTAAGCGATTAAATAAAATATGCTAAGTTTAAATCAAATTTAACATATAGAAAATAGTGTAATCCCATGGAATAATGTGCTAATTGTATAAATATTGTAAAAAAGTTATTGTTTACGGTAAACGTTGTGGTAAAAATAAGATTATTATCATATTAATCACTAAAACGAAGTTCAAATTGGGTTATATTATAATCTAATCTAAGTACGACTAATTCAACTTAAAACCTAATGTTTATTCAAATAAAGCTTAGAAATTATTGTAGCGGCATAAATTTATTATAAAAAGACTACATTTGATATTTTTTCAGACTAAAATAAAAAAAATTGTATAATTATTATAACTTTATAAAATACATAATATAAAAATAAATTTCAAATTTTATTTATACCTATAATTTGTTTATAAATCAACATTATTTTTTATTAAATGTTATTATTGAAATCTAATTAATAAATTTTGCATTTGTTGTTATAATAAATAAGTATTCAAATTAAAAATATATATAAGTATATTAAAGTGATTTTGAACTGAACTACCTATACAATGCGATCCGAAAGTACAGTAAGTTTAGAATAATTCAACATCTGACTAAACTTGAATTCCGGAGTGATTGTTCGTGAATGGAACTTTAAAGGCTTTCAGGTGATTGAGAATTAACTGAAGAAGTAACAGCATATCTAAGGGTGATATGGTCAAATACTCTCAGTATATCTGTATTGATATCGATGGTATAATAATTACAATACAAGTTACATGATATTGGTTTCGTTTCATTATCTTTCATTGTTTAAAATCTTTAGAAATATTTTGCATGTTTGGATTGTCATTGACTATACAAAAATTGGAATCTGCAGAAAGGAATAAGAAGAGATAAGAAAATGTCCAAATAGTTATTTGTCATAGTATGAGGAATTTATTGAGCTGAGCGAAGCGAAGCTCTTTACTGGTCAAATCGCAAAAAATGCGAACTCTCTATCGATTCTTAAAAACTATTTGAGCTACGTTAACGAAACTCGCCACAACGATTGCGAGCATAAGGCGCTAAGCATATATTTAATTTTGTAAAAAATGTTCTAAATTCAGTATAATTTACTAATTCAGTTTAGGACAATTTACGTGCTAGCGCAGAAACTACGCATACCACAGTTTCGAAACTCGGCATGGTGTTTGATGCTACATTGCTTTATAACTGTGCAAAATTTCGGATAATTTTGATTGACAGATCTTCAACAATTAACAGAACTAATTTAGTTCGATTAGTGACTCACCAGCGCGCACCTGCTCGATGCACGAGTTACGAGTGGATTGAAATCTAAAAAAGTTTGTAACTACTCTCATACATAGCAGAACTGACTATAAATTCGTCATAAAAAACATTCGCCATTAAAAAGAATTCGTCATAAATAAGAAAGTTTGTAACTACTCTCATACATAGCAGAACTGACTATAAATTCGTCAGAATGTAGTTCACATTAAGCTCGAAGCACACTAAAAGAATGGTAAGTTTTCGAATTACAGAAAAAAAGTTTCAATTCACCAGAAAATTTTCCATAGACTTCATATGGAACGTCTCATACCGGCGCGCGCCTCAAGTTAAAAGAATAGCAAAATAGAAGGAATAACTGAACGAACGCTTCAGTTGCGTTTGAGGCTTCGAACAGGCAAGGTTCCGTCCGAATATTTTCTTTCACTCTTATTTTTCAATTTGCTGTCCCAATTTAATATTTTATATCCATTCGCTATAGATTTCATCGAGCTTCATCAAGCTTCAATTTAATTATTGCTCAATCTTATTATATCATCCCATTATCATAAAATGGAACGTGGACGAGACAGAGGAAGAGGCAGACGGCGTGCAAGTGGCATATCGCAATGCACAGCAACTTCTGTCCGTTCACAACAGTATCGAGATAGTCAGCCACACGTATCACGCTTCCTAATATCGCAGCAAATAAGCGTCGATTCAATAAAGAATTAGAAAAATTGGCATACGTTTCCTGTTCTAAATGTTCAAGAACCGATTTAAAAGAAGCAGGACTTCCCTATACTTGCTCTGCCTGCTGTTCCATTCGAACAACAGGAATGTTCACCGCAGAAAATTTTATGGATCCTGGGGCAGTGCCACCACAATTACAAGGGCTGACACAGATCGAAACTATGCTCATTGCACGCATACAACCAATTATGCGAGTGTATCGGCTTAGGACAAGCGGTGGGCCCGGACAGTTTCGTTATGCAGGACATATTTTAAACGTTGAACAAGAAACGATGGCAACTGTACTTCTTCGACGATTTGCAGATCTGCAAATAAACATTGTACGACGCGAAGCAGCAACAGACTTTCAAGACTTTCGTGTAAGACGTCAGAAAGTGCTCGACGCTCTCCGGTGGCTGAAACAAAATAACGAAATCTATCAAGACAATCCGATTGATTTGAGAAAACTGGACAGGCTACCGTCTGATGATACAGATGTAACAAGCCTCCTTACATATGCAGAATGGACGACGTTACCGAATATGATGACGTAGTTGAAACTGCAGTTATTAATTTGCCTTATGTTACAACTGATCAACAAGTAACGAATCGCTTACCGTGGCCATCGTCAACTGCTCAGCCGATTAACGAATACAGAAAGAAAGGCTACATTGCAAAATGTTTTCCACGCCTGTTCCCGATCGGCAAGGCTACTTTTAACTTCAGTAGACGAACACAAAAAGTAAAATTTAAAGAATGGGTTAATTTTTTGATGCATTATCCCGACAAACGGTTCGCCCAGGATCCCAGATTTCGGTTCTTTTTCTGAATACAGATCAAATGCATGATAGTGCTACTAAGAGCTCAATATCCGCAGTGGACCTGATTGTTTCAGCGTGATGTCATTACGAAAAGAAGGGTGTTATGAGCAATTCTGTAGAAAATTTTCCATTTAAAGACCTGAAACGAATATCAAGCTTGACATGTTTGGCAAATGATTTATTGATAATATCCTATATTTCCATTTAACTCTCTAGCGTTTGTTGTTGGACTAAGCTAAAGAACATCGTAGTAAATAGCCTGCCGTGCACAGAGCAAAAGTTAGCTCAGCTCGCGACCCCGCTTGCGTGACCTAGTTTGTATTCCGCTATGAGGATGACTTTGTTTCATGTCAGTCCCAAGAATGCACGCAAAGCAACATTTGATATTCAAGAAACTCTTTTGGACTTTGATTTAAATGTTAGAATATATTAGATTATCTCAGTACTGTAAAACGTAGATAACTTTAAATACTTAGGAATGTTGTATTGAAAATATAAGAACGAGACGGAAGAAACTGAAATACAACAGTTCAAAAATACAAAATACTAAAAACTTTAAAAATATATACAATAAGTAATTTATTATTGTTAATTGAAATATCATAATAAGGAATTCAATTTTCTAATTTACAATCAGTGAAATATAAATTGTGTTTATGTATTACTATTTGTCATAACATTAGTTGTGTATCAGATCTCTTGTATATTTGGTGTACATTTACATTAATTAAACTGATTAAATAGACAAAAATCTGAACGTGTTTAATAAATGTGTTTAAAAGTGACAGTACAATTGAATAGTACTTTGTCAAAACGATTGCTGTATACGGGTAATTTTCTCAGTCCCAGAACTGTGTCGTAGGAGTAAAACTATCGAAATTCCACTTAGTTTGCCAATAAAACCTTTGAGCAAGGTGTTTATACTGAAGTAACAAGAAAGTGTATATTATAGTTGTTTTCTATGAACAAATTTATCTAGAAAGAAATAATGTGTTTAAATATTATAATTTAGATTTATAAACAATGCTTACATTCCTCATACAATATCAGGAACAATGTAACATAAACAATGCTCTCAACAACAATGTAACGTAAACAGATTGAGCCTCCCTTAATAGAATTCTCAGACGATGTCACCTTATCAGTTAAGATACTTCATCTTATACTCTTCGTGTTGGCTTACTTTAAAATACTTTCAAACTTATGAATATATAAAAAGTGTTTATTAAAAATTATTCAACTAAATGTTTAAGTAAAGTTTTATTATTAACGAGTTTGTTCAGGAGTGGACAACTTATTTGTATTATGCATAAATGTCAGAGAATCTATTATAATATTAAAATTTTACAGAAGTGCTATTTTTGAGAAATATGAATTGTACCTTTACATTTAATTAAAAGTTCATCCCTTGACAGTGACAGTGCAGTTTAATCCCTTGATGATGAATAATAGCTGCACGAGTGGAGTCTTATATTTCGCAGGAGAGTCTTATGTTGCCGGATCTTGGTATATCTATGTACAAAATTTCATGCAAATTCATTTATTACTAGCGTGATAGACACACTTCCCATTAGTAATATGAGTATAGTACTAATTATGTTCACGTGTTCTCTCAATCCTACTACAAGCTGTCATCAAATAGTTTGTTATGATATTATAATTAAACATACATAGTGTTAGTTCATTTGACGTCATTCGATGTTACTCGGTCGAGTATGGGCCAGATAAATAGTCCGGTAACATCTGTTCTTGCTTCGATCAATCAGTCTGTAATGAAGGGAGAACAGTGGATCATAATAGTTTTGGGTTTTACGCAAATGCGTTTTAGAGTGCCTATTATATGCGAGAATAACCCTGAATAGATGAAAGTAAAATCATATATTTGTCTACATTCATGATCCATAACAATCAAAGATAAAATAGAAAAGGATGGAAAGAAAAATATTAAGTATATCATTATATATTTAAGCATAATTAGTGATTTTTTAAAATTATTCTTTAAAAACATTTATCTAAATTATGTGAAAGACAAGCATATTCATTGTAGGAACAAAATAAGCTCTCCAAATCCATTCAAACTTTGATTTATAGATTGCGATAGAACATATAATAGAGTTTAGTTTCTGTATTATCTTGATTGTTGTTAAGATCCGGAGAACAGAAGAGAACATTTATCAGTTCGTCAACGAATAATCATTAAATTGCTCATTACACGAATATACAATGTCACCTCATAATAACAACCCACAAATATATTAAATTCATAATCAACATGATGTCACTCGGGTGAAATTAGAATATACCTACATTAAATAATAAATTTATTTTATCATTAAAAGTCACTAATGAATATTATATTTTAGTAGGACCATGTTTCATTGATATTGTGTTAGTTAATTATTTATAAAAAACAAAATAATTTGGAAAAATCATTTCAATAGTTTCCATTTCATAGTTTCCTTGTAAAGCTAAAACAAACATAATTGTTATATAAAAAACATGATATTCAAGTAAAAGAAATAAACGTTTGAGTCGAATTCTTATCTGTGACTAAGCTCGGATTTTTCTTTGTAAAAAACTTCTGACCGATAAAACTTTTTTTATATGTAATCCTACACATTATTGTTGATTTGTCTTCAACTTGATAAGGGTTTTTAGAGGTTTTGAAATAACATTTTGTTGTTTTTGGTACGTACGTATTGTTGCAGCTAATAATATTTAAAAAATAATTTGGTTTTCAATTTTTGCATTAAAAGTATTATTGATATTCAGATTCATATAAAATTACATACGTCGCCTTTTTGAAAAATTATAAAATATATATTTTCATAAAATTACATCACGTGTAATTTTAATTTTAGAATCTAGATTTTTTTTTCTAAATTACAGAACGAAAGATGTATCTTTTGGTAAATCATTCCTAAGGGGTAATTCTATTTCGTATATTTCCAAAGCGGACATGTATTATTCACAAGGGTCCTAAATAATCAAAATATGTATTTCTTTAATATGAGAACGTGTTTCCCTTAAAGGCTTTCATAAAATACTTATGTCGTTATGTTTTCTCGTGGAATTACATTTTGGATAGAAATTTGAGTATTATGAAGATAATAAAAGATGTGGGTTCTCTGTGAACACATTTTTGTTTGATTCTAAATTTTTTCAACCTATCAATTGTCCATAATAGGTATGTATCTAAAGTGGTCAATCAACCAATCAATGATAAAATGATCTATTATTTTTCTACGCATTTCAACTGATTTCTTTGATACATTTTGACGAACATGAGTGCCATCAATAAAAAACTATGGAGATATTATTTACATTACAGTTTTTTTTCTTGGTATTATTTTGAGTTTGAGTTTCTTTGATGAATCGAATAGGTTAAGGAAAATGGAATGGAAATATTTAATTATTTCTGTGTTATTTTTTCCCTTTTTTGTTTTGACAGTATTACCTAGTAAGTGTAGAATTACTTAACCATAAAATATTAAATAATAAAGTTAATAACCAGTGGGATTAATTGTTATAAGCTATTGCAAAAAAAACTTGACGTACATTATTAATATTTATAACCATTGATTCCATTAAATTTAGTTTGACATTAAATGGGAAAACCAGTACAATGTTTTAGAGATGCCCGCTAGGGTAACACTTTAACGGCCGATTTATATACCGACTATTAAAATTAAAAACTAGCATTCACAAAATATTTGACAGCGCTTGATTCAATCAAATTCATTAAATACTTGTGCTTATGATGCATACCAATGCATGGAACATAATTTTGAGGTTAATACCGGAATAAAGCCAATGCTTCACAGTGTTTACAATCATTGATGTGGTTATTGGATCAGGTTAATGAGTCAATAATACTTTATTATACTATTTGGTATTTAATCTGTAATTTTTTGATTATTAAGTAATTGTCAATAAATATGTAATTCAGTCGAAAAACGAACCCCGTTACATAAATTGAAAAACAATAGTTACATAAAATGAAAAACAATGGAAAAACAAAACTAGAACAAATACGTTAAGAATAAAAAATAATTGAAACGTTAAATTAAAAAAAATCGTTCTAGAATTAGAATCTTTAAAAATAAAAAAAAACAAGAAGAAAAAGCATTTCTAATTTATTTTTATAAGTATATTTTATACACGTGTGTGTGTGTGTGTGTCTGTGTGTGTATACCTATGTTTTAAAATATGTGAAGGTAAATCAACTTCTAGCAGTATAACTAAAGCATCTTTACTGCTAAGATGACGTCGCCTAAGAATTATATTAAGGGAGGCTCGAGTTTTTTCGTTACATTATTGTTGGGCGCATTGTTTCTATTACATTTATAATAAATTGACATTTACTTATAAATATATCCTTACAAAAGCCTATTTAGCTAAGAATTAACTAAATTATCATGTAATTAACTAATCACTAACCTAACCGTAACTTTAAACATCATATTTTAATAATCAATTTTATTTTAAAATACATGTCATACATTCACCCATATCATAGTTAATGTTTCTGTATATTTTGCTACTATTCCGTTACGCTTAATTATTAAAGGATTGATTAAATACTTGCATAAAAATATGATATAAATAATAAATATCTCGACTTAGTAGAGAAGCTTATTTAAATGTAATTAAATTTCAGGCGTTTTCGCTTCCCGTTCCTAGGATAATCCGCACAGAGGGATGTCTGCTTTCAGACGTTTCTTGAATTATTGAAGCCAACCTCTTTTATTCAAAAATTGTTTACTTTTCTTTCTTTTTGCTGAAATATTTACGGTCCATATATATATTATGAATTTAAATTAATAATGCCAATAATCAATTTTATTTCATTTTTGTGTTGTCGTTTTATAAAACTTAAATATCAGTTGTAATCACGTGTCCTCTTCTCTAAGTACTAAGAAAGTGTCAACAAACAACCGGGCTCTAGAGGTGTCACTCCACTTCACGCACACTCTTCGTACGTTCGTACAACTTCAATACAATCTCTCTTACATTACGACGCTCTCTGAAACTCACAAACTCTGTTACAGAAGACAAAACCTGCACCATCTTGTTGTATTAACTACAAATACTATAGTTTTAGATTAGATTTAAATGGACTAAGAAATATACATTTTGTAGAAATATATATATTCTTTCACAGTTTTGATAAATTGTGTTATACTTTATGGTTTTACGGTTATTAACTTATTTGAAATAAATGCATAGTGCTTTCAAACGAAATTTAAAATATCTTTACTAGGATCAATATATTTATTTCTGAACTAATAGTATTTTGTCACTAGTTTTCTTATTCCTATTGTTAGGTCTTAGATAC
The DNA here is from genome assembly GCA_918358695.1 of Melinaea menophilus ssp. n. AW-2005. Lineage (NCBI taxonomy): Eukaryota > Metazoa > Arthropoda > Insecta > Lepidoptera > Nymphalidae > Melinaea > Melinaea menophilus. The sequence continues at coordinate 19,923,953 of OU911041.1, read as the reverse complement.
ATGTTATTTCAGTGTAAATACTGAGTACAAAGTTTTTATTAGTAAACTAAATGGAATCTAGATAGTAATACTCAAACGACACAGTTCTGGGACTGAGAAAATTACCCGTATAAAGGAATCATTTGACACAATAATATTTCGGCTACTGATGCCTATTTAATTTTATTCTGTTACTATTAAAATAGTCATAAAATTAAAATTTTTGTTAAATATATTCCGACTTTTATCCAAAAACTCTATTTATTGATTTTTTATTATTGGCGATGTACAGAATATACAGGAGATCTGTTATTAAACTAAAGTTATAAAGTTCAAGTGTCACTCATTACCTTTTATATATATATATATATATATATATATATATATAACATTAATTTGAAAAAAATATTTCTTGTGTCTGACTACGTCTTATAGTACTTTACTTTACTAAAAAAGACATACGACACCGTTGATTTGCTAATCTTCTTAATAGAAATAGGTGGATTGAAAAAGCCGATTAACTTTGAACATATATAAGAATAACCACTTGTTCGAATACATTTATCACACTAATTAAAAAATATAAGTTAATTAATCTGTAGATTTCAGACTTAAAAAAATGTAATTCGATTCTAGGATTTGCTGATATTTAAGCTTTTGGGACAAAATTGATTGATATTATAAAAAAAATCCAAATATTCTTAAATATTCTTTAACCAAAAAAAAATAATGTCATTTCTTCAAGTTTTAATTGAAACGTAAGAGGTGACTTTAATTAAACACTGTATCAAAACCGTTTTAAGTAATTCCTTTTCTTGTTCAGTACAAGTACGTTTACTTAATCTCTAATGTTGACCCTACCAAAGACTTGAACATATTATTTTTAATTCCATTCATAGATTCATATGTATGTACATTTTATAATATTTTTTTTATTTATAAGACATATTAAAAGATTCTCTGGATTATTTCTATTAAATATAATAATATTAACCTTTTCTTTGTGAGATAATCCAATATTTAAATCGTAGTACAAGGAGTTTCTTGAATATTAAATGTTTCTTTGGGTGCATTCTCGAGACTGATATAAAACAAAGTCGTCCTAATAATGTAATACAAACACATTCCGTATGTTTTGACAAATATCTATTTGGACCATTTTCTTATTTCTTCTTATTCCTTTATTCAGATGCCATCCTTTGTAAAGTCGACAATAACAATCCAAACAAGTAATATATTTGTCCAATACATATATTCAAAATGAATGAACGAATGAATGCCACAGGTTAAAACTAGTATCATTTACTCAAACTAAGGTTACACGGCATTTCAATCTTACTCTCATAGATACGAGTACAGTCCATCACCTGAAAGCATTTAAAGTCCCATTCACGAAGATTTGAATATTTTTTTTAATTTGAATATTTACACTTTTATTCAAATAATTGCGAATTTACTAGTTTAAACAATAATAACATTTACTTGTATAATATATTTCAATACATAACTAATATTGATTTTATATATTTATATATTTTTCACTTTGAATCCATACCAGTGACACTTTCGTACTTCTAATGGGAGGGTCAGGAGAGCAAATTTTAATACCATACATATCGAGATAAGCACTTCTTTAAAGACATTCTCCAACTTAAACTTTTAATTATTTTTTTACAACAAATTGTTAATATAGATAGCCCTTTTTTTAAACAACAATTTTATAAAATTTTTCATAAGTATCTCCTCTACAAAAACTTAAAATATAATCCTTTTTTTTTAATATCCAGCTACAATAATTCTAAACTTTTTTTCGAACAAATGTTAGGTTCTAAATTGGGTAAAATTGGTTTAAACTAAAAATTATAATATTACACACTTTGAACATTACTTTAGAGACAAAGATGTTGGTATTTTAATTTCTAGCCAAATTAATTTTAATCAAGATATCAAAGCGGGCGTCAGCTAGCTCCGAGTGACCAAAGCACCCATAGTGCTGAAAGTCTAACTCGGGTATATATACGCGCAATATCGAACTTTTTATACAGGAGACCTTCTGATACGAGTGTGGTATTTTTAGAAAGCCCTTGGCCCATAGACCCAGAAAATGCATTCACAATTAGCAATATACTCAGCGCCTCCACCTCTACGGCTGTTTGAAAAATGAGACTAAAATTTACTTTTTGGCTCTGCACCAGTATAAAATTACTTATTTCCACCTTGAAAAGGGGTTTCCCTGAAGGTTCTCGTCGATACCTCTCCAACATGCCCAAAAACGCTAAAATCCAACCACCGGTTGATGAGATATGATATTTTGAAAATTTTGACTGGCGCCTCCATCGATGATTACTTTGTCTGTTTGTGTGTATGTTCGTAGTTTCAACCAATTTTGTTCAAACTTTCAGGGATTGAAGTACATTAAAAACTAAGACTTTTTTGTTCTATGACTTTTCGATTTGGCCGCCATGTTGGCCGTGGCCGGCCCTCGAAAGGCCAAAAATGGCCAATGCCTTAATCAATCTAATAAAATAAAAACAAAAATACAATTTGTGCAATATTTCAAGCACATTCACATTTTTTGTGTTTGTTTACGTTTGTGAATAAAAATGTTCGTGGTTTTTTTCGTCGCAAAATTCATATCGGGAGTTTGGTGTCAGTGGATTCGCTTTCGTCACTCGGTATTTACTTCGTTGAGAAGTTATTGTTTTGATATACGTTACAAGTAAGTAATACTAACTGCTAAGCGGTAACTCCAAAACTTGGTAGAAATTCTAAATCTAATCTATTAATTAATTAATATTCAGGTATAAAACATTAATTAGTACAGAGTTACCAACTGGAATCTACCCGAGTTGAAATTGATTAACTGTGTCAAAAGCAAAGCTAAAACAGTTTTCCCATAAGGTTTGGATTAACATTCTGCACTGTGCTTGTAGCAACAGGAAAGTTTTGAAAGTAATGCATTTTACTACTGATGATCGCTTACAAATTACTTGCGGAACTGTGACTTGTTTGTATGAATTTTTGATAATATAATAAATTTGTATACATGTCTTATTCAAATATATATCAACAACAAGAACCAACGAACTCAAGAATGAATCGAGTTCGAGATGTAAATGATTTGTCATTTTATATTTATTTATTTACCTTCACGCCATATCCCTTGCGGGGTAGCCAGAGACGACGGCGCGCCAAATGCTACGGTCTCTGCATACCTCTTTCGCCTCGGCCACAGACATCAACCTCTTCATACATGCCCTCCGAGGGGTCCTCATGCTTTTTACGTGACCTTCCTCCAGTAACATTGATACTGTGTTTTCGAAGGTCACTCGAGGCCTCCCCCTGTCTCTCTTACCGATCACTTTTCCTATATAAATCTTTTTTACCATTCTTTCATCACTCATTCGTTCGACGTGCCCAAACCACCTGAGCACGTTCTTCTTCATTCTCACCGTGACATCGTTGCTAGTACCTGCCTTTCTGTGGATCTCTTCATTGCAGATTCGGTCAGCTAGACTGACTCCGCCTATTCTGCGAAGAGATCGCATCTCCACAGCATTCATCTTACTTACATTCTTCTTCTGTGTTACCCACGTTTGGCTGCCGTATAACAGCGTCGGTAGCAAAACTTCATTGTGTACAGCCAAACGTGCGGCTATGCTGAAGTTTTGACGTCTCAACAATGCAGTCAAAGCACCGTTGACACTGTTACCGGCAGCAATACGCCTTTCCACATCCATTTCGTATCTTCCGTCTCTGCTAAACATACTTCCCAAATATACCACTTCATTCACTTGTTCTATTATCTTATCATTCACGTTGATCTTACATTCTGTTCTTTCTTCATTTCTTTCAAATATCAGAACCTTCGTCTTATCTACATTCAGGTTTAGACCATTAATTTCACACCCATCTTTCAGAGTTGTGACCAATGCTGGCAAATTGCATTCTGATGATGCAATGAGCACTGCATCATCTGCATATAGCAAGCAATTGACCTTAAGGTCACCTACTTTCACTCCCATGTCACTGTCTTTCACGCCTTGGAGACAACTATCCAAATACAAATTGAACAACCAAGCTGACATAGCGCAACCTTGCTTAACACCCGATTGGATGTCAAACCAGGGCGACATGCCACCTCCTACTCGCACACAGGCTGAGTGATCTCGGTAAAGAGACTTTACCGCCTGTAGCAAGGGTCCGTTCACATTGTATCGGGGCAGTATCTCCCATAACTTCTTTCTCACAACCCTGTCAAACGCCTTTTCCAAATCCACAAAAGCACAGAAAACCTTTTGGTTTAGGGCCAAAAATTTTTCCGTGATCATGCGGAGGGAAAAGATCTGATCTATACACCCTCTTCCAGATCTAAAACCTCTTTGGGCCTCCCACAACAGCCTTTCAGATCTCTCTTGCATTCTTCTCGCTAATATTTTAGCATATACTTTACCGCCCAAGCTAATCAAACTGATAGCCCTATAGCTTGCACAGTCTATCTGTGAACCTTTGCCTTTATACAAAGATACGATGACTGCACTTCGCCAATCGTCTGGGACCTCCCCGGATTTCCAGCATAAATTGCACAAAAACCAGAAAAAGTCCCAAACGCGTGGCCCACCATATTTGATCATCTTGGCAGTAACTTCATCTGCTCCCGCAGCCTTACCACATTTCAGACTTCGAATCACGCTCTCTACTTCTTCCAAACTGATTTCACCATCGGGTACATCCGGACTCAGCGTTTCGCTGATACTCAAGGCCGAGGCGTCCTCACATTCATACGTCTCCTTGTAGAATTCCGCCCACCGCTGCAAAACGTGTGCTTGCTCTGTTTAAATTTCGCCGCTCTTCGAAAGCACCCCTTTCATTCTACAGGTTACTGAACAACCCCGGGAACCACTAACTTCTCGCCAGAAAAGCTTCGTGTTTTCCCGGAAATTGTTTGTCAATCTTTTATCCCGTTCTCTCTCAGAATTTTCACGCTTCACCTTTAAAAGTGCTTTCGTTTTGTGCTTTTGCAGCTTGTATCCTTACCAGAGGCTTTATAATCCAGCCATGTTTTCTTCTGTAACTCTACAGCATTTTTCACTTGGTCATCCCACCATTCATCACGCTTTTTACTAAAACCTCTTTTCCTCTTACCACATACTTCTGTCGCTACTTTCATCATATCATTCTTATGGTTCTGCCAGCATACTTCAACACTTTCATTTCCAGAATCACAGCTTTCAAGCTTCTTGGAAACCCTTTCTTGATATTCCTCTCTGATTGGTGGATCTTGAAGCTTCCAGATTCTTATGCGATAATTCGACGCCAAGCTTGGACACGTCGTGCGGCTGCGCCAACCTGCAAACAGACCTCTTATTCTAGCAACGACTAGATAGTGGTCCGTTCCCAGATCAGCACCCCTGAACACTCGCGTGTCCATAACTTGACTTCGAATACGCTGGTCCACTAGGAATAAATCAATCATACTTCTTTCTTCCGCTCGCTCCCATGTGTACATGTGAATTTGTTTGTGATCAAACATCGTGTTTGCCACAAACAAATTTCTCTCCTTAGAAAATTCCAAAATAAGCTTTCCAGACTCATTTACCCTCCTATCACCGTATTTGCCTAGCACGCTTTCGTAACCGCTTCGCGCGATTCCAACCCATCCATTCATATCTCCACATACTATCAACTTTTCATTATCTCTGACACTACTTAGAACATCCCTAACGTTCTCCTAAAACTCCTCGAGCTCGCTCATTTGAGCTGAGAATACTGGCGCATACACGGCTAACAAGAATACTCTTGTTATCCCCAGCTTAAAGCGAACCCAAAGAAGCCTCGGGTTGATCGCCTTGTATTCAGGACAATAATACGCCTACACCTTGGCAATCTCGCTCACCCTCTGAAACCCCAGCCCAGAAAGCGACCCGGTTGCCAGGCAAATCGGTCGTATAATTTCCTTTTCGCTTGGTCTCAGACACACAAATAACATCCAGATCTTTGTCATCCATCACATCTAATAATTCATTCATCTTCTGTTCCATTCCTCCTCTTACATTCCACGTAGCTATTTGTAGCTCCGTCCTCCACCGCCGTTCGGAACATGGCGTGTTGGTTGGCGGTTCCCAACGCCGCATTTGTTCATATTAAATATTACTTATTATAAACATACATTTTATTTTAACATACAATCATAATTTTAATTCAAAATACAAAATTATTAATATTATAAAATTATTCACATATATATATATATATATATATATATATATATATATATATATATTACTATTTGCACTATTTGCACTTCATTCGATGTTTGATGTTTGTTTGTTTGTTATTTTTTTTTAATCTTTCACAAATACCGAAGCACCTTAATAAGTCTTTTTTTTTCACACAATTCTACGGTCCTGATCAGGATAAACAGTTTAACAGTTAATTGATTATAATGTTCAAATATTACAAAATTAGTCGCAGGATAGCCGATTGTTTCGTTTAAAATAGTTTATTATCACTAATCACTCACACGGATGACGTCCGGCCCGAGCGGCCGGTCGTCGCGGATTCAATTGATGTTTTAATTTTAAGTAAATTCATAAGTATTAATTTTTTATTTACTTTTTCTATTGATTAATTCAAATAATTTAGAAAACATTTGACAAAAACACGTAAAATATTGTAAAATCCAAATATTTTAATATTTTTTACTTGACACTTGACAAATTTCTTTTTTCTTCATAAAATATAAATAAATTTAACATGGCCAAAAATATTTTTAAACAATATCAAACATTATTTTATATTTTGTGTTTTGACAAATTTTCAAATTATATCATATTATATTATTTATATCAAATTATATTGTTTATAGTAGATATACATTTAAATAACATATATTGAATACTTTCTGATTTCAATATGTGTTTTCCTTAACGCCGAGCAATTGCTTGCCAGATTTTTAAACCTACGTTCAATGACTGTTATATTGACGTTCCGGCGAGTTTCCTTTATGTAATACTTACTGCAATCACAAGGAATCTTGGCATATCTGAGATGTACTCTTATCATTAGGTGACCGTAACATTAATCGTAACTTATAGTGAGGATGAAGGATAGTCTTAATGTTATAATTACGCCATAATAAGTATCCTTTCCCTTTGACATATGGCAGGTAAATTGGTAATGCTTCTTATGTAGGTTTGTAAGCCTTTCCATTTGCTAGTCTTAAGCTTTGACGCCACCTTTGCTTTCTAATACCTTTTATACTGACTTACTGATACTGGTAATCCAATTTAATTAATGTGAGTACATATATGTATAATACTCACGAAGATTTACTTTAATATCATTAAAAAACAAAGATAAAATACATTGTTAATTTAAAGTCAGTCATTCAGTCATTGATGCGTTGACAAAGTTTTGTAGGCATTTTATTATTTAACAGAAAAGAAAACTACAAGACTATCAAATTCAATTAGATAAAACATTTTAAAAGCACTTTAGTCACTAGATATTTGTAAATATTGTTATATCTATATATATTGTATTATTTTAGACAACGCTATTCATATTGTAAAAAGGATATTTACAATGAACTGTTTAATATACTCTGTCTGTATTTTATATCTTTGGAACATATAATATCTTATTTAAATTAAGCATTAAGTTATAATATTTATTTTATAAATCCATAATATTTTCGCAGTCCATTATTCTCAAAAGTTTGTCACCGAATATATAATACTTTGCCAAATGTTCGTCCAGTGAGCAGACGTCACAGTGTTAGTTAAACTACAATAATAAATCACCGACTTGTATGTTACAGATTGTGTACAATTTATCTTGACACGAGCTACATTCTATTTAAAGTTTTTTACATATCGCTTTATGTTTGAAATAACATCGTCAATACTTTAAATAAACAAACATTCACTCTTTTTAAACTTTTTAACTAGCGTTTGAATATATATTTGTTCCATTATGAATTATTATAATTTTACATAACATATATTAGAATATTACCATATAAATTATATAGTCAATCACCTTATACAGGGTGGGCAATTTTTGCAAATAGCAACACTTGATTTCTCCAAAACCGTGAGAGCAAGGGGCGCGCGGGTGGCGGGGAATTGTGCGTCGTTTAATGCAATTTTAGTCACGATGGAGCGCTTCACGGGTTAACAGCGTGCTGTTTGCGTAAAACAATTTTACAAAAACAACGATTCCTACGTTACTGTACGACGCCTCTTTAGAGTTGAATACGGATTACAACGTGTAAGTGAGTGTCCAAGTGTTAATTTAATTAAAGCTTGGGTTAAAAAGTTTGAGCAAACGGGATCGACAACAAATATTAAACAATCTGGGCGACCACGTTCAAGAAGAAGCGAAGAGAACATTCGGGAGGTTGAAATTTCTGTAAGGGACGACCCAGAATCATCTACGCGTAAGCGGTCGGCGGCTCTTGCTATACCAAGAACTAGTCTGCGGCGAATCTTGCATTTGGACCTTAAACTGCACCCATACAAGCTTCAAATTGTACAGGATGAAACCAAACGATTACATTCAACGCAAGTTATTTGCTGACACTATACTGGAGCGATTCTCTAGCCTTGAGAATGTATTGTTTACGGATGAGGCTCATTTTCACATTAATGGTCACGTATAAATAAACATAATTGTCGATATTGGAGCACGGAAAACCCTCACTATAAACACCAAAAGCCTCTTCATTCACCAAAAACGACAGTGTGGGCTGCCATATCCGCAAAGGGCATAATCGGTCCATACTTCTTTGAAAATAATCAAGGAAATAACGTAATTGTGAACTCAGTGGAGTACGTGAAAATGTCGCGAGAGTTTTTGACACCGCAGTTGCATGAATTTGAAGGATACAATAGCCGGACTTGGATGCAACAAGATGGAGCAACATGCCATACATCAAACGTGACTTTACCGGTGGCCAAAGAAATGTTTCCTAACAAATTGATTTATCGCAGAGGTGATATCCCATGGCCTCCCAGAAGCCCGGACCTTACACCTTGCGATTTTTTCTTGTGGGGATATCTGAAGAGTCGAGTATACCTTAATGAACCGACCATATCCCAATTAAAAGAAAACATCCACGAGACGATTCCTCGCAGCATGTGTCAACGAGTTTTCCAAAGTTTACGTAGTCGATTGCAGGAGTGCCAACGACGAGACGGAGCACATCTCGACGATGTCATTTTTAAAAAATAAATTTTAATAAATGATAATTACGTTAAATAAATCATAAACAAAATAACATTTGTACTTTTATTTCTAGACATGTTTCAAAAGTGCAAAAATTTTTGGCCCACCCTGTACAATTTATTTGAAATACACATCAAAATGAAATATATAACTAACTACCCTATTATATTTCTCAGTTCAAAATTATGTGATTGATTGCAGACTGATTGATTATTTAGAGTATGGTTTTTGTTGTTATGCAAATGCATTTTGGAGTGCCTATTACGCGAGAGTAACTTTAAACAAATGCAGGTAAAATCACATCTTTGTAAATAATCATTAACTTCAGCAGTTAAAGATAAAATGTATGTGGAAATTATTAAAAATACAATGCACAATTTGTAATTATATTTAAAAATATTTATCTTCTTAATATTAAAGGTAAACAAACATACGAGGGTCAAACTGAAAGTTTTTAGAACTGGCCACTTAAAAGCATTATATTAAAAAAAATAGTTTAAATTTTGAAAATAGAACTCTTTACCAATATTATTGAGTGTACATTTCATTCATTTGTCATTTGTTTTACGATTTGGCGGCAAATTGAAAATTGTCTGTGCACGTCAGAATGAATTTAAGCCGAAAAATTTTCGTGCAATGATTTTTATGACTTTCGATGTCATTTAAGTCAACAAGAAAGTTATGATAGACTTCGATTGGCTTTTCACGATGAAGCCCCATCTCGTGCCACAGTTTACAACTGGTTTAATGAATTCAAACGTGGTCGAACTAATCTCACCGATGATTTGCGTGAGGGACGGCCTTCTACAGCGACGACTGAAGATAACATCAGTGTTGTGCGGCGTATGATAGAGACTGACAAAAGAGTGACCTATCAGCAGATTCGGACAAGTCTAGGCATAGGTATGAGTCAAGTGCACAAAATCCTCCATGAACATTTAGCGGTCAAGAAACTTTGTGCCCGCTGGATATCGCATAATTTGACCGAGGCTCAAAAACTCCGCCGTGTTGATTGGTGCCGAGAAATGATCCAAAAATTTAACGGAGGTGACTCAAATGCTGTGTTCGACATACTAACGGGTGACGAAAGCTGGATTTACTGTTATGATCCGGAAACCAAAAGACAGTCTGCTCAGTGGGTGTTTCCTTCCGAAGAGTTGCCAACTAAAGTGAAGAGAGGTCGAAGTGTTGGAAAAAAGATGGTGGCCTCGTTCTTCGGAAAGACAGGTCATTACGCGACAGTAGTCTTAGAGGATCAGAAAACGGTTAATGCAGAGTGGTATACTAACAATTGTTTGCCACTTGTCTTGGAAAAAGTTCGAGAGAAACGACCTCGCAGCAGGATCCTAGTTCATCACGACAATGCCTCGTCGCACACCGCCAGGCAAACGATCGACTATTTGGTGACCTCAGACTTGGAATTACTGGATCACCCGCCGTATAGCCCCGACCTCGCACCCTGCAATTTTTATTTATTTCCGAAAATTAAAGAAAAACTTCGAGGAAAACGTTTTATAGACGCCGAAGAAGCAGTGGCTGCGTTTCAAAACGCCGTCGAAGAGACCCCTAAGGCCGAGTGGGCAAGGTGCTTTTCTCAATGGTTCCATCGAATGCAGCGATGTATTGATGTAAATGGACGCTATTTTGAAAAGTTACAATAAAACTAATAACTTGCTAGAATGCTTAGTTTTTGATTTTCTAAGAACTTTCAGTTTGACCCTCGTATTCCAAAAATAACAAATACTGCTAGGAATATTAAATTTATGCTATTCATACAAAATTTTATTAATAGATTGTCATCGAACACACTATATAGTTTAGTTGTCGTATTATCTCACTCGTTGTCAAGATCCGGACAACAGAATACATTGATCTCATGTGTAATATGAACATCCATTATTTGGGAAGCCGCTCTCGATAATGGAAATCCCACATACTAATAATCAATAAATTGTACACTACAAATAATAAACAATTTTCCACTATAAAATCGACCAAGTCATAAATTCAATTTATAATGAATATCAATACCATTATGTAAAATTAGATTTTTTGGTCTAGTTTCGTTTTTGTAATAAATTACAAACTCCACTCTGCTAAGTGTTTGGTATTATAAAGTTTGAAGTTAAATGGATGACAGACACATTCCAAACCAATGGATATATTGTACAAAATGTATTTATTTTAAATAAATAAAATACAGAAATATAAACTATATCTTTAAAAAATATTTTTATTATATTAGCTATTGCTAACGATTTTTATCTGTCCCCTCACCCCAGATTACCAGCTTATCTTCATGTAAAAAAAAATAAATTAATTAATTTCGTGATTATATCCCTAACCAACTAATCGAAATAATAAAATTCAAATTCAAATTCAAATTCAAAATATCTTTATTCAAGTAGGCATTTACACGCACTTTTGAATCGTCAATTATTACAATACAAAAAAAGGTCAGTGTAGTCCGTCCGTAAGCAAGCTACCACCGGCTCGGAATGCTTCTCTGTTGAGAAGAGCCGGCCAGAAACTCAACAGTTGCTCTTTTCAAAAGAAATATAACAATAGGTGATGTATATTATTATATATTATAAATCCTGCAAATGATTCAACAACTTAAGTTCCACATATTTCGATCCACTAAAAACTCTTGAACGTTATAATAAGCTTTATTTAACAATAAACTTTTGATTTTAGATTTAAAACTAAGAAATGGAAGGTCTAAGATATCTTGTGGAACTTTATTATATATGCGTATACTCAAACCCATGAAGGATTTATTAACTTTTTGAAGCCGAAACTTTGGCGTTACGAGTTTGTTTTTATTTCTCGTATTTATCGCGTGTCTGTCACTGTTTTTTATATAACTATTTAAATTTTGACGTATATATAAAATGTTATTAAATATGTATTGGGAAGCGACTGTAAGAATACCTATTTCTTTAAAAACATCTCTCAGAGAATCTCTAGCTTTTAAGTTATAAATAGCCCGCACAGCTCTTTTTTGTAAAATAAATATAGAATTAATTTCGACAGCACTGCCCCATAATAAAATACCGTAAGATAAAATACTGTGAAAATAACTAAAATAAACAAGTCGAGCCGTATTTATGTCCGTTAATTGTCTAACTTTTCTAATTGCAAAGACGGCGGAGCTGAGTTTGGCTGCGAGTGTTGAGAGATGGGGGTTCCACTGGAGCTTTCTATCTAATGTTAAACCTAAGAATTTTGTTGAGTCAATTAATTCTAACACTTCATTGTTAAGGAGCAAGTTACAATTTTTACTTTTTACATTAGGAAGTGTAAACTCTACGCATTTAGTTTTCGTAGCATTTAACACTAAATTATTAATTTCGAACCAATGCAGGACTCGTGACAAAGTACTGCTTACTTCGTCATAATTAATCCTATCACGCTCAACTTTAAAAATAAGCGAGGTGTCATCAGCAAAGAGTACAATGTCACACAGACCCTTAACAAAAAAGGGCAAGTCATTAATATAAAGTAAAAACAAAAAGGGGCCCAGAATAGATCCTTGCGGAACACCCATCTTTAGGTGTAAAAAGATAACGGAGTCGCTTATAACTATACAAATTTTTATTAATTTCTGTTTTAGCGGAACGTTGCCAAATTGCCTTGATCTATGTAATAAAATAAAAACAAAAATGCAATTTGTGCAATGTTTCGAGCACATTCACATTTTTTGTGATTGTTTACCTTTGTGAATAAAAATGTTCGTGGTTTTTTTCGTATTCATATCAGGAGTTTTGTGTCAGTGGATTCGCTTTCGTCACTCGGTATTTACTTCGTTGAGAAGTTTTTGTTTTGATTCTATAATATACCCACTATATTTTTTTGAAACCTTTAAACCTAACCTACACACACAATTACTAAATAGAAAAATATGCTACTGATGTAAAGTTATAAAGGAATAAAGAAGCGAGTTGTTATCTAGCTTTGAACAAACTTTTGAGCACAGACTGATAAAATGTTTGTTCACATGTAATCTTATATATATTATTATTGATTTGTCTTGTTTTTTATGTTTTAAAATAATATTGTGTGAATTTTGTTCTTAGCAAGTATTTCGTTTAGTAAATTTTCAGCAATTAAGATTATATAACACAAACACGACGTCATGTAATTTATCAGAACGAACAAAATAAAATATTACTATACACTAATACTGGATATTGAAAAAAATAACAATACTTTATCGAAAGTTGTAAGAAAAAGTTAATTTGTCAATATCGAAATTGTATTTTAATTATATTTCTCAAGTACTTTTATTTGTACGACAAAAGAAATTACCAATATATTTATTCGGCAAAGCCTACTGAGAATCAATACTTTGATTTGAAAAATATATATGTATATATACTGACAATGTTAAATATAATCCAGAAGCTACGCCTCACATCGGATTCCTTAACAGCATACATTAATTTACAATCTAAATACAAATATCTGTCTTCAAGCGCTAACTACAGGTAATACTCGCATATATATTGCTCCACCATGTAATTTTGTTAATGTCTAGAATATATCAGTACTTAGATTTACAACTGCAGAATTTTAGTTAAATTAGCAGACTAACGTTGAAACATACTATTGGGGTTTTTAGTTTTTTCCTATTAGTATATACTCATAAGTAATCAATTTTAATATTTTACGTTTATTTCATTAGATGTATTTCTGAAAGGTAGAAAATATATTTTTAATAAAATCAATATTAAAGCTAATCAAGAGTTAGCGTAATGTTTTGAATAAAAGCTATAGAATTAATTTATCTTTACATATATATATGAATGGCAATATCATAATAAATAACTAAAAAAAGATGTTGAAGAAATTGGGTTGAGCGATATAATGATGGTCAGAAACAGACGCTTTGAAGCATTTCTAACAAATATAGAAGTAAATTTAATGACGATTTAAATGAAAAAATACATTTTATACCCAAAAAAATTACCGACATAATTATTATAAATATGTATAAAGTGTACGTAGTATTATAAATAATTATATTTTTGTTCTTAATTCATTTGAGTAATTAGTTAACTATAGATAATGTAATTGTTTTCAGAAAAAGTTGTGAAAACATACAGTTAATGTACATTAAAATTATTTACGACAGTGAAATAGATTAATTTAATTTAATTTATTTAATTTATCTTTTAAAACAATAAACATTGATATTATACTCTTACAAACTACTCTCTCTTCTCAACCTGGGGCGAGCTGAAGTTTATAAAAAGACAAGGCGCAGTACGGAGCTCACTTTTTCTCGGTCGATTTTTGGACAAGTCGGACGTGCAGTCGTAATTCGTTTCATAGTTATTAAAAGTGCTGTATATAATTAGTTTAGTGCTACATAATTGAAAATAGATAGATGTATTCATTTATTAGGATAAATTGTGTTAAATAAAGCGTTGTATTTGATATTGTGATTGCCTTACGACTGCGTTCTGGTAACATTCCGTTAAACTGTTTCGCGTTTCTAGTCGGTAAAATAAATTCGCCAATGTGTACAGAGTGTGGTGTTACAGAAGATGTGTACCACGTGTTAGTAGAATGTGCTAGAAATAAGGTCGAGACGTCTAAATTATTTAATGAGAAGGGTATTGATTTGTGCATCGTCAATCGGTGCATGTATATTAAATAGCATTCTTGCTTGTCCTTTATCAGAAAATGCGAAAATGTTGTACATGTTATTTAAAAAATCTGTTTTGTGTAGATAATGTTGTGTGTGTGCCAATGAGGGTGGCATAATCATGTCTGATTAAACTCTCTTTTTTCTCCAATAAAGACAAAAAAAAAAAGTTTATATCTGCGTGTTTTTTTATATATATAACGTTTCAATAAGTTTTTAAGATCAGAAGTGGGATTCGTATAAATACGTGATTATTGGTTTTATTCGGTTTAGTTTTGTGGTTTTACTTCTTAAAATTCAGCTACAAATATTTTTATCTTCTACCTACATTTTTGAATAATTAAAGTGATAATGTCTCATCGATTGTCTCGAGTTAGGGATCGTAATAATTTTCATAGAATATACTACGTTTAGAATATACTAGGTTTAGGTCTCGCGATAGACATAGCGTATCGAGTGGTCGTAAAACACCTCCGTTACCGCGTCGACATCAAGAACGTTCGATTAATACGGGTCGTTATCGTGATAGTTCTAGGAGTAGACACGTTTCTCGCCACCGCCAGGACCGCTCTCGTGAGCACGAAAATGTTTTGGTCCGAATACTCCCACGCTTAGATACGATTGAAGGTCGAATTCAAACGTCCGAACCGTCTGATAGTGCCATTCCATCCCGTCCGATGTTTAACCGACCATTACAGCCATCGTTGTTACCTTTAGCGGATCCGACGTCCGTCGTCAACAACGATCAGGGTTCCGGGACGTTTGAGAAAACAGCGACCGACGATACGTCCCAAAACGTTTCGGATATTAGTTTAGGCAAAGAGCAAAACGCGCCGGGCAGTTTGGTAGGGGTATTGTCCGAATCATTGCGTGTAAATACTCACAGCTTTTATGTTTCACCGTTCGATCCAAATATTCATGATTTTGATGTTTGGTGCGCGGAGGTAGATCGCGCCCGTATTTTAAATAATTGGGATGATCGTGAATGTCTTAGTCGCGTAGGTAGTTTCTTACGGGGCGAAGCGTATTCTTGGTTAAGTGATTGGGTGACCGAGGATAGATCATAACAAACTAACTTTAAAATCGAATTTAAGTCACGTTATATAGATTTAGCTTCTATTTCGTTCGACATCATGTGTAATTACTCCAATAAATACCCAACTTATGCCGAGTATATTCGTAGATTGCTTTTACGGTTAAATATTGTTAGGGGTCTATCTGACGAATTAAAAACTTTGATAGTTTTGCGTGGCATAAACGATTCTCAAGTTAGGGCGGCAGCAATTAATACCAAATTAACGCCTTCTAATTTACTTGAGCATTTCACTGCGTATGTTAAACCTAAGAATGAGTTACGTAATTTGAATGGTTCCGTTCGTCAGTTTGGCCATTCATTGTCGCATAGACGCTTTAATAATACGAACATAGTAAGTAAATGCGGTATTTGTGCTTTGGGGGGTCACAAGAAGTGGCAATGTCATAAAATAAAAAGCGAAAACTAAACTTTGTCGACCCCGCGCACATTAATAAGAAGCCAAAAATATCTCAGACTTCTACTGATAGGCGGTCAGCGATATTTTGTACCTTTTGCCGACGTAACGGTTATTTGGCTGACGTATGTTTTAATAAGCGTTCGCTTACTACCGGACCGAGTTATAATAATAGCAGCGAAGTAAATTTTTGCAGAGAAGTAGCTCCCAACGAAAGAACCTAATTTCAGCTAAAATTCAGGGTGTGAAGGTAGACGTTTTAATTGATAGTGGGTCCGATATTTCTCTTGTTTTACAATCAGTGCTTAAATATTTCAATTTAAACTGATTGCCTTCTTATCGATTATTGCGAGGAATAGGAAGTCAGGATGTCGAATCCACATCATATGTAACAACTATTATTGAATTTCCAGAATTAAAATTAGAGGTAGATTTGCACATTGCTTGTCCCGAGTGTATTAATGCGTCAATTTTGCTTGGTACTGATGTACTTAACCGCAAAGGGTTAAAATACATTCGAACTGAAAGCGAACAGCGACTTATCAGGTCGGATGAACACAATCTTAATACCATAACGGATCACAATCCATTGTTTGTTTGTCATGTAAATACTATCGAATTTGAGAATCTTAGGACTCCTTTAGTAGGTGATGATAGGAAACGTCTTGAAAACCTTATCCAGGAGTTTTCAGACATGTTTATTTCGGGTACTGCGATATCTACGGTTAATACGGGCAATATGTAGATTAAGCTAACGTCCCTCACGCCAATCCCAATACGCTAGCCCTGTCATTCTGGTAAAAAAAAAGACGGGAGTAACAGGATGTGCGTTAACTATCGTGCGCTTAATACCATCACCGTTAAAGAGAAGTTCCCATTGCCGCTCATTGACGACCATATTGACAAACTCGGTGACCCCAAGTAGTTCGTGAGTTTAGATATGGCAACCGGTTTCCATCAGGTTCCTATGCGTGCAGACGATGATTCCATTAGTAAAACTGCGTTTATCACGCCGGAGGGTCATTTTGAATATCTAAAAATGCCCTACGGTTTGGCTAATGCACCAATAGTCTATCCGAGGATTATAACTAAAACACTTAAGCCCCTGATAGATTCTGGAAGGGTCCTAATTTATATCGATGACGTGCTTATATTGTCCAACACAATTGATGAGGGTTTGCAGTACTTACGGGAGGTTTTAGCAATCCTCAAAAGTTCCGGGCTTTCAATTAACCTCAAAAAGTGCACCTCTCTAGACACGGAGGTAGAGTATTTGGGTCCATTAATTCGACAAGGCCAGGTAAGACCGAGTCCTAATAAAATTGAAGCTCTAATTCGAGCACCAAAACCAACCAACGTAAGGCAGGTTTGCCAATTCCTTGGTTTAGCAGGTTATTTTCGGCGTTATATTGCGTCATATTCTACGAAAACCGCTAGTATTGCTAAATTGCTGAGGAAAGGTGAACCTTTCTTGTGGGGCCCTAAACTGTACATAGCCCGCGACTACATAATTAATTGTCTAACTAATGAGCCAGTCTTAGCGATTTTTGACCAAAATTACCAACAGAGCTCCCTCCACACAGACGCCAGTGCTATCGGATTGGGAGCAATACTGTTGCAGGAGCATGAAGGTAAGAAAAAGAGAGTTGTGGCTTATTTCAGCAGATCCAAGGCGCAGAATCCCGTTATCATAGCTATGAGCTTGAGACTCTCGCTATCGTACGAGTACTTCAGCATTTCCGCTACTATTTAATAGGCATCGACTTTGAAATAGTGACGGATTGCAACTCTCTAAAACTTACAGAATGGAAGAAAGATCTTTTACCCAGGGTGGCGCGCTGGTGGGTTTATCTGCAAGATTTCAGATTCACGTTAGAATATAGGAAAGGCTGTTTAATGCAACACGCCGATTTTTTGAGCCGACATCCTCCTGCAGAAATGTCCCACATCTGAAATGCAAACAACTGGGCAAAAGTCGCTCAGACAGCTGATGCGGAAACGCAAGACTTGATGGCTAGAGTAAAAGATAGACAACTAGATGCTTCTAGGTATGTTATTAAGAATAATTTATTATTTTACAAATACTTGCTAACCGGACAAGAGCCACGTTTATTATGATTTATACCGAAAGGACATAGGCTTAGTTTGCTAAAAATTTTTCATGATGACCATAATCATATTGGTGTTGACCGTACGGCTGACCTAATATTACGACATTTTTGGTTCCCTAACTTACGTCGATTTATTAGAAAGTACATTACCCATTGTCTTGTATGTTTGGCCCATAAAAGAGTTCCAAGAGCTCCTTTCCTTCCTATTGAGTCATGGACTAAGCCTGATATACCATTTGCTGTAATACATACCGATGTCCTGGGACCGTTACCTCAATAAAATGGCTTCAAGTATATTTTAATTATTATTGATGGCTTTTCTAAGTACTGTTTATTATACCCGATATACCGACAGGGCAGTAATGAGCTTAAACGGGTATTTGCAAACTGGTCAGTATACACTGACATGGCAGTGAATTAAGTTTGGTGGCAGCGAAGGATGCAAAGAAAAACAATTATTTTATAAAATTATATTAAAGAGTTACAATTAAAACTTATAATTAATTAATACTAAAAAAAGGTGATTCCAGGTCAGCGATTGACCCAAGAATGAATATATTTTATCCTCGATTCCCATCGATGGTGAGAACGCAAGCCGTATGGTGTCGTCTTCAGGATACTCGAAGCGTGGTGTCAGCATTTAACCGTGTGAAACCAAGTTGGTTCTTACTATAACAATTGCCCTTGGCTATGCTTTCGTAACACCTCCCCCCGTAGAAAAGCGACTATTGAAGACCTTCGTTGTTAATTGCGGTGGAAGTTCTGATTCATCCCTTTGAGTTTTTTGGATGGTGTGTTTCGTATGTTTAAGTCGGTATTTCCGGTATGCAAGGCCGCTAATTAGTACACATGCACCGAATAGTAACGTATATAAAGGTATTGTTGTATGGTAGACGCTTATATCGTTGTTCTTGCTTAAGTTTACTGGTGACTGTAGAATAACCTCTCTATTGGTAGCGTGAAGATTAGTCAAATTAATGGAGTTAAATTTGAATATCAGATGTACTGCTGAACTGAGTGTATTTTCAATACGGACATCTATTATCTTCAAGGCTTGACCTTTTAGTCGATCGTTGAAGTTCGAGATGATGAATTCTGTTGTTTGAATGAAACAATCATATGGAATTATAGCGAGATAACTTCCTTGCAACATCTTGTAGATATCTTGATCGCAGGATACTTTAGTAAGAGTTGGAAAGCTGATGGTGTAGTGGCGATCGTCGAGTTTCTCGAGTAAGTAGGGATACGGTGACTGGTTTACATTCGGGGAGTTTTTGCTGCGTAGTAACGAGGGCTGTTACACAATCCGGCGATGTAGGACTATGTATGTTGTGTATCTCTTCACATAGATACCCTTTAGTGAACTTCGGGCATTCAGCCTCTGTGTACTTGAAATCTTTCAGATGGATTGCAGGGTATTGGAAGTGAGGGACAGGAATCTCATGATTTTGGTTAGTTACTATGGATATCTTATATAAATCATGTGTGGAATAGAAAAATTAGGAATTGATATACTATGATTATTTCTTTAACTGTATCATATCTTAATATTCTCTCGCTCGTATATTTAATACTTTATTACTGCCATATATACTACGTTACTTATTAATTATAGTTCTATCAGAGTTTAAATTAAAAACTTCATAGTCAGCTGTAAATGTTGTTTACAAAAGCTAAAAAATTTTGTAGCTTAGATATCTCTTATGATAACCTATCAACGTTATCGCTAGTTATGAGAATAGTTAGTCTTAAATCAACAAATTGAAAGAATTTCTGGGTTTTTTTTTAGATTTTGACTTATATTTTTTTACTAATGCTGCTAGGTCTACTTCTACAAACTACAACTACTCGATTCTTTTGAATAGAAAATCTAAAACTAATTTAAAACACTACAAATAGACAAATAAAAAAGTAATTCACTCAGAATATATCGATGTATGCTTTAAAGTTCTAAGTAACTTCAAAAAATACTTTAAATAGTAATTTACTTGAAATTAAAAAAAATACTTAGATTAGGTAAAGATTAAGGTTAAAAATTAGGAAAGGTAAGGACTTGAAAGATTCAGAGTACTTACATGAACATGATTTTCTTTGCCGAATCGATTTTCGGATTCACCTCCGCTGGCCTCCACGATGTATGTAGATTCGGATACTCGAAATCGGTTAGTAACGCGGGATCTCGCACCGATATTAGGGGAAATCTTGACGCGACGCGTACCGAATATATCACGAATATCCTACCGACTGCGCCAATTAAGTTTGGTGGCAGCGAAGGATGCAAAGAAAAACAATTATTTTATAAAATTATATTAAAGAGTTACAATTAAAACTTATAATTAATTAATACTAAAAAAAGGTGATTCCAGGTCAGCGATTGACCCAAGAATGAATATATTTTATCCTCGATTCCCATCGATGGTGACAACGCAAGCCGTATGGTGTCGTCTTCAGGATACTCGAAGCGTGGTGTCAGCATTTAACCGTGTGAAACCAAGTTGGTTCTTACTATAACAATTGCCCTTGGCTATGCTTTCGTAACAAGTGCATGGGTAAGTAAACGTGGGGCCTATGCCAAATCATGCCTGCCATACGAACCTACGACATTTCTCAATGTAGTACATTCGTTATCTAATAGGCAAATATTACTCACTACATTGACGGGTGCTATCCTACATTTAATTTTATTTCATATCACGATGTTTCGAGTGGTCAGAGTCCGGAATCTTGCCAATCGTATGCATCCACTAAAAATTACATTTTATCTCTTGAAATTAATGGTTTATTCCTTTTCGTTACAAATCGTCGCTTAAGGACTCTTGAGTGCACGCTTGCGCCAATAGCCATGATATTTCTTCATTTAAATTAATACTTTTATTTATTAGAGAGGTGTTTTAGAGAGCTTACAAGGCGATAATCAGGATGGACGAGACAGACTGGATGATGATGATGACGAGTCGTTTGAGGACAACCTTCTATCAGGAACGGCCGTCTTACAAACTAACCTCTCTTCTCAACTTGGGCCGAACTGAAGTTTATAAAAAGACAAGGCGCAGTACGGAGCTCACTTTTTCTCGGTCGATTTTTGGACAAGTCGGACCTGCGGTCGTAATTCGTTTCATATTTGTTAAAAGTGCTGCATATAATTAGTTTAGTGCCACATAATTGAAAATAGATAGATGTATTCATTATAAGTTAAATTGTGTTAAATAAAGCGTTGTATTTGTCTTAAGTTTATATCTGGGCGTTTTTTTATATATAACGTTTCAATAAGTTTTTAAGAATACTATATCATTTTATGAAATAGATTTATTTAATATTATTTATATGGTTTTACAACAATTAATTCATATTATACTCTATCATTGTATACCTTACAATATAATTCCTGTTACATAATAAGATTCAGGGTACTCATTTACCCTACAACAAAAGATCAGAGCAATTTTATTATGATATCGTAGTGTAAGCGATTAAATAAAATATGCTAAGTTTAAATCAAA
Source organism: Melinaea menophilus ssp. n. AW-2005 (assembly GCA_918358695.1). NCBI lineage: Eukaryota > Metazoa > Arthropoda > Insecta > Lepidoptera > Nymphalidae > Melinaea > Melinaea menophilus. The sequence continues at coordinate 19,901,989 of OU911041.1, read as the reverse complement.
TTTAACATATAAAAAAATAGAGTTATCCCATGGAATAGTGTGCTAATAGTGTGTGTAGAATTATTGTAAGTTGTTGTTTACCGTAAACGTTGTGGTAAAAATAAGATTGTTATCATATTAATCACTAAAACGAAGTTCAAAGTGGGTTATATTATAATTTTCGGTGTAATAATCTAATCTAAGTGCAACTAATTCAACTTAGAACCTTACGTTTATTCAAAGAAAGTTTAGAAATTACTGTAGCGACATAAACTTATTATAAAAGACTATTTTTGATATTTTTTCAGAGTAAAATAAAATAATTTGTATAATTATTATAACTTTATAAAATACAGTATATAAAAATATATTTCAAATTTTATTTATACTCATAATTTGTTTATAAATCGATATTAGTTACGCCGTTAAATACATAAGCTTTCTTTTATAAATGTTATTATTGAAATATAATTAATAAATTTTGCATTTGTTGTTATAATAAATAAGTATTCAAATTAAAAAAACGATGTATATTAAAGTGATTTTGAACTACCTTTACAATGCGACTCGGAAGTACAGTAAGTTTCGAATGATTCAACATCTCACTAAACTTGAATTCCGGAGTGGGTGCTCTTTTGAATTTTGCCGATCTTCGTGAATGGGACTTTAAAGGCTTTCAGGTGATTGAGAATTAACTGAAGAAGTGACAGCATATCTAAGGGTGATATGGTCAAATACTGTTAGTGTATCTGCATTGATATAGATGGTATAGTAATTATAATACAAGTTATATGATATGGTTTCGTTTCATTACGTTTTATTATTTAAAATCTTTGGAAATATTTAGCACTTTTGGATTGTCATTGACTATACAAAAATTGGAATCTGCAGAAAAGAATAAGAAGAAATAAGAAAATGTCCAAATAGTTATTTGTCATAGTATAAGAAATTTATTTGTATTCCGCTATGAGGACGACTTTGTTTCATGTCAGTCCCAAGAATGCACGCAAAGCAACATTTGGCATTCAAGAAACTCTTTGTACTTTGATTTAAATATTAGAATATATTTGATTATCTCAGTACTGTAAAACGTAGATAACTTTAAATACTTAGGAATGTTGTTTGGAAAATATAAGAACAGAGACCGAAGAAATTGAAATACAACAGTTCAAAAATACAAAATAATAAAAACTTGATAAATATATACAATAAGTATTGTATTATTGTTAATTGAAACATCATAATAAAGAATTTAATTTTCTAATTTACAATGATCGAAATATGAATTGTTTTTATGTATAATTATTTGTCATAACATTAGTTGTGTATCAGATCTCTTGTATATTCTGTGTACATTTACATGAATTAAACTGATTAAATAGACAAAAAATCTGAACGTGTTAAATAAATGTGTTTAAAAGTGACAGTACAATTGAATAGTACTTTGTCAAATGATTGTTGTATACGGGTAATTTTCTCAGTCCCAGAACTGTGTCGTTGGATTAAAACTATCTAAATTCCACTTAGTGTGCCAATAAAGCCTTTGAGCATGGTGTTAACACTGAAGTAACAAGAAAGTGTATATTATAGTTGTTTTCTATGAACAAATTCATCTAGAAAGAAATAATGTGTTTAAATATTATAATTTAGATTTATAAACAATGCTTACATTCCTCATACAATATCAGGAACAATGTAACATAAACAATGCTCTCAACAACAATGTAACGTAAACAGATCGAGCCTCCCTTAATAGAATTCTAAGACGATGTCACCTTAGCAGCTAAGATACTTCATCTTATACTCTTCGTGTTGGCTTACTTTAAAATACTTTCAAACTTATGAATATATAAAAAGTGTTTGTTAAAAGTACTTTTTTGACTTGACTATTAATATTTTTATAATAAGAACCAGTTTTCGAGTGAAGTTATTCAACTAAATGTTTAAGTAAAGTTTTATTATTAACGAGTTTGTTCAGGTGAGGGGGTTTCAGAGTGGAGTGATTTGTATTATGAATGAATGTCAGAGGGTTTATTATAATATTAAAATCGTACAGAAGTGCTATTTTCGACAAATATGAATTGTATCATTACGTTTAGTTAAAAGTTCATCCCTTGACAGTGACAGCGCAGTTTAATCCCCTGGTGATGAATAATAGCTGCACGAGTGGAGTCTTATATTTCGCAGGAAAGTCTTATATTGCCGGATCTTGGTATATCTGTGTACAAAATTTCATACAAATTCATTTATTACTAGCGTGAGAGACAGACTTTCCATTTGTAATGTGAGTATAGTACTAATTATATTCATGTGTTCTCTCAATCCTACTACAAGCTGTCATCAAATAGTTTGTTATGATATTATAATTAAACATACATAGTGTTAGTTCACTTGACGTCATTCGATGTTACTCGGTCGAGTATGGGCTGGATAAATAGTCCGGTAACATCTGTTGTTGCTTCGATCAATCAGTCTGTAAAGAAGGGAGAACAGTGGATCATAATAGTTTTGGGTTTTACGCAAATGCGTCTTAGAGTGCCTATTATATGCGAGAATAACCCTGAACAGATGAAAGTAAAATCATATATTTGTCTATATTTATGATCCATAACGATCAAAGATAAAATAGAAAAGGATGGAAAGAAAAAGATTAACTATATACAGTTAAGCATAATTAGTGAGTTTTTGAAAGTTATTCTTTAATAACATGTATTTAAACTATGTGAAAGACAAGCATATTCATTGTAGGAATAAAATAAGCTCTCCAAATCCATTCAAAATTTGATTCATAGATTGCGATAGAACATATTATTGAGTTTAGTTTCTGTATTATCTTGACTGTTAAGATCCAGACAGCAGAAGAGAACATTTATCAGTTCGTCAGCGAATAATCGTTAAATTACTTATTACACGAATATACAATGTCACCTCATAATAACAATCCACAAATATATTTTTATCGACAGAAGTGGAATTGTATTAAAAAAAAGAACAAATGTCAGGATGAACATAAATTTACTTTAAATTACAACAATTCACTTACAATCTAATCGAAATTAACAATACTCCATTTTACAAATATAAAAAAATAATCAGCACAAAAATAAAGTGAAGACACTTACAGCAGATTGCAACAGTGACAAACCACAACCTGTCACTACAGAGTCCAATGGCAAAATGTGTTGCCCATACAAACTCGGTCGCTTTTATAGTCTGTGGCGTGTGACGTTTGCAAAATGCAACTAAAACAACTAGGTTATTCTAACACGGCCTCTCCTGACTGTGCGCCGTCCTCGGTGTACCCTTCAATGTTTTCAGCAGGACGTGTGGATGATGGAACAGGCTGCTCGGTAGAGTCCTCGCCATCACTGTCAGAATCGTCATTCAATAATTTGAGAGTGCCCAAGGCCATCACGGCGAGATATAGCAGTTCTGCCCGTATAACACGATTTTTATACGAACAGAATCGCCATAAGTTGTTACAATTCCTGCTCTCTCATTCTTTACACATTCAAGGCCCTCGTTCATGATCAAGAAAAGTTTAAATCAACTCTTTCGCTCAAAACTATTTATCCTACAATGAGGCTGTTACAAACATTCGTCACTCTCCTTGTCAATACACGCGTCTCATACACACTGACTTTACCTACTTGTGCACAAGATAATTTGCAAACTATTCCCCCCACTCGAGTATCACAGCATACAGGCAAGTTAATGCCCGATGCGTTCGGTACCACTACACTGACGTTTAGTGGAAGCCCGATTATAACGGGACCTCAACAGCGTACACTCCTAGACTGCGCCGCCAGTACAGAAAGTATCTTCAAGGGGAGGGCGTTCGCCCGACACCCACATACTTTAAGACCAGCTCACATGACCCACGAACTAGGAGTGCACCGCACGTCCGACAACATACGTATGAACACAAAAACTGTTGCAGCCGGGCTGTATGCCCTCTCGATGTCCATGACCCAAATATGTGACAGAGAGCACAACGTGCCCTTGAAACGCGTGGTTCGCTATTGCCTTGCCGTACATACATATACGCGATTATAACGGAACCTCAACAGCGTGTACACTCCTAGACTGCGCCGCCAGTACGGAAAGTATCTTCAAGGGGAGGGCGTTCACCCGACACCCACATACTTTAAGACCAGCTCACATGACCCACGAACTAGGAGTGCACCGCACGTCCGACACACAAAAACTGCTGCAGCCGGGCTGTATGCCCTCTCGATGTCCATGACCCAAATATGTGACAGAGAGCACAACGTGCCCTTGAAACGCGTGACTCGCTATTGCCTTACGCGCAAACGCATTCACGCGCAGGGATACATAATCAGCAGCCACGGAACTGTAACATACAAAAAAATAAATTAAGTCACGAACTTGCATCTCTCAGGACACCACTTTCCTTTCCATGGGAACATAAAATGTGCCGCCGCCTGTGTGGTCTTTCCTCGAGCACCGCTGAGCAATTTCAGCTCTTAGCGGTCTTTGGGCAATACGTTCGTGACACGATATGGACCTCTCATACCCGAATCAAGCTTTCCCGTAGACTGAATACTTTATCACAAAAGCTTGGTCACCCACTTGGAAATTTTTGGGAAGGTGTCGCTGACGATTGACGCGGGCATCTTGTTAGACTTGATTCTGTTTTAGCAGACATCTCACACGACTACTGCCAAGCTCCCTCGTTGCCTCAGCGTTGGGGATCGAACTTTCTACGGTGACTTCACGAATCAGCGCACGGAGAGCACGAGTGGTAGCGTTAGTACTTGTAATATTAGTGCTGCTCTTGATACAGACTAATATTCCCGAGCTACGATTTCGGAATCACACACACAATAAGTTTCCTTACGCTGACCCGCGAAATCTTTCAGCATTTTCGATAGTATAAGGGACACATTCATAGCACATGTATCGCTTAAAACGTCTAATGGTATCCCCTGTATCACCCCGCAGTACTCACATCCTTATTGACTCGACCATCCGACATTTCACCACAGAGATTAACTTTACGTTGGTCCTTATTTTGATTTTCCGATCGAGCCTTAGCAAAGCAATCGCTTTCCTTATGTCCAGACTTTTTACAAAAAGTGCATACTACCGGCTTAGTAACGTTGCGATTCCTACAATTGTTTTGCAAATGACCGATCTGTCCACAACCGTAACATTTAGGCCCATTGGTGTTACGTTTCTTAACTTCGTTAAACAGCGCCCGAGAATCATTTTTGAAATCAGCAGGCTTCGCATATGTTGCTAAAAAGGAGACCAAGTTATCTATGGTAAGGTTAGCATTAGCAGTCGCTGCTCGTACCTGAACGTCACTAATGCCCCTAATGAGGATAAGAACCCTAAGGTCATTGCTCAGACCCTGAACTATCTGCAGACGTAATAGTGAACGCCGCGCGTATTCAGTATAAGTAGGACAATTATCGGACGAAGTATTTATGACCTCACAAAGTAATTCGGCGCGATCCGTTTTTTTTTTTTTTTTTTTGCGAGCAGAGGGACTTGAATTCTCTTATGAAGTTTGACCAAGAGCGAAGCTACCCCTCGAACTCGCCTCAATTGCGTTTAAACGTGAAATTATCGACCCTAACGCTCTCTGGACAGAGTCTTTATGTTTAGAACTACCTGTTACCGATCTATCAGAGCAAGACCTTTTTCGAGAACGATTACGACGCGAACGCAATCTACGTTTACTGTTCTTGGACTCGGTCCGATAACGATCATTACTGTGAGAGCGCAAACGGTACCTAGTACTATTAGATCTAGTGTGGCTATTGCGCGAACGGCATCTGCGGTAGTCACTACCAGATCGCGATTGACTATGATGCGAACGTGAACGAACCCGATAGCCACGAGACCATGAACGACACAGATCTATACGAGACCGCGAGTGACAACTATTCTCACGAGATCGCGAACGAGACCGGTGGTTGTGCTGTTGCAATCTGCTACGCTTAGCCTTCTGACGAGGCGAATCAAAAGATTTTTCACGAGGTATTTTAAACAATAAATAAAATAATCAAAATGATTTACAAGTTGGAGGTAGAATGCAAAAAAAATAAAATCTTTGAACAACAAATTAAATACAAAAAACAAATGATTTGTAAAATGGAGGTAGAATTCAAAAATAAAATCTTTGAAAAACAAATTGAATACTAAAAAACAAATGACTTGTAAAATGCAAGTAGAATACAAAAATAAAATCTTTGATAAACAAATTAAATACTAAAAAGCAAATAATTTGTACAATGGAGGTAGAATACAAAAATATAATCTTTGAAAAATAAATTAAATACTAAAAAGCAAATAATTTGTAAAATGGAGGTAGAATACAAAAATAAAATCTTTGGACAACAATTTAAATACTAAAAAGCAAATGATTTATAAAATGGAGGTAGAATACAAAAATAAGCTCGAATAAAACAAAACTTATACATTTATTTGTGAGCACAGGCGAATCCCACTTCTGATTTTATCGACAGAAGTGGAATTGTATTAAAAAAAAGAACAAATGTCAGGATGAACATAAATTTACTTTAAATTACAACAATTCACTTACAATCTAATCGAAATTAACAATACTCCATTTTACAAATATAAAAAAATAATCAGCACAAAAATAAAGTGAAGACACTTACAGCAGATTGCAACAGTGACAAACCACAACCTGTCACTACAGAGTCCAATGGCAAAATGTGTTGCCCATACAAACTCGGTCGCTTTTATAGTCTGTGGCGTGTGACGTTTGCAAAATGCAACTAAAACAACTAGGTTATTCTAACAATATTATATTCATAATCAACATGATGTTACTCGGGTGAAGATAGAATATACCTACATTAAATAATAAATTTATTTTGTCATTAAAAGTCACTAATGAATATTATATTTTAGTAGGATCATGTTTCATTGATATTGTGTTAGTTAATAATTTATAAAAAACAAAATAATTTGGAAAAATCATTTCAATAGTTTCCATTTCATAGTTTTCTTGTAAAGTTAGAAAAACCACAATTGTCATATAAAAACATTATATTCAAGTAAAAGAAATAAACGTTGAGTCGAATTCTTATCTGAGATTACGCTCGGATTTTTCTTTGTAAAAAACTTTTAACCGATAAAACTTTTTTTATATGTAATCCTATACATTATTGTTGATTTGTCTTCAACTTGATAAGGGTTTTTAGAGGTTTTTAAATAACCTTTTGTTGGTTTTGGTCACCTACGTATTGTTACAGCTAATAATATTTCAAAAATAATTTGGTTTTCAAGTTTTGCTGAAAAAGTGTTATTGACATTCAGATCAAATTCATATAAAATTATATGTCACCTTTTTTAAAAATGTTAAAATATATATTTTTAAAATTATATCACGTCACGAGTTATATAATCTAGATATTTTTTCCTAAATTACAGAACAAAAGATATATTTTTTGGCAAATCATTCTTGAGGGGTAATTCTATTTCGTATACTTCTAAAGCGGACATGTATTATTCACGGGGGTTCTAAATAATCAAAATATGTATCTCTTTAATACGAAAACGTGTTCCCCTTAAACGCTTTCATAAAATACTTTTGTCGTTATGTTTTCTCGTGGGATTACACTTTGTATAGAAATTTGAGTATTACGAACATAATAAAAGACGTGGGTTCTCTGTGAACACATTTTGGTTTGACAGTAATTTTTATTTCAATATATCAATTGCCAAACTAGTTTGCAGAGCTTAAAACTTTTAGGTGATGTCTTGTATCTAATTGTATGTAATGCTTTTATTACACATAAAATGTTGTATAAGTGTAGATTATCCGGAAAAGTACATTTGTTAATTTTTAGTCTGGCAAAATACAAGACACCCATGAAAAAAACGACTGAAGGGAAACAGACTGTTACTTTAGTTATTTGTTTTGATAAGAACCACCTATTCCATCCACTGTTCCATGTCAAAGGTAATATACCGGATAATACCGGAATAAAGCCACTGTTTCAAAAAATACGATATAAATAATAAATATCTCGACTTAGTAGAGAAGCTTATTTAAATGTAATTAAATTTCAGGCGTTTTCGCTTCCCGTTCCTAGGATAATCCGCACAGAGGGATGTCTGCTTTCAGACGTTTCTTGAATTATTGAAGCCAACCTCTTTTATTCAAAAATTGTTTACTTTTCTTTCTTTTTGCTGAAATATTTACGGTCCATCATTATATATTATGAATTTAAATTAATAATGCCAATAATCAATTTTATTTCATTTCTCTGTTGTTGTTTTATAAAACTTAAATACCAGTTGTAAATAAGTACTAAGAAAGTGTCAACAAGCAACCGGGTTCTAGAGGTGTTACTCCACTTCACGCACACTCTTAGTACGTTCGTACAACTTCAATACAATCTCTCTTACATTACGACGCTCTCTGAAACTCACAAACTCTGTTACAGAAGACACATAACTTGTACCATAAATTAAAAATTGACTAAGAAATATACATTATGTAGAAATATATATATTCTTTCACAGTTTTGATAAATTGTGTTATACGAAAAAGAGATGTGTGTGTATTATCTTTGGCTTTACGGTTATTAACTTGTTATTGAATATAGATAGTTATACTGAAACGACACAGTTCTGGGACGGAGAAAATTACGCGTATAAATTTTACATAAAAATATTACTGCTACTGATGCCTATTTAATTCTATTTTGTTACTATTAAAAAGTCATAAAAAAACAATTTTTTGTTAAATATATTCCGACTTTTAACCAAAGATTCTATTTATTAATTTTCTTATTGTTGGCGATGTACAGAATATACAGGAGATCTGTTATCAATTAAAGTTATAAAGTTCAAGTGTCACTAATTACCTTTTAGAAAACCGATCGTTGTTTTCATATCTACACATATATATATGTGTGTATATATATACATATATGTAGGTATGAAAACGTAACATTAATTTGAAAAAATGATTTCTTGTGTCTGACTTCGTTTTATAGCACTTACTAAAAAAGACATACGACAACGTTGATTTGCTAATCTTCTTAATAGAAATAGGTGTATTGAAGAAGCCGATTAACTTTGAACATATATTCTTCAGTAAATTATCATATGACAATTTACTGAAGAATATTCTCATGAATACAATACAAGAGAATAATCTCTTGTTCGAATACATTTACCACACAATTAAAAAATAAGTTAATTAATGATGTAGTGTAGATTTCAGAATAAAAAAAATATAACTCGATTCTAAGATTTGCTGGTATTTAAGTTTTTGGGGCAAAATTGATTGATATTATGTAAAATTTTTTACCAAAAAAAAAAGTCATTTCTTCTAGTTTTATTTGAAACGTAAGAGGTGATTTTAATTAAACACTAACAATACGTAACATTTCTTTTGTTATTAAATTGTACACTACAGAATTTGCTAACTTGTATCAAAACCGTTTTAACTGATTCCTTTTCTTATTCAGTACAAGTACGTTTGCTTAAATCTAATATAGACCCTACCAAAGACTTGAACATATAATTTTTCATTCCCTTCATATATTTTCCAAACAAAATCTCTAAGTATATTAAGATATGTACATTTTATAATATTTTGTTTACTTATAAGACATATTAAAAGATTTTCTGGATTCTTTCCATTAAATATAATAATATAAACCTTTTCTATGTGAGATAATCCAATATTTAAATCGAAGTACCTAATATCTAATATCTTAAATGTCAAATGTTTCTTTGGGTGAATTCTTGAGACTGACATAAAACAAAGTCATCCTAATATTGTAATACAAACATATTCCGTGTATTTTAACAAATAACTATTTTGACGTTTTTCTTATCTCTTCCTATTTCTTTATTCAGATGCCAATCTTTGTAAAGTCAACAATAATAATCCAAACAAGCAATATATATACAAATATCCGAAATGATAGACTGTTACTAAACCACATCGTGTAATTTGCATTATAATTATTATGACCTCGATATCTTAACAATACTTATCACATATCATATTCAGTTTCTTCTTTAGTTTATTGAGACGATTTCCCAGGTTAAAACTAGTATCATTTACTCGAACTAAGATTAAACGTCATTTCATTGTTACTCTTATAGATACAGTCAATCACCTGAAAGCATTTAAAGTCCCATTCACGAAGATCGGCAAAATTCAAAAGAGCACCAACTTCGGAACTGAAATGGGGTTATTTATAGTATTAATTGCTTTTCGTGGTAAAATTCAAATTGAGTTAGGTGAAAATTATTCTAGACTTGCTATAATTTTAAATCGCTGGGAGTGGGTTTAAAATCAGTTGAATATATATCATGTTTTTAATTTGAATACTTACACTTGAATTGAAATAATTGTGAACTTACTAATTTTGGTTTCAATAATAACATTTTCAGAGCGACATAGTTGCAATACTACTCAGTTCTTTATTAAAGATTAAAAATAATAATAACATTTACTTAGAAGTAAATCTAATGTATTTCACTACTTAACTGATATTGATTTTATTTATTTATATCTTTTCCACTTTGAATTATCACCAGTGACACTTGCGTACTTCTAATGGGAGGGACAGGAGAGCCTATTTTGATACTATACATATCAAAATAAGCCTTTATTTAAAGACACTCTCCTACTTAAACATTTATATATTTTTTACAACAAATTGTCAATACAGATACAACTTTTTTCCAACAACAATTTAACATAATTATCTGCTCTTGAAGATCTTAAAGTATAATCTTTTTAAAAATAATATCCAGCTCAAAAAAATACTTGACTTTTGTTTGAATAAACGTTGGGTTCTAAATTAGGCAAAACTAAACACTTTGAACATTGCTTTAGAGATAAAGATGATACAAAGTGCGTCAAAGCTCGGTAACTCAAAAACAAGAGGTAGAAATTCTAAATCTAATGTATTAATATTCAGGTCTAAAACATTAATTAGTACAAAGATCTACTCGAGTTGAGATTGATTAACTGTGTCAAAAGCAAAGCTGAAACACTTTTCCCATAGGGTTTGGATTAACATTCTGTACTGTGTTTGTAGCAACAGGAAAGTTTAGAAAGTAATGTATTTAATTACTTAACATGGCCAAAAATGTTTTTATACAATTTCAAACAATATTTTATATTTTGTTTTTTGACAAATTTTCAACAACTTTTTACATACCTATAACTACAGATAACTTTTTACAGTAGCGCAAAGTGGATATCTCTCAAAATAAACGTTCCCTCGATAACCATAATCTCAAAACCGTCCGTCAGCGCGTAGTCGATAAATTACACGCTCCACGAATAATAAACTGCCCCGTCGCAACGTCAACCCCCACATAAATTAAATTTATAATCAACCTGCTTCCCTCGAGTCAACTTAAATTATACTGCCATTGATAGCTTTAGCGAAACATTTACATTTCTTCAAAGGCACTGTTGCCGCGAGTTTTAGTTTGATTTTTGGAGAAGAAGTTATTTTCTTAATTTAATTTAATATTTGTTTTCTTTTTATATTATATTTTTCTTAATTTTTGTTGGTTTTGGTGTATATCAAATTATATTGTTTACAGTAGATATATATTTATATAATATATATTGAATATTTTCAGAGCCATTGCTTGCCAGATTTTTAATACTACATTTAGTGACCTTTGCATTGACGTTTCGGTCAGTTTCCCTTACGTAATCACAAGGAATCTTGTGCATATCCAGGATGTACTTTTATCACTAGTGACTATCCTAACTTATAGTGATGATGAAGGATAGTCTTAATGATATAATTACGCCATACTAAGTATCCTTTCCTAGCAGTTATCCCTTTGACATATGGCAGGTAAATTGGTAATGCTTCTTATGTAGGTTATGTATTATTTTAGACAACACTATTCATATTGTAAAAAGGATATTAACAATGAACTGTTTTTAAACACTCTGTCTGTATTTTATATCTTTGGAACATATAATGTCACACCTAAATTAAGCATTAAGTTATAATATTTATTTTATAAATCCAAAATATTTTCGCAGTCCATCATTCTCAAAAGTTTGTCACCGAATATATAATACTTTGCCAAATGTTCGTCCTGTGAGCAGACGTCGCAGTGTTAGTCAAACTACGATAATAAATCACCGACTTGTATGTTACAGATTGTGTACAATTTATCTTGACAGCTGTCTACATTCTATTTGAAGTTTACATATCAGTATTATTTTTGAAATCTTTTTAAACTTTAGCGTTTGAATATATATTTGTTCCATTATGAATGATTATAATTTTAAATAACATATATTAGAATATTATAAATTTTATAGTTAATCATCTTATACAATTTATTTAAAATACACATCAAAATGAAATATATAACTAACTACCTTATTATATTTCTCAGTTCAAAATTCTGAGTATATATGTTTGTGAATGTTTCTTATTTTCAAATTGGTATATAATAAAATATCTTAAATATAATAATTTTATAATGATTTTTATTGTTTAGTCACCGAAAAGTTTGTAGGCTCTATACAAAATACCCTTAGACCTTTGTAATAATTTCCGTACATTGAATTTTCATTGATATAATGGTGTCTTGTCCTCGCTCATTTTAAAACAATTAAAATATTATAACCCCAACATCACGATATCAACAAAAAGTTTAGTTAATTATTAAATAAATTAAATTTATTAAATTAATTTAATAACGTTTAAAATATATTTATGGTGTTATCATTAAACCATTAAATACATAATGTTCGTTTACTTGACGTCACTTGTCGAGACTCGGTCGGGATTGGGTCATCTAACTAGTCTGGTCACACTGTTGTTACTTCGATCGATCAGTCTGCAATCTAGAGAGAACTCCTGTTCCCTCCTTATTGCAGACTGATTGATTATTACTAGTATGGTCTTTGTTGTTATGCATATGCAATTTGGAGTGACTATTACGCGAGATTAACTTTAAACAAATGGTAAAATCACATCTTTGTATATATTCATAAACTTCAACAGTTAAAGACAAAATATATGTAGAAACTATTAAAAATACAATGCACAATTTGTAGTTATATTTTTTAAACATTTATTTTCTTAATATTAAATGTAAACAAACATGTTCCAAAAATAGCAGATACAGCTAGGAATACTACGAGTATATTAATGGCATTCAAAATTTGATTACGACCGTTGTCAGGATCCGGACAACAGAATACATTTATTTAATGCGTAATGTCCATTATATCCATTATGGAAAGCCGGTCTCGATAACGGAAATCCTACAAACATATCACTGTTAATCAACGAATCATCAATAAATTTTACGCTACAAATAATAAACAATTTTCCATTATAGCATCGACCAAGTCATAAATTCAATTTAAATATCAATATTATTATGTGAAACTAGAGTTTTTCGTCTAGTTTCGTTTCATAGTTCTCGTCATTTTACAAAACATTACTTGCCAGGTGTTTGGTATTAAAAAGATTGAAGTTAAATGGAAGACTCAGAAACATCTTAACCCCGTGGATATATTGTACAAAATGTGTTTATTTTAAATAAATAAAATACAGAAATTAATTAAACTATATCCTTAAAAAATATTTTTATTACATTAGCTGTTGCTAAGGTTCGTTTTTATCTGCTCCTCATCTCAAATTACCAGTCATCTATCTTCACGTAAAAAAATAAATTAAATTATTTTGTAATTATATCCCTGACCAACATTTGATATTATCCATGAAAATAATAAAACACACGGAGTGACTTATAACTATATAAAAATTTTATTAATATCAGTTTTTGCGTAATGAAAATAACAAACAGAAAATAATTTTAATTACTATTGTTTTGAATTACGTGTCATGTATTGAAGTTGTGGTCATTACTTTTTTAATATTGAATGTTCGGTACATTTTGCGTAATTTTTGTACAGATTTATTTTATTTATTTACTCTTTATTGTAAATTACAAATGGCGAACTTAATGCCTATTGGCATTCTCTACCACCTAATCTTTGTGGACGATGAGAAATTGCGGTAGGCGTAAACAAATCAAAAATTCAAAATAAAATTAGTACTAAGTGAAATTTTAAAAATATAAAAAAATATACTCGTATATGAATTAAGTATGGCAGCCGAGGATCCAAAAAAAAACAAAATTATAAAAATATTTTATTTAAAATTACAATTTAAGTTACAACTAAAATGACGACTGCTTGCTCGATATTAGAAAAGAAGAGTGACAATTATATTTAAAATTAATTATAAAGAAATACATTTATGTCAAGTGCACATTCAGCTTGTTATAAAACTATAATAAAATAATAAATTTATGTGAAATGCAGATTTAGCTTTACGATTGTTAATATTCCTGGATTCTGATGCAATGCAATGCACATATTGCACCAACGCTTGCTATGCGGTTCCCGCGATACATGGGAACATAACTTATGTACTATTATTAATAATAATATTATATATATATATATATATATATATATATATATATATATATATATATATAAACATAAAATATATAAAATATATATACATATTATAAACACTTATAATATCTAATTAAATATACTTACATATAATAAATAGCATATATATCTGAATGAAATGTGTATTAGGAAGATTCAAGGAAGTACTTGCGAATAAGATTTTTAAAAGACTTTTTGGTAGGTGCCTAATATTTTCAGGAAGATTGTTCCAGAGTATAGAAGCTTGAATTCTAAAAGACTTCTGAAAAAAATAAGTTTTATGCGGTAGGATGGCCATTTTAAGGTTGGAAGATGATCGAAGCAATTTGTTATGTGTTCGAAGCATTTATGAAATTTTATTGTCAGTTTTTTACCTAATAATTATATTATTTGGAAACAAATCATTGAATAGCTTTCCTTGGCACAAAGGGTTATGTTCTGTGTGAAAATCCTCACTTTGTGGATAGTCTGAATTGGAAAACGGTTTCCTTTATTAGTCTCATCTTTTTATCTAGCTCCCTATTTATAATAGGATCAATGGAACTGTAATGTATAGAGACTTCAGGACAGGAAATGGTAAGGATAGGGATAGGGAAAAGGACTTAAATTTTAAAACGTAAAACCACAAATATTTTTTATATCTTTAAGGGAGACATCTTACACACTTAAACTAATTTAAACTGAGATAGTTAGATAGTTGGAGAGAGTGTAAAAAGATAAAATGCCGATGCTATTATACTAAGAATCAGTTATTATTCCAATAGACCCTTTAAATGTACAAAATCTAAAATTTAAACAAAATACCACAATCAATAGAAATCTGAATACATAAACTAGTTCAACATCCTCGTTTAGGACAGCATAGAGAGGGGGTTTAACTTCTAATTTTTTCGTGTGCCTGTCTCCGTTATCACATCCGTCTGAATAAAACAAAATATTACAATAAAATTATACTGGATAAAAAAAATAATAATAGTTTATCGAAAGTTATGAAAAAAGGTACATTAGCTTATCGATGTTCAACGTTTTTTCCAATAAATGTTTGGCTTTACAAATATCTTCACTCTAAAACAGTACAGGTATATTACGATGCAAAAATATATATTTAAACAAACATATTAGGAAAAAAGCATGTTTAAAAAAGAAGAATAATAAAATACTACAATTTCTCAATTATAAGAAAATATAAAATTGTCTGTATTTCAAAATTATATCTTAATTATGTTAGTCACTTAATTTATTTTTATTCCAACAAAATACACTTTATCATTATATTTATTCGATAAAAACTCGTGAGAATTAATATATATATTTGAAAAATATATATATTGACAAAATTAATTATACTCCAGAAGCTACTCCTCACACCTTCCTTAACAGCACACTTTAATTTACAATCTAAATTCAAATGCTTGTCTTCAAGCGCGACAGACAGAGAGACGAAACTTCTTAGCATTCCATGGATTCACCGTGCGGGTGCCAGGCCCATCGCGTTGCAAGAAGAGGAGTGCAAACAATGCCTGGGACTTACGACCCAGATGTAGGTTTAAGGGGCCCCTTTACTATGCGCATACACGCTCACCTTCACTGTTTACTCTCCTCTCCCTACCTAACCAAATATCGTAAGAACCTACTAAAGCCGCCTTTGAACTACTTTCCAGAAATGATAATCTACAGCGTACAAATTAACTATAAATTTATTCCTGATCAGTTCGTTACATAGTTCGTAATACTTGTTAAGCTTAAATGTATAATCTTTGGGTATGTTTGTTTCCCAAGGTACAGCAAGCTCCACAAGTATAACGCGCCTTAGTTGTTTTGAGTACAGGAATAAGTCCGGCCTAGATGACGAAACACAAACATCCTCGGGGATTTTTTATTGCCTTTCGTACGTGTCCATCATGAGAGTCCAATCAGAAGACGCGTCCAATATGGAATAAGGTTTTAGTTTACGTTCTTTGGACGAACCTGCCTTTACAAACTCTACTGATATTTTGGTGGTTGTTATACCCTTCTGCGCTCTTGCTACAGAACAACTAACTGCTTCTCGTACGATTTCTAATACTTTATCGTGGCGACGCGAGTATTTACCTCTATTTAGAAGTACCCTACACCCTACTAGCAAGTGTTTCGCGGTTCCTACTGCCTCCCCACAGATATTGCAAGATTTTTCGGTGGCTTTGCCCCATCTCATTAAGTTACTTTGATCTGGGAGAGTCATTTGGAATGCATTAAGATAAAATTTTAATAATGCTGGGGACCAATCATGAAGCAGGGTGCGCCATCGTATAGCTAATGGAATACAAAAATCTCCTATGGTCACCCATTCGTTTTGCAATTCTAGGCTCATCGCGTGCAACCGGTAATTATCATTTTCATCGTGCCGAATAAAGGATTTTATTATTTCTATGTCTTGTTCTTTCCTACTTGATCCTAGCCCTGCTTTATTTGTTTGAGCACCTATCATAAATTGTTTATGGAATTGAAGTCGTGACTCCAGCTCTGCGGCAATTTGATCTTTTGGGAGAGATGTTACAGTATCATCATTCGACTTTGAGATGATATGTCGTTTGGTCACTCTTAGGTGTTTATAGAGTTGCGATGGGTTCTTTAATTTTAACCCAAAATTTTGTCGGTCTCTAAATAAGGTAGAAAAGTCCGCTGGATGCGCTAACCCGAGCCATGACTTCAATGACGCTTGCATCTAACTATATTGCTCCACTACGTAATTCCGTTAATGTCTAGAATATATCAGTACCTAGATTTACAACTGTAGAATTTTAGTTAAATTAGCAGATTAACGTTGAAACATACTATTTTATTTTTAGATTTTTGTTGTTACTTAATACTTACAAGTAATCAATTTTAATATTTTATGTTTATTTCATTAGATTTATTTTTTAAGGTAGAATAAATATTTTTATTAAAATCAATATTAGAGCTAATAAAGAGTTAACGTAATGTTTTGAATAAAAGCTATAGAATTAATTTCTCTTTACATACTCGTATAAATATGAATGGCAATATCAAAATAAATAACTAAATTTTTTAATAAAAATGATTGAATAATATAATGATTGTCAGAAACAAAAAATCAGAGCAATTTTGTTATGATATCGTAATTTAAGCTATTAAATGATATATGCTAAGTTTAAATCAAATTTAACTTATAAAAAATAGAGTTATCCCAAGGAATAGTTTGCTAATTGTATAAATATTGTAAAAAAAAATGTTGTTTACGGTAAAAGTTGTCGTAAAAATAAGTTTTTTATCATGTTAATCACTAAAATTAAGTTCAAAGTGGGTTATATTATAATTTTCGGTGTAATAATCTAATCAACTCAATTCAACTTAAAGCTTTACGTTTATTCAAAGAAAGAAATTACTGTAGCGACATAAACTTATTATAAAAAGAATATTTTTGATATCTTTTCAGACTAAAATTAAATAATTCGTATAATTATATATATAAGTATATTATAACTTTCTAAAATACATTATATAAATTTCAAATTTCAAATTTTATTTATACCTATAATTTGTTTATAAATCAATATTAGTTACGCCGTTAAATGCATAAGCTTTCTTTTATTAAATGTTATTATTGAAGTCTAATTAATAAATTTTGCATTTGTTGTTAAAATAAATAAGTATTATACGATGTATAACACGATGTATATTAAAGTGATTTTGAACTACCTATACCATGCGATCCGAAAGTACAGTAAGTTTAGAATAGTCCCAAGAATGCACGCAAAGCAACAATTGGTATTCAATAAACTCTTTGTACTTTGATTTAAATGCTAGAATATATTAGATTATCTCAGTACTGTAAAACGGTAATTTAAATACTTAGGAATGTTGTTTGGAAAATATAAGAACAGAGACGAAAGAAACTGAAATACAACAATTCAAAAATACAAAATACTAAAAACTTTGAAAAATATATACAATAAGTATTGTGTTATTGTTAATTGAAATATCATAATAAAGAATTCAATTATCTTATTTACAATGATTGAAATATGAATTGTGTTTATGTATTATTATTTGTCATAACATTAGTTGTGTATCAGATCTCTTGTATATTGGGTGTACATTTACATTAATTAAACTGATTAAATAGACAACAAATCTGAACGTGTTTAATAAATGTAGTGACTGTACAATTGAATAGTACTATGTCAAACGATTGCTGTATACGGGTAATTTTCTCAGTCCCAGAACTGTGTCGTTGGAGTAAAACTATCTAAATTCCACTTAGGCTGCCAATAAAGCCTTAGAGCACAGTCTTTGCGTGTCAAACAGACTTTCCATTTGTAATATGAATATATTACTAATTATATTCACGTATATCTTTCATTCTTATTTCTGAAGTCTTAAATATTAAAACCTTTGTCTTGTAATAGATTTTTGATTTTTGAGCTTAAAACTTCTACAACCAATAGATTAAGGTAAATAAATAAATAGTGCACTTCGGATAGTTCCGGTGTCGGTATGTAAAAGCTTACATATGTTGAAAACATAAAAAAACTAAGTAGCCAACGGCCATGACCAGTTCTTAAAGCAATAGAAGATAACTTTCGTTTTGTATTTTGTTTAATCTTCGACAGGAACGGTGACATCACAACTATAAAATAGTTTTAGGAAAATTTTAAAACTTTAATAGACATTTTGAAATCCAGAATTATATATTTTCGCTAAATTATCTTCTTCTTCTGAGACAAGTATTGTAAAAAGAAAGAGAGAAAAACGAAAGAGTTGCTTTTTGTGACATACAAATCAAATTTTTATTTCGATAATAACATTTACTGCGTTAGTACCGAGCACGTATGATACAGCATGTAGTAAGAAATTAAAAATATTTCGACTACTGATAAGAAAGAAAAGAAATCTTTGTTACAACAGAATATCCAAATAAAAAGGAAAGAACGGACAGTTCCTCCATTGCATTATCATTGCGCAGCGTGCGTAAGATTTTGACATAGTGATGTCTTATTCTCGTTCATTTTATAACAATTTAAAATGATTATACTCCTACTTTAAGCAATTTATTTTATTCATAATCAATATAATATTACTCGGGTGAAATTAGAATATACCTACAATAAATAATAATTTTATTTTGTCATTAAAAGTCACTAATGAATATTATAAATTTTTTTTTACTTTTTTATTTTTGTGTTTTTTATTTTTGTTCCTGTTTTTTTGTGTTTTTTGTATTTTTTTCTGCTTTTTTGTGTTTTTATTTTTTGTAGAATTTGTTGTTACCATTTTGTTCCCACGAGTACTGGACATTTTTACGGCCCCCCTCCAGAGGTCCAATAGAGGGGCAAGGCTATGTAGAACAAGATGTGCCTGAATCTTGAGGGGAAAACGCTAATGACATATCATTTTTATCCACCCTAATGCCGCATAATGCAGTTCTCGGTGCGCTTTTACCTTAACTTGGGTGGTGTACCCCTAGCGACGTATCATTTTTAGCCACCCTAACGCCACACAGTCCTCGACAGGATACCAGATCTTGACTTGAGTAGGAGATTCATATTGTAATCTTGTATGGTATACTGTATTATACTTACCAAGCCCTTTATTTTGATACCCATATTGATGGGATTTAAAACTACATTATCCGCCATTTTGTAGCAATGGCCATCTTTGATTTTGATTTTGTATAGTGCACTAAATTCTAATTGACGAGCCATTTCATTTGATACCCATATTGATGGGATTGAAAAAAACTAAGTCGTCCGCTATCTTGTAGTAGCGGACATCTTGGATTCACAATAATATTGAATATGGATAATTGTATTGTCACCAAAATCAAAGGAGTATACCAAATTTCAGATCAATCGGTTAACGGGAAGAGGGTTAAATTTCAATTACTAAATTTGACCCAAACAAACAAACGGGGTGAGCTAAATAAAACCGTTTAATTATTTACTTTTCTTTCTTTGTGCTGAAATATTTTAAGTCCATGATAATTATTAGGAATTTATTTAAAATATTTAATTAATGTCAATATTTCTATTGCTTTATAACGAAATTTAAAATTTCTTAGCTAGGATATAAATATGTATGTATTTCTAAACGGATAGTATTTTGTCAACAGTTTTTATTAGTCCTATTGTTAGGTCTTTGCTACTTGTTATGTCATTGTAAATACTGTACATAAAGGCTTTATTGGAAGACTAAATGGAATCTAGATAGTTATACTCAAACGACATAGTTCTGAGACTGAGAAAAAACCCGTATGAAGCAATTATTTCACACAATACTGGCGCCTGTTTCAATTCCTTTTTTTCTAAAAACTCTATATATTGATTTCTATTATTGGCGATGTACAGGACATACAAGAGACCTGTTATTAAACTAGTGTTATAATGATCGTGTCACTCCTTGAAAAGACCATTAACTTTGAACATATATTCTCCATAAATTGTCAGAATACATTTATCACACTAGATAAAAATAGAAATTAATCGATTTGTAGATTGTAGATTTCAGAATATTACATTTTTAATCACTCTAAGATTTGATGATATTTAAGCTTTTGGGGCCAATATGTAAAATAACCAAATATTGTTAACCATTCTTTTATCAAATAAAATAATTTTATTACAACTAGTTTTAATTGAAATATATATATTGAGGTAAATTTTAATTAAACGTTAATAATACATAACAAAGTATTTTGCACTTAAAATTGTATAATAATCAATTCATTATCATTATAAATCATGTATTACAAACAATACTTTTAATTCTATTTTTGATATATATATGTATGTTGTTAAATAAATTGTACACTACAGAATATGCTAAACTGTATCAAAACCGTTTTAACTATTTCCTTTTCTTGGTCAGTACAAGTACGTTTGCTTGCTAAAACATATATGTTTCCACTCCATTCATATATTTTCAAACAAAATCTCTGAATAAGTTAAGCTATATACATTTTATAATATTTTGTTTATTTATAAGACTTATTAAAAAATTCTTTGGATTCTTTTCATTAAATATAATAATATAAATCTTTTCTTTGTGAGATAATCCAATATTTAAATCGACGTACAAGTAGTATCTTAAATATCAAATTTTTCTTTGGGTGCATTCTCAAGACTGACATAAAACAAAGTCATTCTAAAATAAAAATCCGTGCCCGCATGGGGACACGTGTGGGTAGACCTCGTTTATAACTCGTTTAAAATATAACTCACTACCTAAGAATAAAACATGATGCCTTGTTTACATTAAAAATTTTCAAGCAAAAAGCGGTTTTAATTTTTTTTCTCCCTTCTTCTTCTTCTTCTGCTTGATTTTTTAAGCTTCCGTCGCGTGTGCAGCCTTAATGGTTAGAGCTACATAGAAACTATGTATAACGGAAATATTCTACATAAAAATACACGAAAAATATTCCAAGACAGCATATATCTACCTTTTATAGTTAACTCACAATAACACGCATAACTCTCGATAGCTTAGCAGTTCGGAGATTTCTTATTATATTTGTTTACTTTTACGTTTATAAAACCAATAATGCTCACCATCATTCCTAATTAAAAAAAAAAATAAACATTAACACCAATTCAATAAAAAAAGAATCATTGAAATCGGTATAGAAACACCAAACTTATACTTACTTACATGAAATACGCCAACAAGACATCGCGCGTGAATAGTGAATCAAGCTATAAGGATTATTTTTGCGTAACGGTTGCCGCGCTCGACGGGGCTCGCGGCGGCAGAGTATAAAAGGGGCGGGAGGCGAGCGCAAGCGTCATTCAATATTTGGCTGTTGATGCGTTCAGAGTGTTGAACTTTATTGACAGACAATAATTGTTATTTTATAAACCGTGCTTATCAGCGCGACTTTTTGTCTTTAAATAGTTTATTTTAATTTCTTTTGTTGTTATTTTCTAAATTAGTTTTAGTTTTGTTTAAATTCTTAACTATTAATAGTTCCTATTTTATTTCTTTTTAAGTAGATTTAGATTCGATTTTTAGATTAGATAATAGATAGATAGATTAGATTATTGTTAGATTTTTAGTTACTGATAGGTTAGTTTTGGGCATTTTATGTTTAGTTTTTTTTGTATTGAGTAGATAAAAGCGTAGGTAGGTACTTTTATTAATTATAGTATTCATAGGTATTTTTTATTTATTTTTAAGTGAAGTAGGTATAGGTAGATATTGCCTACTATCTACCTATACTGCACACGTGTTTTAGCTTTATTTTCATTTCTTTTTTTTTTGTACCTAAGTTGTAGGTAGGTAGGTACATATTTCTTAGTTTAATTCTATTAGAATATTAGGTATTTAAGTTTAAATAGGCACTTAGATTTATATTCTATTTATTATATACTTAGCTATAGTTAGGACCTCTGACGTAAGTTTTTTGTTGGGTAACTAAATAGAATTTAAGTTACCGTCGATTAAAAATAAAATAAACGATGCCACCTAAAAAACGACCATCTTTATTTCGAACTTCGAGTCAAGCTAGGAGAATGAGAATGACGCGTTCTCAAGAATCGGAAGAGGAAAGAGCACATCGGTTAAACTCTATGAGAGTTAGTGCCTCAACATCTCGAGCTAATGAAAGCTCTCCAGAAAGAGAGATGCGATTAGCAGCTGAAAGAGCGAGACGAGCTACAACACGGGCTTCTCAAAGCTCTTCTCAACGAGAGCTAAGGCGTTCCATTGACCGGGAAAAACATGCGTTATCCCGAGAAGCTGAAACTGCTTTACAACGAGAATTGCGACTCACAGCTGACCGCGAACGGCATACATTATCTCGCGAGTCTAAAACCTTCACTGAGAGGGAATTACGGCTTACAGCTGACCGCGAACGTCATATTTTATCTCGCGAGTCCGAAACCTTCACTGAGAGGGAATTACGGCTTACAGCTGACCACGAACGTCATATTTTATCTCGCGAGTCCGAAACCTTCACTGAGAGGGAATTACGGCTTACAGCTGATCGCGAACGTCATATTTTGTCTCGAGAATCTGAAACTTTTACTCAATATCAAGACCGTTTGACAAATGATAGGGCGCACCATAACATGATTCGATCTCTTGAAGATGAACATGAGCATGAACAACGACTAGAGTCGGGACGCGATTATTACAATTCTTTGAGACAAGAACAATTGATTACTTTATCTAATGAAAGATTAAGAATTGAAAATATTCGGTCGCTTGAAACAGAAGAACAGCGAGAGGCCCGTCTTACTGCAGATAGATTTCGACATGGTCTTAATGACTTAGATATACACGTGGTAGATCAATCTACAAATTCGGTGGCGTGGTCCGATAAATATAAAAGTGGGTTTGCTTATAACCTCACAATTGATTACAGATCATCTTCTGAAATAGGCGATATGAACGTAGTATGTTCCTTTTGTAATGCTTCGAAGTGGAGGAAGGAGTCTGCTGGTTTCTGTTGTGCTGGAGGTAAAATAAATTTGCCTTCGTTCGAAGACCCACCGGAACCTTTAAAATCACTACTTTTAGGGGAACATTTGCAATCCAAACAGTTTTTAGATAATATTCGCACTTATAATAGTGCATTCCAAATGACATCCTTTGGTGCTAAACAAATCTCAGAAGGCCCTTTCATGCCTACTTTTAAGGTACAAGGTCAGGTTTACCATTTGATAGGGTCCCTTTTGCCTGAAGAACAACCTAAATTTCTTCAAATATATTTTGTATCCGATTACAACGAACAGTCGAATATAAGAAATCAATATTTTCCGAATTTAAATACTGAACTCATTTCACAACTTCAGAACATGTTACATCAGGTTAATTCGTACGTATGCAGTTTTAAATCGGCATTAGAAGCCCTTTCTCAAGATGGTAATAACAATTATAAAATTGTTATAAATGCCGATAAGCGTCCAACTCAGGAACACCCTGGGCGTCATAACGTTCCATCCACGAATGAAGTTGCTGTAGTACTGGTCGACCAGGAATGTGATAGGCGTGATATCGTTATACGTTCCAGAGACAATCGTTTGCAACGTATTTTCGAAACCCACAGGGCTAACGACAGTTTGCAATATCCTATGATATACTGTCGAGGGGAAGATGGTTATAATTTCGCTGTATACCAAACCGATCCGCGCAAAGGCGCACCTAATTATAATAAAAAGGTGTCATGCCTTCAATTTTATTGTTACCACCTGCAAGTGAGACGGAATAGATTGGTATACTTTCAACGTTTTCGTGGCTTATTTAATCAGTTTATTGTTGACATGTACGCAAAAATTGAAACCGAAAGATTAGTTTATATACGATCTAATCAAAGGCAGCTGCGCGCTGAAGAATACGTGCACCTTCGCGATGCCATGCAGCAAGATAACGATACTGTGAATATGGGTCGTTTAGTTATTTTACCCTCTTCTTTTACTGGTGGTCCACGCTACATGCATGAACGTACTCAAGACGCTTTTTGTTACGTAAGAAAATATGGACGTCCCGACTTATTTGTTACTGTAACTACCAATCCCAAATGGGATGAAATCACTCGGGAGCTTCTTGAGGGTCAGGCACCGCATGACCGCCATGATATTATTGCAAGAGTGTTTCATTTAAAATTAAAATCAATGATAGATCTTCTTACCAAAGATAACATTTTTGGAGAAGTATTGTGTTATATGTATAGTGTTGAGTGGCAAAAACGCGGCTTACCTCACGCACATATCTTGCTTTGGTTAAAAGATAAGGTTCGACCTAATGATGTAGACAGATTAATCAGTGCTGAAATTCCAGATCCGACTGCAGATCCCCTGTTATACGACATTGTTAAAACTCATATGATACATGGTCCATGTGGTGCATTTAACGCAAATGCTCCTTGCATGCAAGACGGTCGTTGCACTAAAAGGTATCCAAAAGCATTAGTGGATGAAACTGTAACAGGACATGATGGATACCCATTATATCGTCGCCGTTCAAGAGACAATGGTGGTTTTACTGTTGAAAAGCGAATGTCTGGACAACAGGTTACTTTAGATAATAGGTGGGTCGTTCCGTATTCGCCTGTATTGTCCAGAGCATTTCAAGCTCACATAAATGTAGAAATGTGTAATAGTGTAGAGTCAATTAAATATATTTGTAAGTACATTAACAAGGGCAGTGACCAAGCTACGTTTGCGTTAAGAAATGAACATGATGAAGTTACTAGATTTCAGTCAGGCAGATATATCAGCTCTTCAGAAGCTGTGTGGCGGATCTTAAGTTTTAATATTCACGAAAGATATCCACCTGTGACCCATCTGGATGTTCATCTGGAAGGCGGTCAACGTATATATTTTAACGCCGAAAATGTTACAGAACGATTAGAGAACCCTAGACAAACAACTTTATTGGCATTCTTTCGACTTTGCCAAACTGATAATTTCGCAAAGTCTCTTTTGTATGAAGAAGTTCCATCGTATTATACCTACGATAAACAACGAGGTGTCTTTAACCGTAGACGCCGAGGCAGGCCTGTAGATGGCGAGACAGGTATTTTCAAAGAACATGTTCTTGGTAGAGTGTATACTGTTCATCCTAACAACGCAGAGTGTTTTTATTTGAGATTATTATTACATACAGTGCGAGGACCAACATCATTTATAGATTTGAGAAAAGTAGACGATGTTGTTTATCCAACTTATCATGCAGCTTGCCAAGCGCGTCATTTGCTTGAAAATGATCAACATTGGGATGACGCTTTAGCAGAATCCTGTGTTAGTGATAATCCACGACGGTTACGCCATTTATTTGTAACATTACTCACATTTTGTAATTTATCTGATCCTGTCCAATTATGGGAAAAATATAAAGAAAAATTTGCAGAAGACTTTCTTCGGAATTTATCTCACAATAATGAAGGCGCAACTAATGATAATTTTCGAGATCTGGCTATAAATCAGTGCTTATTAGCTCTTCAGGAAGACTTAACAGCAGTAGGCGGTAAATCACTTTGTGAATGTGGTTTGCCAACGCCAACCTCAGTCGGAGAGGTTACCAATAGGGAATATTCCGCAGAGATTGGTTACAACCCAATGGAACTGCTGGTAACATTAGAAAACGGTGTCCCAATGATGACTGCAGAACAACGCTTAGTCTATGATCGCGTGTGCGAGAGTGTGCAGAATAATTTAGGAACAATATGGTTTTTAGATGCACCTGGAGGAACTGGGAAAACTTTTTTGACTAAATTAATATTAGCTTATGTTCGAAATCAGCGTAAAATCGCTCTTGCCGTGGCTTCATCAGGTATAGCTGCAACATTGCTACCAGGAGGTAAGACTGCTCACACTATGTTTAAAATACCAATTAATTTAGATCGCACGGAAAGTCCAACCTGTAGTATTTCAAGAAATAGCGACAAAGCTAAGGTATTGCGTGAGTGTAATTTAATCGTATGGGATGAATGTACGATGGCCCATCGAAAAGGAGTAGAAGCAGTAGACAGAACTCTAAGGGACATAAGACAAAATGATCGACCAATGGGCGGTATTACGGTTTTATTTTGTGGTGATTTCCGACAAACCTTACCGGTAATACCACGGGGAACCCGAGCTGATGAGATTAGGGCTTGCCTGAAAAGCTCTTATTTGTGGCGTGATATACAATCGGTGCATTTGACTATAAATATGCGAGTGAGAACTGGAGACAACGCAGATAATCGTGAATTTTCTGATACATTATTGAAGATTGGTGAAGGTACCTATCCACAACTACACCAAGGAAAACTTATTCTGACACCTGAGTTATGTTGTATAGTGCAATCCCAACAACATCTTATATCTTCGGTTTACGGTGACATAACAATTATATTAAATAGGGACAATTCTTGGCTTTGCGAAAGGTCCATTTTGACTCCTCGCAATGACCAGGCATCTGAAATTAATAATAAAATACTGTCTAATATACAGGGAGAAAGCAAAGTTTATAGTTCAATAAATAGAATGGTTGATGAACAAGAAGCCACTAATTACCCGATAGAATTTTTAAATTCTTTAAGTATGCCTGGACTACCTTCTCATATAATTTGTTTAAAAATTGGCATACCGATAATTCTGCTCCGAAATTTAAGACCACCTCAACTTTGCAATGGAACTCGGCTAAAAGTAACCCAGTTGCAACAAAATGTAATCGAGGCTCAAATTTTAACAGGTTGCGGTGCAGGAGAAACTGTCTTTATTCCCAGAATTCCCATAATACCAAATAATTTTCCATTCCAATTTAAAAGAACGCAATTCCCAGTATCGATGTGCTATGCCATGACTATCAATAAAGCTCAAGGGCAGACTTTTCGTGTTGCTGGAGTAGATCTCGGTGTTAGCTGTTTCTCGCATGGTCAATTATACGTCGCTCTTTCCCGGGTTAGCAATTCTAGGAATCTTTACGTTCACGTGCCGGACGGGTCGACTCTTAACATAGTCTACCCAGAAGCTTTGCGCTGAAACATTTTAATTTGATCTAAAAATATTAGCAATATATTATCTTAATAAAAAACAAGGAGTTACACGCTGACCGAGTCGTGGGTATAGCGTGGGTATATTATAATATTCTGCGGTTACTTATATTTTTCAACAGTTTTGTGGATTGGCATATTATATTACTATTGCCCTTCTGAAATACGAAAGTGAATCTGCCTGTTACGTCAAAACTATGAGGGAGGACATCTGCTAATTTTTTTTCGAAAAACGACGGAAACGCGGATGAAGTCGCGGGCAAAAGCTAGTATTATGTAAAAATATATATTCTTCCAAAATTGCTATACGGTAAAGTGACGTGATTATGTTTTATATCTGGATTTACGGTTATTAACTTTGGAAAAATAAATGCGTAATTCTTTCCAATGAAATTTAAAATGTCTTCACTAGAATCAAAATATTTATTTCTGAAATAACAATATATTGTCACTGGTTTTCTTAGTCCTATTGTGAAGTCTTAGATGCATGCTATTTCAGTAAAAATACTGTGTTCAAAGACTTTATTAGTAAACTAAATGGAATCTAGACAGTTATACTCAAACGACACAGTTCTGGGACTGAGATTATAATATATAATATTATATAATTAACCGTATGAACACTCGTTTGACACAATATTAATGCCTATTCTATCAATGGTTTGAATAAGTCATTTAACTTTGAAAAAATTTTCCTCAGTCAATTGTCATATTCTCTTTCCGAATACATTTATCATCCCAGATAAAAGGTATAAATTAATTGGTGATTACTACCGATGACTTACACATATATGTTTTTACTCCATTCATAAACACAAACAGGTTAAAATTAGTAACGTTTACCCAAACTAAGAATAAACGTCAATTCATTCTTACTCCCATAGATGAACTCAATCACCTGAAAGCATTTAAAGTCCCACGAAAGCATTCACGAAGATCGGCAAAATTCAAAAGAGGGCCGGCCCACTTCGGAACTGAAATGGAATTACTTATAGTATTAATTGCTTTTCGTGGTTCATTGTAATTCAAATTGTGTGAGATGAAAGTTATTCTAAACTTGCTATACTTTCAAGTCGCTGGTGGAGTTGGTTCAAAATCAGTTGTATATATATCATGTTTTTAATTTGAATACTTACACTTTTGTTCAAATTATTGTTAATTTACTAATATTGGTTTCAATATAACATTTACTTTTAAAATAATTTTGATATATTTACTACATAACTAATATTGATTTTATTTATTGATATCTTTTCCACTTTGGATCAGTACTAGTGATACTTGTTTACTTAGGAGAATCTATTTTAATAACATACATATCGAAATTAAAGACACTCTCGAGCTTAAACATTTATATATTTTTGGGTAGACCTCGAAGAATTCGGTCTGCCCATTCATTTGTCCCCGACTTTCGAATTTTGGAAAAATTTCTTCACAGGAGGTCTTCTTATGACCGCCTGAGTCCGAAATGACCATTGGTCAAAAAGTTTATATATATGTATATATATGCGTGCGTGCGTCCAGATTCGACTTTTGTCAGCACGATAGCGGCCGCAGTTTCGCTCGGATCGCTTTCAAACTTTGCACAAAAATCAACCATTCAAAAATAAAGGTCAAGTTCGTTAACCAGAGAAATCCGGTCACAGGGGGCGCTAGGGCCTCACTTTTTCTGATTTCAGTTTTTCGACCATAACTTTGTCCCTATACAAAGGAGATCAATCGCGTTCATATTATATGATGTCTTTGATAAATACCTATAACCAATGTAGATAAACCGAAAACCTAACTTCAATAACTTAGGGGTGGGGGTAAAAAAACCGAAAATTTTTGGAAAAAAAATCCTAACTGTTTTCTGGTAAATATTCTTGCATCACAAGTATTTTTAATAGAAAGGTAATTTTTTGCTCTAAATTTAGGTACCAAAAGTTTTTCCGTAAAAGGTACCGTTTCCGAGAAAAAAAATTAAAAACACTTTTAGCTTGTAAATTTTAGGTAGGTAAACCACGGCAACTTTTTTCTGGTAAACATTCCCTCCTCGCAAATATTTTTAATAGAAAGGTTATTTTTTACTCTAAATTTAAGTACCAAAAGTATTTCCAAAAAAGATACCTTTTCCGAGAAAAAAAAATTAAAACCGCTTTTTGCTTGAAAATTTTTGATGTAAACAACGGCATCATGTATTATTCTTAGGTAGTGAGTTATATTTTAAATGCGTTACACACGAGGTCTACCCACGCGTGTCCCCCTGCGGGCACGGATTTTTTTACAACAAATTGTCAATATAGATATAAGTTTCTTAAAGTACCATTTATAAAATTTTCATAATTATCTACTTTTGAATAACTTAAAGTATATTCTTTTAAAAAAATATATCCACCTACAATAATTCCAAGCTTTTGTTTGAATAAATGTTGGGTTCCAAATTAGGCAAAACTAAACACTGAACATTGTCTTGGAGATAAAGACGATGGTATTTTAATTTCTGGCAAAATTAATTTTTATAAAGATATATACATTCCAAGTAAGCAATACAAAGTGCAAAGATCGGTAACTCCAAAACTTGGTAGAAATTCTAAATCTAATAAATTAATATTCCGGTATAAAACATTAATTAGTACAGAATTACCAACTGGAATCTACCCGAGTTGAAATTGATTAACTGTGTCAAAAGCAAAGCTAAAACATTTTTCCCATAGGGTTTGGATTAATATTCTGTAACAGGAAAGTTTAGAAAATAATGCATTTAACTACTGATGATCGTTTACAAATTATTTGCGGAACTATGACCTATTTGTATGAATGTTTTACAATATAATAAATTCGTATACATGTCTTATTCCAATATATACCAACGACGAGAACCAACGAACTAAAGAATGAGTCGAGTTCAAGATGTAAATGGTTTGTCATTTTATATTTATTAAAATATATAAACTTATCGTGGCCACAAATGTTTTTAAACAATATCAAACATTATTTTATATTTAGTTTTTGACAAACTTTCAACGATATTTATGTATTATCAGTGTAAAGATACTTTTTTACATACCTATAACTACAGATAACTTTTTACAATTGCACAAAGTGGATATCTCTCAAAATAAACGTTCCCTCGATAACCATAAACTCAAAACACATCACCGTCCGTCAGCGAGTAGTCGATAAATTACACGCTCCACGAATAATAAACAGTGCCCCGTCGCAACGTCAACCCCCACATAAATTAAATTTATAATCAACCTGCTTCTCATGAGTCAAATTAAATTATACTGCCATTGATAACTTTAGCTTAACATTTACATTTCTTCAAAGGCACTGTCGCCGCGAGTTTTAGTTTGATTTTTGGAGAAGGAGAAATTATTTTTTTAATTTAATTAAATATTTCTTTTCTTTTTATATTATATTTTTCTTAATTTTTGTTGGTTTTGGTGTATATCACATTATATTGTTTACAGTAGATATACATTTAAATAATATATATTGAATATTTTCAGAGCCATTGCTTGCCAGATTTTTAATACTACATTTAGTGACCTTTGTATTGACGTTTCGGTCAGTTTCCCTTAAGTAATCACAAGGAATCTTGTGCATGTCCAGGATGTACTTTTATCACTAGGTAACCGTAATATTAATCGTAACTTATAGTGAGGATGAAAGATAGTCTTAATGTTATAATTACGCCATACTAAGTATCCTTTCCTAGCAGTTACCCCTTTGACATATGGCAGGTAAACTGGTAATGCTTCTGATGTAGGTTATGTATTATGTTAGACAACACTATTCATATTGTAAAAAGGATATTTTAACAATGAACTCTTTTTAAACACTCTGTCTGTATTTCATATGTTTGGAACATATAATGTCACACCTAAATTAAGCATTAAGTTATAATATTTATTTTAAAAATCCAAAATATTTTCGCAGTCCATCATTCTCAAAAGTTTGTCACCGAATATACTAGGTCACGCAAGCGGGGTCGCGAGCTGAGCTAACTTTTGCTCTGTGCACGGCAGGCTATTTACTACGATGTTCTTTAGCTTAGTCCTTACAAACGCTAGAGAGTTAAATGGAAATATAGGATATTATCAATAAATCATTTGCCAAACATGTCAAGCTTGATATTCGTTTCAGGTCTTTAAATGGAAAATTTTCTACAGAATTGCTCATAACACCCTTCTTTTCGTAATGACGTCACGCTGAAACAATTGAATAACTTAAAGTATATTCTTTTAAAAAAATATATCCACCTACAATAATTCCAAGCTTTTGTTTGAATAAATGTTGGGTTCCAAATTAGGCAAAACTAAACACTGAACATTGTCTTGGAGATAAAGACGATGGTATTTTAATTTCTGGCAAAATTAATTTTTATAAAGATATATACATTCCAAGTAAGCAATACAAAGTGCAAAGATCGGTAACTCCAAAACTTGGTAGAAATTCTAAATCTAATAAATTAATATTCCGGTATAAAACATTAATTAGTACAGAGTTACCAACTGGAATCTACCCGAGTTGAAATTGATTAACTGTGTCAAAAGCAAAGCTAAAACATTTTTCCCATAGGGTTTGGATTAATATTCTGTAACAGGAAAGTTTAGAAAATAATGCATTTAACTACTGATGATCGTTTACAAATTATTTGCGGAACTATGACCTATTTGTATGAATGTTTTACAATATAATAAATTCGTATACATGTCTTATTCCAATATATACCAACAACGAGAACCAACGAACTAAAGAATGAGTCGAGTTCAAGATGTAAATGGTTTGTCATTTTATATTTATTAAAATATATAAACTTATCGTGGCCACAAATGTTTTTAAACAATATCAAACATTATTTTATATTTAGTTTTTGACAAACTTTCAACGATATTTATGTATTATCAGTGTAAAGATACTTTTTTACATACCTATAACTACAGATAACTTTTTACAGTTGCACAAAGTGGATATCTCTCAAAATAAACGTTCCCTCGATAACCATAAACTCAAAACACATCACCGTCCGTCAGCGAGTAGTCGATAAATTACACGCTCCACGAATAATAAACAGTGCCCCGTCGCAACGTCAACCCCCACACAAATTAAATTTATAATCAACCTGCTTCTCATGAGTCAAATTAAATTATACTGCCATTGATAACTTTAGCTTAACATTTACATTTCTTCAAAGGCACTGTCGCTGCGAGTTTTAGTTTGATTTTTGGAGAAGGGGAAATTATTTTTTTAATTTAATTAAATATTTCTTTTCTTTTTATATTATATTTTTCTTAATTTTTGTTGGTTTTGGTGTATATCACATTATATTGTTTACAGTAGATATACATTTAAATAATATATATTGAATATTTTCAGAGCCATTGCTTGCCAGATTTTTAATACTACATTTAGTGACCTTTGTATTGATGTTTCGGTCAGTTTCCCTTAAGTAATCACAAGGAATCTTGTGCATGTCCAGGATGTACTTTTATCACTAGGTAACCGTAATATTAATCGTAACTTATAGTGAGGATGAAAGATAGTCTTAATGTTATAATTACGCCATACTAAGTATCCTTTCCTAGCAGTTATCCCTTTGACATATGGCAGGTAAACTGGTAATGCTTCTGATGTAGGTTATGTATTATGTTAGACAACACTATTCATATTGTAAAAAGGTCATTTTAACAATGAACTCTTTTTAAACACTCTGTCTGTATTTCATATGTTTGGAACATATAATGTCACACCTAAATTAAGCATTAAGTTATAATATTTATTTTATAAATCCAAAATATTTTCGCAGTCCATCATTCTCAAAAGTTTGTCACCGAATATACTAGGTCACGCAAGCGGGGTCGCGAGCTGAGCTAACTTTTGCTCTGTGCACGGCAGGCTATTTACTACGATGTTCTTTAGCTTAGTCCAACAACAAACGCTAGAGAGTTAAATGGAAATATAGGATATTATCAATAAATCATTTGCCAAACATGTCAAGCTTGATATTCGTTTCAGGTCTTTAAATGGAAAATTTTCTACAGAATTGCTCATAACACCCTTCTTTTCGTAATGACATCACGCTGAAACAATCAGGTCCACTGCGGATATTGAGCTCTTAGTAGCACTATCATGCATTTGATCTGTATTCAGAAAAAGAACCGAAATCTGGGACCCTGGGCGAACCGTTTGTCGGGATAATGCATCAAAAAATTAACCCATTCTTTAAATTTTACTTTTTGTGTTCGTCTACTGAAGTTAAAAGTAGCCTTGCCGATCGGGAACAGGCGTGGAAAACATTTTGCAATGTAGCCTTTCTTTCTGTATTCGTTAATCGGCTGAGCAGTTGACGATGGCCACGCTAAGCGATTCGTTACTTGTTGATCAGTTGTAACATAAGGCAAATTAATAACTGCAGTTTCAACTACGTCATCATATTCGGTAACGTCGTCCATTCTGCATATGTAAGGAGGCTTGTTACATCTGTATCATCAGACGGTAGCCTGTCCAGTTTTCTCAAATCAATCGGATTGTCTTGATAGATTTCGTTATTTTGTTTCAGCCACCGGAGAGCGTCGAGCACTTTCTGACGTCTTACACGAAAGTCTTGAAAGTCTTTTGCTGCTTCGCGTCGTACAATGTTTATTTGCAGATCTGCAAATCGTCGAAGAAGTACAGTTGCCATCGTTTCTTGTTCAACGTTTAAAATATGTCCTGCATAACGAAACTGTCCGGGCCCACCGCTTGTCCTAAGCCGATACACTCGCATAATTGGTTGTATGCGTGCAATGAGCATAGTTTCGATCTGTGTCAGCCCTTGTAATTGTGGTGGCACTGCCCCAGGATCCATAAAATTTTCTGCGGTGAACATTCCTGTTGTTCGAATGGAACAGCAGGCAGAGCAAGTATAGGGAAGTCCTGCTTCTTTTAAATCGGTTCTTGAACATTTAGAACAGGAAACGTATGCCAATTTTTCTAATTATTTATTGAATCGACGCTTATTTGCTGCGATATTAGGAAGCGTGATACGTGTGGCTGCACTATCTCGATACTGTTGTGAACGGACAGAAGTTGCTGTGCATCGCGATATGCCACTTGCACGCCGTCTGCCTCTTCCTCTGTCTCGTCCACGTTCCATTTTATGATAATGGGATGATATAATAAGATTGAGCAATAATTAAATGGAAGCTTGATGAAGCTCGATGAAATCTATAGCGAATGGATATAAAATATTAAATTGGGACAGCAAATTGAAAAATAAGAGTGAAAGAAAATATTCGGACGGAACCTTGCCTGTTCGAAGCCTCAAACGCAACTGAAGCGTTCGTTCAGTTATTCCTTTTTGCTATTTTGCTATTCTTTTAACTTGAGGCGCGCGCCGGTATGAGACGTTCCATATGAAGTCTATGGAAAATTTTCTGGTGAATTGAAACTTTTTTTCTGTAATTCGAAAACTTACCATTCTTTTAGTGTGCTTCGAGCTTAATGTGAACTACATTCTGACGAATTTATAGTCAGTTCTGCTATGTATGAGAGTAGTTACAAACTTTCTTATTTATGACGAATTCTTTTTAATGGCGAATGTTTATTTATGACGAATTTATAGTCAGTTCTGCTATGTATGAGAGTAGTTACAAACTTTTTTAGATTTCAATCCACTCGTAACTCGTGCATCGAGCAGGTGCGCGCTGGTGAGTCACTAATCGAACTAAATTAGTTCTGTTAATTGTTGAAGATCTGTCAATCAAAATTATCCGAAATTTTGCACAGTTATAAAGCAATGTAGCATCAAACACCATGCCGAGTTTCGAAACTGTGGTATGCGTAGTTTCTGCGCTAGCACGTAAATTGTCCTAAACTGAATTAGTAAATTATACTGAATTTAGAACATTTTTTACAAAATTAAATATATGCTTAGCGCCTTATGCTCGCAATCGTTGTGGCGAGTTTCGTTAACGTAGCTCAAATAGTTTTTAAGAATCGATAGAGAGTTCGCATTTTTTGCGATTTGACCAGTAAAGAGCTTCGCTTCGCTCAGCTCAATAAATTCCTCATACTATGACAAATAACTATTTGGACATTTTCTTATCTCTTCTTATTCCTTTCTGCAGATTCCAATTTTTGTATAGTCAATGACAATCCAAACATGCAAAATATTTCTAAAGATTTTAAACAATGAAAGATAATGAAACGAAACCAATATCATGTAACTTGTATTATAATTATTATACCATCGATATCAATACAGATATACTGAGAGTATTTGACCATATCACCCTTAGATATGCTGTTACTTCTTCAGTTAATTCTCAATCACCTGAAAGCCTTTAAAGTTCCGTTCACGAACATTCACTCCGGAATTCAAGTTTAGTCAGATGTTGAATTATTCTAAACTTACTGTACTTTCGGATCGCATTGTATAGGTAGTTCAGTTCAAAATCACTTTAATATACTTATATATATTTTTAATTTGAATACTTATTTATTATAACAACAAATGCAAAATTTATTAATTAGATTTCAATAATAACATTTAATAAAAAATAATGATGATTTATAAACAAATTATAGGTATAAATAAAATTTGAAATTTATTTTTATATTATGTATTTTATAAAGTTATAATAATTATACAATTTTTTTTATTTTAGTCTGAAAAAATATCAAATGTAGTCTTTTTATAATAAATTTATGCCGCTACAATAATTTCTAAGCTTTCTTTGAATAAACATTAGGTTTTAAGTTGAATTAGTCGTACTTAGATTAGATTATAATATAACCCAATTTGAACTTCGTTTTAGTGATTAAAATGATAATAATCTTTTTTTTACCACAACGTTTACCGTAAACAATAACTTTTTTACAATATTTATACAATTAGCACATTATTTCATGGGATTACACTATTTTCTATATGTTAAATTTGATTTAAACTTAGCATATTTTATTTAATCGCTTAAACTACGACATAATTAAATTGCTCTGATCTTTTGTTGTAGGGTAAATGAGTACCCTGACTCTTATTATGTAACAGGAATTATATTGTAAGGTATACAATGATAGAGTATAATATGAATTAATTGTTGTAATACCATATAAATAATATTAAATAAATCTATTTCATAAAATGATATAGAATTCTTAAAAACTTACTGAAACGTTATATATAAAAAAAAAACGCGCAGATATAAACTTAAGAAGACTTAAACGCTTTATTTAACACAATTTAACCTAATAATGAATACATCTATCTATTTTCAATTATGTGGCACTAACCTAATTATAAACAGCACTTGTACTGCACAACTATGAAACGAATTACGACCGCACGTCCGACTTGTACAAAAATCGATCGAGGAAAAGTGAGCTCCGTACTGCGCCTTGTCTTTTTAATAACTTCAGCTCGGCCCAGGTTGAGAGTTAAGAGGGAAGTTTGTAAGACGACCGTTCCTGATAGAAGGTTGTCCTCGACCGACTCGTCATCATCATCATCCAGTCTGTCTCGCTCATCCTGATTATCGCCTTGTAAGCTCTCTAAAACATAAAAGTATTAATTTAAGATGTAAATTTAAATGATTTTAATTTTTTTTAATTTGACCAGTAAAGAGCTTCGCTTCGCTCAGCTCAATAATACTTTGCCAAATGTTCGTCCAGTGAGCAGACGTCGCAGTATAAGTTAAACTAAATAATAAATCAACGACTTGTATGTTACAGATTGTGTACAATTTATCTTGACAGCTGTCTACATTCTATTTAAAGTTTTCTACATATCGGTTTATGTTTGAAATAACATCGTCAATACTTTAAATAAACATATCACTCTTTTTAAACTTTAGCGTTTGAATATATATTTGTTCCATTATTAACGATGATGGTTTTACATAATGTATATTAGAATATTACCATATAAATTTTATAGTCAATCATCTTATACAATGTACTTAAAATACACATCAAGATGAAATATGTAACTAACTACCCTATTGTATTTCTCCGTTCAGAATTGTGTGTATATGTTTGTGGATGTTTCTTATTTTCAAATTGCTATGTAATAAAATATCTTAAATATAATAATTTTATAATGATTTTTATTGTTTAATCACCTAAAAGTTTTTAGGCTCTATACAAAATACCCTTAGACCTTTGTAATAATTTCCGTACATTGAATTTTCATTGAAATAATGGTGTTTTGTCCTCGCTCATTTTAAAACAATTAAAATATTATACCCCAACTTAACGGTA
Organism: Melinaea menophilus ssp. n. AW-2005; assembly: GCA_918358695.1. Lineage (NCBI taxonomy): Eukaryota > Metazoa > Arthropoda > Insecta > Lepidoptera > Nymphalidae > Melinaea > Melinaea menophilus. The sequence goes on along the minus strand of OU911041.1, from coordinate 19,863,818 downwards.
TCAACAAAAAAGTCTAGTTAATTATTAAATTAAGTTAAAAAAGTTTGATATATTCATGATGTTATCATTAAACCATTAAATACATAATGTTCGTTTACTTGACGTCACTTGTCGAGACTCGGTCGGGATTGGGTCATCTAACTAGCCTGGTCACATCTGTTGTTATTTCGATCGATCAGTCTGCAATCTAGAGAGAACTCCTGTTCTCTCTAGATTGCAGACTGATTGATTATTACGAGTATGGTCTTTGTTATTATGCAAATTCATTTTGGAGTGCCTATTACGCGAGAGTAACTTTAAACAAATTCAGATAAAATTACCTCTTTGTGTATATTCTTAAACTTCAACAGTTAAAGATTAAATATATGTAGAAACTATTAAAAATATAATGCACAATTTGTAATTATATTTTTTAAACATTTATCTTCTTAATATTAAAGGTAAACAAACATGTTCCAAAAATAACAAATACAGCTACGAATATTATGTTTATGCTATTCATACAAAACTTGAATGATAGATTGTCATCGAACACACTATACAATTTAGTTGTCGTATTATCTCGACCGTTGTCAAGATCCGGATAACAGAATACATTGATCTCATCCGTAATATGAATACCCAGTATTTGAGTAGCCGTGCTCTCGATGACAGAAATCCCGCAAACGCATCACTGTTAATCAACGAATATTCAATAAATTGTACGCTACAAATAATAAACAACATAATAACGTTAACCAAGTTATAAATTTAATTTGTAATGAATGTCAATATCATTATGTGAAATGCAATTTTTTGGTCTAGTTTCGTCTTTGTATCAAATTACAAAATTCTACTCTGCTAAGTGTATTAAAAAGTTTGAAGTTAAATGGAAGACTGAGAAACATCCTAAACCAATGGATATATTGTACGAAATGTATTTATTTTAAATAAATAACATGCAGAAAAAAAAATCTTTAAGAATTTTTTTTATTATATTAGCTATTTATTGCTAACGATTTTTATCTGTCCTCTCATCTCAGATTACCAGCTTATCTTCGTGTTAAAAAAATTAAATTAAATAATTTTGTGATTATATCCCTAATTAACTAACCAAAATAATAAAAGATAACGGAGTGACTTATAACTATACAAAAATTTTATTAATTTCTGTTTTAGCGTAATGAAAATAACAAAACAGAAAATTAATTATTTATTGTTTTGAGTTACGTGCTATGTTTTATAGAATGATGAAATTCTATTACCAGGTTTCTTACCTAAATTATTTCAGATTTACTGTCTTATCAAATACTTATATAATGTGGAAATCATCGATAGCGTTCTTTAGCACGAATGGTTGGGTTCTGTATGAAAATTCTCACTTTGTGGATAGTGGGTTTTTTTTTTTTCGTTCTGTACTCAATTGATCAAAAGTTACCTTTAGACCTATTAGTCTCCTCTTTTTGTCTAGCTCACTATTATATTAGGACCAATTGAACTGTAATGTATAAACTTCAGGATAGGAATTGATAGGAATAGGGATAGGGAAAAGAATAAATTTTTACAACGTAAAAAATAACCTTTTTCAATACCCTTAAGTGGAACATTTTACACACTTAAACTAATTTAAAGTTAGATAGTTGGAGGAATCGTAAGACGAAAAAATGCCGATGCTCGTATAATAAGAATTTTTTTTTTTCAAATAGACCCCTTTAAGGTAAAAGGTCTAAAGTTTTGACAATATACCACCATCAATAGAAATCTGAATACATAAACTATTTCACCGCTGTCATCTTGGAGAGCATAGAAAGAAGGACTTGCTGATATATTTTTTTTTGTGCCTATTCCGTTATCAGTGTCATTAGGATTCCTCCAGCGACATGGAAACTGGTATGGGCCGGCGCTTCTTGGCTATTATTTTGTAATACACCCACTTTATTTTTTTGAAACCTTTAAACCTAACCTAAACTTTTTTTTTTTTTTTTTTTAACGTCTGGAACCCATCAGGGGTCCCACCGCATACCAGGGGAGGAAGGCGGTGGGTATGTGAGACTCCTACTCACTAAACCAGACGGTTGCCGTCGCCGTCATGATGGGACACCGCGGGAACGCTTGCGCATACAACCGCAGCGCCCCGACGGACACCACGTAGAGGGCACCCCGCAACGAGAGGCCCCCTCCATAGTCGGCAGGCTTGATAGATCGCGGGGGGTCCCCTCCCCCCCACCCAAGCCCACCTTAAGAAGAAGGCCGAAGCCCTCTTCTAGCCAGGCCCGGTCTGGAACCCAAACGCTCGGGGGAGTCTATGCTCAACCCCAAGACGCCTGAGGACCTCGTCCAGGCCCAGCGCCCTCGGCGGTGATCTCCCCGAAGGAAGACCACTGTTCGGACCCCACATGAGCGGATAGCCAAACACGACCCGGCTGGCTGGCAGGGAGGACTGCCAACGGACCACCGCCGCGCAAGACCACCACTCAAAAAGGGAGCCCGACCTCGAACCCGACAGGCCTCTACCGCCGAACACGGTGGTCAACCGAGTCCACCAAGAAAGAGGCATAAGTCGGGAACCCACCAAGCCGGGACTAACGATCGCCGAGCAAGACCGTGGTGTCACGCTCCACGAAAGTTAATCCGGGCACCATCTTTTGCTAGGGGAAACGACCTTCCGAGACGCTCCTTAGAGAACGACTCGGAAGAAAGAACCCCAAGCCCTAAACACCCCTAAAACCCCGCAACCACGAGGCCACCCCAAGGTCAACTCTGCAAACAGAGAAGTACCCGGAATGACCCCGCGGCTGTCCCCTGGAAAAGAGGGCCTGTGCCCTCCCACCGAATTGCCCAGGCCCACTTTCCAACGGCTGAGGCCTAAGGAAAGGGACCCGAGCCCGCCGCCGCAGACGGACCACCCCTAAGGGCAGACCGCCGCGTGAACCCTCCCTTGTCAACCATGAACAGGACTCGGGCACCTCATGGCTGACAACCCCGCGCTGGACATTAGCAGACGGCTAACGCGATCCCGAAAGACCGCATTAACCGTCCCCCAGGGAGCACCGGCCCGTACCGCTTCCAATCCCGCCGGACGAATCCGGACAACATTGGTAGCGGACGGGCACACGAGGAGGTTTCCAGCATGGCCCCCCAAACCTAACCTAACCTAAACTTACGCCACACAACACACACAATTACTAAATAGAAAAATATGCTACTGATGTAAAGTTATAAAGGAATAAAGAAGCGAGTTGTTATCTAGCTTTGAACAAACTTTTGAGCACAGCCTGATAAAACGTTTGTTCACATGTAATCTTATATATTATTCTTGATTGGTCTTATTTTTTTACGTTTTAAAATAACATTCTGTGAATTTTGTTCCTATAAAATTTTTTTGCAAGTTATAATATTTTTGAATATTGCGCTTAGTAAATTTTTAGCAATTCAGATTATACAACACAAACACGACGTCATGTCATTTATCAGTACGAACAAAACAAAATATTACTATATACTAATACTGGATATTGAAAAAATAATAATACTTTATCGAAACTTGTGAAAAAAGTTAATTTGTCAATATCGAAATTGTATTTTAATTATATTAGTCAAGTACTTTTATTTTTACGACAAAAGATAATACTTTACCATTATATTTATTCAGCAAAAGCTACTGAGAATCAATACTTCTATTTGAAAAATATATATGTGTATATATATACATATGTGTATATATATAACAATGTTAAATACTCTCCAGAAGCTACTCCTCACACCGGATTCCTTAATTCCTTAACAGCACAAATTAATTTATAATTTAAGTACAAATATTTGTCTTCACGCGCTAACAACAAATACTATATATATTGCTCCACAATATAATTCCGTTTCCTATAATTCCTATATAATTCCACAAGTAATCAATTTTAATATTTTATGTTTAGTTCATTGGATGTACTTTTTAAGATAGAATAAATATTTTTATTAAAATCAATATTAAATCTAATAAAGAGTTAGCAAAATGTTTTGAATAAAAGCTATAGAATTAATTTCTCTTTACATATAAATATGAATGGCAATGTCAAAATAAATAACTAAAAAATTTTGAATAAAAATGATTGAATAATATAATGATTGTCAGAAACAGACACTTTGAAGCATTTCTAACAAATACAGATGTAAGTTTAATGACAATTTAAAAAAAAAAAATATTTTATACACAAGAAAAAAAAATCCGACATAAGTATTATAAATATGTATAAAGTATATTAATATAATTATATTTTAGTTCTTAATTCATTTGAGTAGTTAGTTAAGAATAGATAATGTAATTGTTTTCAGAAAAAGTTGTGAAAACATACAGTTAATGGACATTAAAATTATATACGACAATGAAATAGATTAATTTAATTTATTTAATTTATCGTTTTAAAACAATTAACATTGATATTATACTCTTGCAAACTACCCTCTCTTCTCAACCTGTGCCGAGCTGAAGTTTATAAAAAGACAAGGCGCAGTACGGAACTCACTTTTTCTCGGTCGATTTTTGAACAAGTCGGACGTGCGGTCGTAATTCGTTTCATAGTTGTGCAGTACAAGTGCTGTATATAATTAGGTTAGTGCCACATAATTGAATATAGATAGATGTATTCATTATTAGGTTAAATTGTGTTAAATAAAGCGTTTAAGTCTTCTTAAGTTTATATCTGCGCGTTTTTTTTTATATATAACGTTTCAGTAAGTTTTTCAGAATTCTATATCATTTAATTATTACAACAATTAATTCATATTATACTCTATCATTGTATACCTTACAATATAATTCCTGTTACATAACTTATTCCCTTAGTACCCTGACTCTTAAGTCAGGGTACTCATTTACCCTACAACAAAAGATCAGAGCAATTTAATTATGTCGTAGTTTAAGCGATTAAATAAAATATGCTAAGTTTAAATCAAATTTAACATATAGAAAATAGTGTAATCCCATGGAATAATGTGCTAATTGTATAAATATTGTAAAAAAGTTATTGTTTACGGTAAACGTTGTGGTAAAAAAAAGATTATTATCATTTTAATCACTAAAACGAAGTTCAAATTGGGTTATATTATAATCTAATCTAAGTACGACTAATTCAACTTAAAACCTAATGTTTATTCAAAGAAAGCTTAGAAATTATTGTAGCGGCATAAATTTATTATAAAAAGACTACATTTGATATTTTTTCAGACTAAAATAAAAAAAATTGTATAATTATTATAACTTTATAAAATACATAATATAAAAATAAATTTCAAATTTTATTTATACCTATAATTTGTTTATAAATCATCATTATTTTTTATTAAATGTTATTATTGAAATCTAATTAATAAATTTTGCATTTGTTGTTATAATAAATAAGTATTCAAATTAAAAATATATATAAGTATATTAAAGTGATTTTGAACTGAACTACCTATACAATGCGATCCGAAAGTACAGTAAGTTTAGAATAATTCAACATCTGACTAAACTTGAATTCCGGAGTGAATGTTCGTGAACGGAACTTTAAAGGCTTTCAGGTGATTGAGAATTAACTGAAGAAGTAACAGCATATCTAAGGGTGATATGGTCAAATACTCTCAGTATATCTGTATTGATATCGATGGTATAATAATTATAATACAAGTTACATGATATTGGTTTCGTTTCATTATCTTTCATTGTTTAAAATCTTTAGAAATATTTTGCATGTTTGGATTGTCATTGACTATACAAAAATTGGAATCTGCAGAAAGGAATAAGAAGAGATAAGAAAATGTCCAAATAGTTATTTGTCATAGTATGAGGAATTTATTGAGCTGAGCGAAGCGAAGCTCTTTACTGGTCAAATCGCAAAAAATGCGAACTCTCTATCGATTCTTAAAAACTATTTGAGCTACGTTAACGAAACTCGCCACAACGATTGCGAGCATAAGGCGCTAAGCATATATTTAATTTTGTAAAAAATGTTCTAAATTCAGTATAATTTACTAATTCAGTTTAGGACAATTTACGTGCTAGCGCAGAAACTACGCATACCACAGTTTCGAAACTCGGCATGGTGTTTGATGCTACATTGCTTTATAACTGTGCAAAATTTCGGATAATTTTGATTGACAGATCTTCAACAATTAACAGAACTAATTTAGTTCGATTAGTGACTCACCAGCGCGCACCTGCTCGATGCACGAGTTACGAGTGGATTGAAATCTAAAAAAGTTTGTAACTACTCTCATACATAGCAGAACTGACTATAAATTCGTCATAAATAAACATTCGCCATTAAAAAGAATTCGTCATAAATAAGAAAGTTTGTAACTACTCTCATACATAGCAGAACTGACTATAAATTCGTCAGAATGTAGTTCACATTAAGCTCGAAGCACACTAAAAGAATGGTAAGTTTTCGAATTACAGAAAAAAAGTTTCAATTCACCAGAAAATTTTCCATAGACTTCATATGGAACGTCTCATACCGGCGCGCGCCTCAAGTTAAAAGAATAGCAAAATAGCAAAAAGGAATAACTGAACGAACGCTTCAGTTGCGTTTGAGGCTTCGAACAGGCAAGGTTCCGTCCGAATATTTTCTTTCACTCTTATTTTTCAATTTGCTGTCCCAATTTAATATTTTATATCCATTCGCTATAGATTTCATCGAGCTTCATCAAGCTTCCATTTAATTATTGCTCAATCTTATTATATCATCCCATTATCATAAAATGGAACGTGGACGAGACAGAGGAAGAGGCAGACGGCGTGCAAGTGGCATATCGCGATGCACAGCAACTTCTGTCCGTTCACAACAGTATCGAGATAGTGCAGCCACACGTATCACGCTTACTAATATCGCAGCAAATAAGCGTCGATTCAATAAATAATTAGAAAAATTGGCATACGTTTCCTGTTCTAAATGTTCAAGAACCGATTTAAAAGAAGCAGGACTTCCCTATACTTGCTCTGCCTGCTGTTCCATTCGAACAACAGGAATGTTCACCGCAGAAAATTTTATGGATCCTGGGGCAGTGCCACCACAATTACAAGGGCTGACACAGATCGAAACTATGCTCATTGCACGCATACAACCAATTATGCGAGTGTATCGGCTTAGGACAAGCGGTGGGCCCGGACAGTTTCGTTATGCAGGACATATTTTAAACGTTGAACAAGAAACGATGGCAACTGTACTTCTTCGACGATTTGCAGATCTGCAAATAAACATTGTACGACGCGAAGCAGCAAAAGACTTTCAAGACTTTCGTGTAAGACGTCAGAAAGTGCTCGACGCTCTCCGGTGGCTGAAACAAAATAACGAAATCTATCAAGACAATCCGATTGATTTGAGAAAACTGGACAGGCTACCGTCTGATGATACAGATGTAACAAGCCTCCTTACATATGCAGAATGGACGACGTTACCGAATATGATGACGTAGTTGAAACTGCAGTTATTAATTTGCCTTATGTTACAACTGATCAACAAGTAACGAATCGCTTAGCGTGGCCATCGTCAACTGCTCAGCCGATTAACGAATACAGAAAGAAAGGCTACATTGCAAAATGTTTTCCACGCCTGTTCCCGATCGGCAAGGCTACTTTTAACTTCAGTAGACGAACACAAAAAGTAAAATTTAAAGAATGGGTTAATTTTTTGATGCATTATCCCGACAAACGGTTCGCCCAGGGTCCCAGATTTCGGTTCTTTTTCTGAATACAGATCAAATGCATGATAGTGCTACTAAGAGCTCAATATCCGCAGTGGACCTGATTGTTTCAGCGTGATGTCATTACGAAAAGAAGGGTGTTATGAGCAATTCTGTAGAAAATTTTCCATTTAAAGACCTGAAACGAATATCAAGCTTGACATGTTTGGCAAATGATTTATTGATAATATCCTATATTTCCATTTAACTCTCTAGCGTTTGTTGTTGGACTAAGCTAAAGAACATCGTAGTAAATAGCCTGCCGTGCACAGAGCAAAAGTTAGCTCAGCTCGCGACCCCGCTTGCGTGACCTAGTTTGTATTCCGCTATGAGGATGACTTTGTTTCATGTCAGTCCCAAGAATGCACGCAAAGCAACATTTGATATTCAAGAAACTCTTTTGGACTTTGATTTAAATGTTAGAATATATTAGATTATCTCAGTACTGTAAAACGTAGATAACTTTAAATACTTAGGAATGTTGTATTGAAAATATAAGAACGAGACGGAAGAAACTGAAATACAACAGTTCAAAAATACAAAATACTAAAAACTTTAAAAATATATACAATAAGTAATTTATTATTGTTAATTGAAATATCATAATAAGGAATTCAATTTTCTAATTTACAATCAGTGAAATATAAATTGTGTTTATGTATTACTATTTGTCATAACATTAGTTGTGTATCAGATCTCTTGTATATTTGGTGTACATTTACATTAATTAAACTGATTAAATAGACAAAAATCTGAACGTGTTTAATAAATGTGTTTAAAAGTGACAGTACAATTGAATAGTACTTTGTCAAAACGATTGCTGTATACGGGTAATTTTCTCAGTCCCAGAACTGTGTCGTAGGAGTAAAACTATCGAAATTCCACTTAGTTTGCCAATAAAACCTTTGAGCAAGGTGTTTATACTGAAGTAACAAGAAAGTGTATATTATAGTTGTTTTCTATGAACAAATTTATCTAGAAAGAAATAATGTGTTTAAATATTATAATTTAGATTTATAAACAATGCTTACATTCCTCATACAATATCAGGAACAATATAACATAAACAATGCTCTCAACAACAATGTAACGTAAACAGATTGAGCCTCCCTCAATAGAATTCTAAGACGATGTCACCTTATCAGTTAAGATACTTCATCTTATACTCTTCGTGTTGGCTTACTTTAAAATACTTTCAAACTTATGAATATATAAAAAGTGTTTATTAAAAATTATTCAACTAAATGTTTAAGTAAAGTTTTATTATTAACGAGTTTGTTCAGGAGTGGACAACTTATTTGTATTATGCATAAATGTCAGAGAATCTATTATAATATTAAAATTTTACAGAAGTGCTATTTTTGAGAAATATGAATTGTACCTTTACATTTAATTAAAAGTTCATCCCTTGACAGTGACAGTGCAGTTTAATCCCTTGATGATGAATAATAGCTGCACGAGTGGAGTCTTATATTTCGCAGGAGAGTCTTATGTTGCCGGATCTTGGTATATCTATGTACAAAATTTCATGCAAATTCATTTATTACTAGCGTGATAGACACACTTCCCATTAGTAATATGAGTATAGTACTAATTATGTTCACGTGTTCTCTCAATCCTACTACAAGCTGTCATCAAATAGTTTGTTATGATATTATAATGAAACAAACATAGTGTTAGTTCATTTGACGTCATTCGATGTTACTCGGTCGAGTATGGGCCAGATAAATAGTCCGGTAACATCTGTTCTTGCTTCGATCAATCAGTCTGTAATGAAGGGAGAACAGTGGATCATAATAGTTTTGGGTTTTACGCAAATGCGTTTTAGAGTGCCTATTATATGCGAGAATAACCCTGAATAGATGAAAGTAAAATCATATATTTGTCTACATTCATGATCCATAACAATCAAAGATAAAATAGAAAAGGATGGAAAGAAAAATATTAAGTATATCATTATATATTTAAGCATAATTAGTGATTTTTTTAAATTATTCTTTAAAAACATTTATCTAAATTATGTGAAAGACAAGCATATAGACAAGCATAAGCATTGTAGGAACAAAATAAGCTCTCCAAATCCATTCAAACTTTGATTTATAGATTGCGATAGAACATATAATAGAGTTTAGTTTCTGTATTATCTTGATTGTTGTTAAGATCCGGAGAACAGAAGAGAACATTTATCAGTTCGTCAACGAATAATCATTAAATTGCTTATTACACGAATATACAATGTCACCTCATAATAACAACCCACAAATATATTAAATTCATAATCAACATGATGTCACTCGGGTGAAATTAGAATATACCTACATTAAATAATAAATTTATTTTATCATTAAAAGTCACTAATGAATATTATATTTTAGTAGGACCATGTTTCATTGATATTGTGTTAGTTAATAATTTATAAAAAACAAAATAATTTGGAAAAATCATTTCAATAGTTTCCATTTCATAGTTTCCTTGTAAAGCTAAAAAAAACATAATTGTTATATAAAAAACATGATATTCAAGTAAAAGAAATAAACGTTTGAGTCGAATTCTTATCTGTGACTAAGCTCGGATTTTTCTTTGTAAAAAACTTCTGACCGATAAAACTTTTTTTATATGTAATCCTACACATTATTGTTGATTTGTCTTCAACTTGATAAGGGTTTTTAGAGGTTTTGAAATAACATTTTGTTGTTTTTGGTACGTACGTATTGTTGCAGCTAATAATATTTAAAAAATAATTTGGTTTTCAATTTTTGCATTAAAAGTATTATTAATATTCAGATTCATATAAAATTACATACGTCGCCTTTTTGAAAAATTATAAAATATATATTTTCATAAAATTACATCACGTGTAATTTTAATTTTAGAATCTAGATTTTTGTTTCTAAATTACAGAACGAAAGATGTATCTTTTGGTAAATCATTCCTAAGGGGTAATTCTATTTCGTATATTTCCAAAGCGGACATGTATTATTCACAAGGGTCCTAAATAATCAAAATATGTATTTCTTTAATATGAGAACGTGTTTCCCTTAAAGGCTTTCATAAAATACTTATGTCGTTATGTTTTCTCGTGGAATTACATTTTGGATAGAAATTTGAGTATTATGAAGATAATAAAAGATGTGGGTTCTCTGTGAACACATTTTTGTTTGATTCTAAATTTTTTCAATCTATCAATTGTCCATAATAGGTATGTATCTAAACCTAAGTAAGTATCTAAATCAAAGTGGTCAATCAACCAATCAATGATAAAATGATCTATTATTTTTCTACGCATTTCAACTGATTTCTTTGATACATTTTGACGAACATGAGTGCCATCAATAAAAAACTATGGAGATATTATTTACATTACAGTTTTTTTTCTTGGTATTATTTTGAGTTTGAGTTTCTTTGATGAATCGAATAGGTTAAGGAAAATGGAATGGAAATATTTAATTATTTCTGTGTTATTTTTTCCCTTTTTTGTTTTGACAGTATTACCTAGTAAGTGTAGAATTACTTAACCATAAAATATTAAATAATAAAGTTAATAACCAGTGGGATTAATTGTTATAAGCTATTGCAAAAAAAACTTGACGTACATTATTAATATTTATAACCATTGATTCCATTAAATTTAGTTTGACATTAAATGGGAAAACCAGTACAATGTTTTAGAGATGCCCGCTAGGGTAACACTTTAACGGCCGATTTATATACCGACTATTAAAATTAAAAACTAGCATTCACAAAATATTTGACAGCGCTTGATTCAATCAAATTCATTAAATACTTGTGCTTATGATGCATACCAATGCATGGAACATAATTTTGAGGTTAATACCGGAATAAAGCCAATGCTTCACAGTGTTTACAATCATTGATGTGGTTATTGGATCAGGTTAATGAGTCAATAATACTTTATTATACTATTTGGTATTTAATCTGTAATTTTTTGATTATTAAGTAATTGTCAATAAATATGTAATTCAGTCGAAAAACGAACCCCGTTACATAAATTGAAAAACAATAGTTACATAAAATGAAAAACAATGGAAAAACAAAACTAGAACAAATACGTTAAGAATAAAAAATAATTGAAACGTTAAATTAAAAAAAATCGTTCTAGAATTAGAATCTTTAAAAATAAAAAAAACAAGAAGAAAAAGCATTTCTAATTTATTTTTATAAGTATATTTTATACACGTGTGTGTGTGTGTGTGTGTATACCTATGTTTTAAAATATGTGAAGGTAAATCAACTTCTAGCAGTATAACTAAAGCATCTTTACTGCTAAGATGACGTCGCCTAAGAATTATATTAAGGGAGGCTCGAGTTTTTTCGTTACATTATTGTTGGGCGCATTGTTTCTATTACATTTATAATAAGTTGACATTTACTTATAAATATATCCTTACAAAAGCCTATTTAGCTAAGAATTAACTAAATTATCATGTAATTAATTAATCACAAACCTAACCGTAACTTTAAACATCATATTTTAATAATCAATTTTATTTTAAAATACATGTCATACATTCACCCATATCATAGTTAATGTTTCTGTATATTTTGCTACTATTCCGTTACGCCTAATTATTAAAGGATTGATTAAATACTTGCATAAAAATATGATATAAATAATAAATATCTCGACTTAGTAGAGAAGCTTATTTAAATGTAATTAAATTTCAGGCGTTTTCGCTTCCCGTTCCTAGGATAATCCGCACAGAGGGATGTCTGCTTTCAGACGTTTCTTGAATTATTGAAGCCAACCTCTTTTATTCAAAAATTGTTTACTTTTCTTTCTTTTTGCTGAAATATTTACGGTCCATATATATATTATGAATTTAAATTAATAATGCCAATAATCAATTTTATTTCATTTTTGTGTTGTCGTTTTATAAAACTTAAATATCAGTTGTAATCACGTGTCCTCTTCTCTAAGTACTAAGAAAGTGTCGACAAACAACCGGGCTCTAGAGGTGTTACTCCACTTCACGCACACTCTTAGTACGTTCGTACAACTTCAATACAATCTCTCTTACATTACGACGCTCTCTGAAACTCACAAACTCTGTTACAGAAGACAAAACCTGCACCATCTTGTTGTATTAACTACAAATACTATAGTTTTAGATTAGATTTAAATGGACTAAGAAATATACATTTTGTAGAAATATATATATTCTTTCACAGTTTTGATAAATTGTGTTATACTTTATGGTTTTACGGTTATTAACTTATTTGAAATAAATGCATAGTGCTTTCAAACGAAATTTAAAATATCTTTACTAGGATCAATATATTTATTTCTGAACTAATAGTATTTTGTCACTAGTTTTCTTATTCCTATTGTTAGGTCTTAGATACATGTTATTTCAGTGTAAATACTGAGTACAAAGTTTTTATTAGTAAACTAAATGGAATCTAGATAGTAATACTCAAACGACACAGTTCTGGGACTGAGAAAATTACCCGTATAAAGGAATCATTTGACACAACAATATTTCGGCTACTGATGCCTATTTAATTTTATTCTGTTACTATTAAAATAGTCATAAAATTAAAATTTTTGTTAAATATATTCCGACTTTTATCCAAAAAATCTATTTATTGATTTTTTATTATTGGCGATGTACAGAATATACAGGAGATCTGTTATTAAACTAAAGTTATAAAGTTCAAGTGTCACTCATTACCTTTTATATATATATATATATATATATATATATAACATTAATTTGAAAAAAATATTTCTTGTGTCTGACTACATCTTATAGTACTTTACTTTACTAAAAAAGACATACGACACCGTAGATTTGCTAATCTTCTTAATAGAAATAGGTGGATTGAAAAAGCCGATTAACTTTGAACATATATAAGAATAACCACTTGTTCGAATACATTTATCACACTAATTAAAAAATATAAGTTAATTAATCTGTAGATTTCAGACTTAAAAAAATGTAATTCGATTCTAGGATTTGCTGATATTTAAGCTTTTGGGACAAAATTGATTGATATTATAAAAAAAATCCAAATATTCTTAAATATTCTTTAACCAAAAAAAAATAATGTCATTTCTTCAAGTTTTAATTGAAACGTAAGAGGTGACTTTAATTAAACACTGTATCAAAACCGTTTTAAGTAATTCCTTTTCTTGTTCAGTACAAGTACGTTTACTTAATCTCTAATGTTGACCCTACCAAAGACTTGAACATATTATTTTTAATTCCATTCATAGATTCATATGTATGTACATTTTATAATATTTTTTTTATTTATAAGACATATTAAAAGATTCTCTGGATTATTTCTATTAAATATAATAATATTAACCTTTTCTTTGTGAGATAATCCAATATTTAAATCGTAGTACAAGGAGTTTCTTGAATATTAAATGTTTCTTTGGGTGCATTCTCGAGACTGATATAAAACAAAGTCGTCCTAATAATGTAATACGAACACATTCCGTATGTTTTGACAAATATCTATTTGGACCATTTTCTTATTTCTTCTTATTCCTTTATTCAGATGCCATCCTTTGTAAAGTCGACAATAACAATCCAAACAAGTAATATATTTGTCCAATACATATATTCAAAATGAATGAACGAATGAATGCCACAGGTTAAAACTAGTATTATTTACTCAAACTAAGGTTACACGGCATTTCAATCTTACTCTCATAGATACGAGTACAGTCCATCACCTGAAAGCATTTAAAGTCCCATTCACGAAGATTTGAATATTTTTTTTAATTTGAATATTTACACTTTTATTCAAATAATTGCGAATTTACTAGTTTAAACAATAATAACATTTACTTGTATAATATATTTCAATACATAACTAATATTGATTTTATATATTTATATATTTTTCACTTTGAATCCATACCAGTGACACTTGCGTACTTCTAATGGGAGGGTCAGGAGAGCAAATTTTAATACCATACATATCGAGATAAGCACTTCTTTAAAGACACTCTCCAACTTAAACTTTTAATTATTTTTTTACAACAAATTGTTAATATAGATAGCCCTTTTTTTAAACAACAATTTTATAAAATTTTTCATAATTATCTCATCTACAAAAACTTAAAATATAATCTTTTTTTTTTAATATCCAGCTACAATAATTCTAAACTTTTGTTCGAATAAATGTTAGGTTCTAAATTGGGTAAAATTGGGTTTAAACTAAAAATTATAATATTACACACTTTAAACATTACTTTAGAGACAAAGATGTTGCTATTTTAATTTCTAGCCAAATTAATCTTAATCAAGATATACGTTACAAGTAAGTAATACTAACTGCTAAGCGGTAACTCCAAAACTTGGTAGCAGTTCTAAATCTAATCTATTAATATTCAGGTATAAAACATTAATTAGCACAGAGTTACCAACTGGAATCTACCCAAGTTGGAATTGATTAACTGTGTCAAAAGCAAAGCTAAAACACTTTTCCCATAGGGTTTGGATTAACATTTTGTACTGTGCTTGTAGCAACAGGAAAGTTTTGAAAGTAATGCATTTTACTACTGATGATCGCTTACAAATTATTTACGGAACTGTGACTTGTTTGTATGATTTTTTTATAATATAATAAATTTGTATACATGTCTTATTCAAATATATATAAACAACAAGAACCAACGAACTCAAGAATGAATCGAGTTCGAGATGTAAATGATTTGTCATTTTATATTTATTAAAATATAAATAAATTTAACACGGCCAAAAATATTTTTAAACAATATCAAACATTATTTTATATTTTGTGTTTTGACAAATTTTCAAATTATATCATATTATACTGTTTATATCAAATTATATTGTTTATAGTAGATATACATTTAATTAACATATATTGAATACTTTCTGATTTCAATATGTGTTTTCCTTAACGCCGAACAATTGCTTGCCAGATTTTTAAATCTACGTTCAATGACTGTTATATTGACGTTCCGGCGAGTTTCCTTTATGTAATACTTACTGCAATCACAAGGAATCTTGGCATATCTGAGATGTACTCTTATCATTAGGTGACCGTAACATTAATCGTAACTTATAGTGAGAATGAAGGATAGTCTTAATGTTATAATTACGCCATACTAAGTATCCTTTCCTAGCAGTTATCCCTTTGACATATGACAGGTAAACTGGTAATGCTTCTTATGCAGGTAAGCCTTTTCATTTGCTAGTCTTAAGCTTTGACGCCACCTGTATCCTTTCTAATACCTTTTATACTGACTTACTGATACTGGTAATCCATTATAATGAATGTAAGTACATATATGTATAATACTCACAAAGATTTACTTTAATATTATTTAAAAAACAACAATAAAATACATTGTTAATTTAAAGTCTTTGATGCGTTGACAAAGTTTTGTAGGCATTTTATTATTTAAGAGAAAACAAAACTACAAGACTATCTAATTCAATGAGATAAAACATTTAAAAAGCACTTTAGTCGCTGGATATTTGTAAATATTGTTATTTCTATATATATTGTATTATTTTAGACAACGCTATTCATATTGCAAAAGGATATTTACAATGAACTGTTTTAATACATTGTGTCTGTATTTTATATCTTAGGAACATATAATATCTCACTTAAATCAAGCATTAAGTTATAATATTTATTTTATAAATCCAAATTTGTTCGCAGTCCATTATTCTCAAAAGTTTGTCACCGAATATATAATACTTTGCCAAATGTTCGTCCAGTGAGCAGACGTCGCAGTGTTAGTCAAACTACGATAATAATTCACCGACTTGTATGTTACAGATTGTGTACAATTTATCTTGACAGCTGTCTACATTCTATTTGAAGTTTTAAACATATCAGTATTGTGTTTGAAATAACATCGTCAATACTTTAAATAAACATATCACTCTTTTTAAACTTTAGCGTTTGAATATATATTTGTTCCATTATTAACAATTATGATTTTACGTAACATATATTAGAATATTACCATATAACTTTTATAGTCAATTATCTTATATAATTTATTTAAAATACACATCAAAATGAAATATTTAACTAACTACCCTATTATATTTCTCCGTTCAGAATGTATGTATATATGTTTGTGAATGTTTCTTATTTTCAAATTGCTATGTAATAAAATATCTTAAATATAATAATTTTATAATGATTTTTATTGTTTAATCACCTAAAAGTTTGTAGGCTCTATGCAAAGTACCCTTAGACCTTTGTAATAATTTCCTTACATTGAATTTTCTTTCCGTTAGTATAAACACTATTTGTAGATTAGATCTAGAAATAATGGTGTCTTGTCCTCGCTCATTTTAAAACAATAAAAATATTATACCCCAACTTCACGGTATCAACAAAAAGTCTAGTTAATTATTAAATTAATTTAATAAAGCTTGATATATTCATGGTGTTATCATTAAACCATTAAATACTCGTACAGAATGTTCGTTCACTTGACGTCACTTGTCGAGACTCGGTCGAATGTGGGCCATCTAACTAGCCTGGTCACATCTGTTGTTATTTCGATTGTTCTGTCTCTTGATTGCAGACTAATTGATTATTACGAGTATGGTCTTTGTTATTATGCAAATGCACTTTGGAGTGACTATTACGCGAGAGTAACTTTAAACAAATAAATGTAAAATCACATCTTTGTGTATATTCATAAATTTGAAAAGTTAAAGATAAAATAGATTTAGAAACTATTAAAAATACAATGCACAATTTGTAGTTATATTTTTTAAACATTTATCTTCTTAATATTAAAGGTAAACAAACATTATTTACCTTATATTATATATATTTATGTTATTCATACAAAATTTTAATGATAGATTGTCATTGAACACACTATACTGTTTAGTTGTCGTATTATCTCGACCGTTGTCAGGATCCGGACAACAGAATACAGTGATCTCATCCGTAATGTGAATACCCATTATTTGAGTAACAGTGCTTTCGATGACGGAAATCCCGCAGACGCATCACTGTTAAACAACGAATATTGAATAAATTGTACACTACAAATAATAAATAATTATCCATAATAAAGTCAACCAAGTCATAAATTTAATTTGTAATGAATATCATATCATTACGTGAAATGAGATTTTTTGGTCTAATTTCGTCTTTGTAACAAATTACAAAACTCTACTCTGCTAAACATTTGGTATTAAAACGTTTGAAGTTAAATGGAAGACTGAGAAACATCCTAAACCAGTGGATATATTGTAAAAAATGTATTTATTTTAAATAAATAAAATACAGAAATATAAACTATATCTTTAAAAAATATTAATATTATATTAGCTGTTGCTAAGGATTTTATTTGTGCCCTCATCTCAAATTACCAGCTATCTATTTTCACGTAAAAAAATAAATTTAATTATTTTGTAATTATATGCCTAACCGACATTTGATATTATCCATGAAAACTATAAAAAAATACGGAATGATTTATAAGTATATAAAATTTTGTTAATTTCCGTTTTCGCGTAATGAAAATAACAAACAGAAAATAATTTCAATTACTATTGTTTTGAATTACGTGTCATGTATTGAAGTTGTGGCTATCATCATTACTTTATTAATATTGAATGTTCGGTACATTTTGCGTAATTGTTGTACAGATTTATGAAATTCTATTATCAGTTTTTTTATGAAATACTTATATAATCTAGAAACAAATCATCGAAAACTTTCCTTGGCACAAAAGGTGTATGCTCTGTGTAAAAATCCTCACTTTTTGGATTGTGGGAATTTATTATTTTGTATGGTTCTGAACGCAATTGGAGAATGGTACCCTTTAGACCTATTAGTCTCCTCTTTTTGTCTAGCTCCCTATTTATAATAGGACAAATGGAAATATAACATATAGACACTTGAGGATAGGAATTGATAGGGATAGGGAAAAGGACTTAATTTTTACAACGTAGAACCATAAATGTTTTGTAATACCCTTAAGTGAGACATCTTACACACTTAACTAATTTAAACTGAGATAGTGAGAAGGGGTAAGACGATAAAATGCCGATGCTCGTATAATAAGAATCAGTTTTTTTCCATATAGACAGACCCCTTTAACGTAAAAGATCTATATTTAAGACAAACTATCACTGTTAATAGAAATCTGAATACATAAACTATTTCTCCACTGTCATCTAGGAGACATAGCAACGGGGTCTCGCTGGTAATTTTTTCGTGTGCCTATCTCCGTTATCAGTGTCATTAGGATTCGTTCAGTGAGAAGGAAAGAGGTATGGGACGAAGCTTCTTGGATATTATACTATAATACACCTAATATTTTTTTTTATACCAAACTTACGACATAAAAACACAATTACTAAATAGAAAAATATGCTACTTAAATAAAGGTAAAGTATAAGTAACATTAGAATCGAGTTTTTATCTAGCTTTGAACATGCTTCTAGAAGACATATTAATAAAAATGTTGGTTCATACGAGTATGTAATCATATATCATTAGGACGGCTTATCGAATTTGGTTGCGATGGTTCTAGTTGTTCATATATTGCTCACTAAATATATTGACGTTTGTGAAACAGGAATCACAATAAAAAAAAAGTTTATTGTGTGGTTTTTCTCAGACCAGGGTGCGTTTGGAACTCTCGTAGTCTTATTTTAAGTTGTCTTTACAGATGGGCTTATTTTTATACATACGATATCATAATAGGCATCACTGGTATGGATTCAATGTGGAAATATATAAATAAATAAAAATAAAATAAATAAATATAGATTATTTTTGATTTATTTTGGACTTGATAATACATTACGTGTTTTTATGTTTTAATATAACTTTGTGTGTATTTTATTCAAATATTTTTTTAGTATTTTTAATAAATTTTCAGCAATTCAGACTATATAATACAAATAGGACGTCGTGCCATTTATCAGTTTATCGAAAGTTATGAAAACGTTACATGAGCTTATCAATGTCAACCGTTCATTTATGAAACCTTTTTAAAAGGGATTAATAAATGTTTGACTTTATAATTATTGGGAATCTTCATTCTAAAACAATAATTAGTGATTAAAATTATTAATTATTATATTACGATATAAACAATTTTATTTAAGCAATCATTCTAAGAAAAGAGAGAGTTTAATAATAACGTAATATTAAAATATTAAAATTATAAGAAGAAATAAGATTGTCTGTATTTCAAAATTATATCCTAATTATGTTAGTCAATTAATTATATTTTTAAGCTAAGAAAAAACACTTTAAAATTGTATTTATTCGTCAAAGACTAGTGAGAATCAATACTTTTGTTTGAAAACCATATTGATGAAATTTTAATATACTCCACACATTAATTTATATTCTCAATACAAATATCTGTCTTCAAGCGCTAACAACAACTACTATATATATTGTTCCACCACACATTTCCGTTAATGTCTAGAATATATCAGTACCTAGATTTACAACTGCAGAATTTTAGTTAAATTACCACACTAACGTTGAAACATACTGTTGGGATTTTAGTTTTTGCTATTACTTAATACTTACAAGTAATCAATTTTAATATTTTATGTTTATTTCATTAGATGTATTTCT
Source organism: Melinaea menophilus ssp. n. AW-2005 (assembly GCA_918358695.1). Lineage (NCBI taxonomy): Eukaryota > Metazoa > Arthropoda > Insecta > Lepidoptera > Nymphalidae > Melinaea > Melinaea menophilus. Next base: position 19,843,532 of record OU911041.1, on the reverse strand, counting down.
TAATGTATTATTAGAGCTAATAAAGAGTTAGCGTAATATTTTGAATAAAAGAAGTTAGAGCTATAGAATTAATTTCTTTTTACATATAAATATGAATGGAAATATCAAAATAAATAACTGAAAGATGTTAAATTAAAAGAGTATAATGATTGTCAGAAACAGACCATTGAAACCATTGTTACAAATAATGTTTGTGTAATGTAAGTTTAATAACGCATTTTATTAAAAAAATATATACAAAAAAAATATCACATACATAAGTATTATACATATGTATAAAGTATATATAGTATTATAAATATTTTAGTTTGAAATTCATTTGAGTAATTAGTTTTCAAAAAAGATGTGAAAATGTACTGTTAATGGGCGTTAGAATTATATACGACAATGAAATAGATTTATTTAATATTATTTATATCGTTTTAAAACAATTTATTCATGTTATACTACATCATTTTATATCTTAAAATATAATTCCTGTTATATAATAAGATTCAAGGTACTCATTAACTCTACAACAAAAGATCAGAGTAATTCAATTATGATATCGTAGTTTAAGCGATTAATTAAAATATACCAATTTTAAATCAAATCTAATATACACAACAAGAGAATTCAATATATTGACCATATGTTAACAAGATAGTTACCACCACAAATATCATAAGAGATTATATTTTATAATATTATAATAATAATTGAGTGGTAGTCTGTAATTATGAGGTTTAAACTAACAACCACTAATAATATTTAAACCACATAATTTTACATTATTAATATACGATAATAAACACAATGGAAATTGTAACTTTTGATACATATATTAAACTGTATTTATTAACTTATTTTGATTATAAACATCGTCTCTATTTATTAATAGTATTCAATTTAAATGTTGTTATATTTAAGGCGAAGTGAATTATGTTGCATAGTATTTTATTAGTTATATATGCATTGTTGCATCTTTATAGATGCAACACTGTTTCAAGAGTTGTTAGCTAAACTTTGAAATTGTAGTAATTTTCGTTTCAAATAGCTTTACATAATTGTCATTGGGTGCTTAAGATTTGATTCCAGTCGGAATAACGAAGTATTGACCTTAAATCTGATGAATCTATCGAAGTAAATAAATAAAAGTATTAAAATTTAGGCATAACTTAATTAACCACATTTCCTAGTGGCTATGCTGTTCATAACCAGTTTTTACAACCACACTTTATGTTATAGTTCGACTCGTTACATATACAGTGACTCAAATCTCAGATTATATTACAATTGGCACTTATAAATAAAGAAACGGATTGTAATATGTTGGTTCGTTTGTAATTTTCGTTTGGGTGTGGCGGTCGTATTCACGCTTCATAGAATTTTACAGTGTGGTAAAATCACCTCCGAAATTAGAAGCCGATAAATAAGCCGAATATATATAGCATGCTACAATTGTATAGTTTTTAGTTTAATCTTATTAAAGTATTAGTTTGGCTTTCCATATAAAAGAGATAAATATACCATTATTAAAAGATAGATGTATTTTGTGTTCTTGTTTTACCTCGTGCATTGCTACCAGTCGATTTTGAACATTTTTTTATTTGACAAAACGGAATTTATTTTAAAAATAATAAATATAGCAAAGTATGAAGTTCCATGAACAAATTTATATATTATTTCCTCCAAGTGCGAACCCTGATCATAATTATTAGTTCTAAACTAATATTCATAACTTATAAGGTCCTTCAAAGTCTAGAGGGACTGAGTCGCAGGGAACAGTTAGGTTATGTTATTAAAAGTTAAGTAAACTATATATATATTTTTAATAAACGTCTTAGTAATTGTAGCAAACAAAACCACTCAAATTAGTATCAGCGTCAAAAACAGTAACTTAAAATAATCTCGTGTCCACAACAGCAAAATATGTCTGTAGTATATGTTTTTAAATACATGTCGTTCTGCCAAAAATTAAACTCCAAGTGAGAAGACGTCGTTGCAGTACTTTTTGAACAACAGTTATAAATCACTGACTTGCATGGAACCAAAGATTTTATGTTTTAACATTTTGAGAAAATTCACTTCACGCTCACATTCAAACTAATACTAGCTTTAAACCGAGCGCTGCTTACTGTCTGCGTAAAAAGTCTCTTATGCATAGAAATATTTATCTATTAGGATAAGTACCATTCTATCCGCTTTAGTTTCACAAATACCACATTTGGTAAACTATTATATTTGCGGAGACTATATCAATATCGTTGTGTGTATGTCACCTCCCAGTATACAATGTCGCTTATGAATGCACTAGGTTATAAAAAAGTATAAGAATATGTATATACTAGATTTAAATCAGCTCACTAGTATTTAAGTGATGTGCTTAAATACAGACGAACAGTTTGGAGAACAGTATCGATTTAAAAATCGACAATAAATGATATATTTATCATTAACGCAATTTCAATTTCAAAGTAAACTTAGGAGCAAAAAAATAATATTAAACAGTTAAATGTTCGTTATTTTATATTATCTTTGCCCACAAAGCTTATTTTAAATTTAATATTTGGACAAGCATTTTATTTAAAATAAATATTTGAGACTGAGTTTCTTTGAGTTCAAAGAATTGTCTCTCTCAAGCACTTTGGACTGTGGAGTTATGGGTTGAAGTTCACAAATGACTTCAAGGACCAGAATAATGTGTAAACCAAAGTCTAAGATTTTTTTACTTTTGTTTTAACATGTGCAGTTATAATATTATATTCCTATTATTATAAACTAATAAATATTCAAATGTCTCACGGACAAACACTATTGTTTTCTTATTATTTTATTTGTGTACAGTAAACTAAATATTGTTTATAAGTAAATACAAATTGACACTGTTGAAAATGCATTTTACACTTTTGACTCTGATAGTTCTTTATTAATATACTTTTCTAATTTTACTGAATTTTATTTTAAAGTTAAACCGGTTTCATACTACCCCTCACTGACAATTGTCAACGCTGATTGATTCATTAAACTTCTTGTCCTGGTGTTATCTTAGCAGTGTATCCCAGGGTAAAAAGTACTATCTTCATCAATCACCGCAATTTTCATTATCTTCATTAATAATAATAGTAGACCAAAAATATTATACATAACGTCCATTGTTAAGTCCCTAAAGAACAGGTTTTCTTAAATACTATTAACTAATTATAATGAACAAAAAAAAGTCAGTTAATATACATTAAGATTTCTTTCACATGAATAAATATATTGTACTCAAACATATCACTATTCAAAGCTGGATATATATATATTCTGTATGTATAATCCAATAACATTCTGATATCTGGATAAGAAATGTATTCTAATATTATCGGTATGTAGATATTGCTATAAAAGTACTTTGGAATGGAAATAAATGTGAAAATTATAATATTCATAATATTTACAAACAATTTATCAATTTGTTGTTTAACATATATCATTATATAATAGTCGATATTAAGTATTAAATCTGTAAACAATTAGCTTTATATTATATTAATATTCATTCTTATAACTTTAATTTCCTCTCACTAGATATTTAACTCTAAGGTCTGACCGATATATCGTCGATCTATTGCAATACATGCTTTTTCATACTAAAATGTGTTGCGGTTTTAAAAGCTTTATTTTATATAGAAAGTAACGATATTTAATAAATATCTATGCAAGAATAACAAATAATAACTGTTATATTAAAATCAAGTACTTATTTGTGTGAACGTAACATATTTTACAAAATTGATATTCTTCTAATAAAAGAAATCTAAATGTAAAGTGTCTAGACGCGATCGTAGTATTTGCTCAAGAATAATAAATCATACACATCTGATATATTTGTCAACTTTTGTTAAAAAACTGTATTTATATCAAACCTACATTATGATAACATTTGACTTTGCAATTACAAAGTAATCTGAAAACTAACTGAAGAGAAAACTAACATAAAAAATATATAAAGGCCAGAATTTTCATCTGAAATAACGCTGACCTTTAGACACGATGCTCTTTAAAAAAGTGTAAGGTCTTTATAATAATTAAAGCAACTTTTTTTCTTAATGAACCCAATGAAAAACTATGTCTTGCCAGTTAAGAAGAATCTAAAAGAGTTGAGATATCTCTTGTAATAATTACCTTTGCACGGCTTTGGCATTGGACCTTGTTAATTTAAATAAAACATTTTTTTCATTACACAGGTATCAGTTGGATTTAATTATTAAGGATTGACTACTTTTATAATATTATTATTGGGTATGTATAGCAACATTGTATGAAAATTTATATACTTTATTCATAGAATCAGACGTTACGTTTCGGCATTTATGATGTTATTTACGATGAGATTGTTTAATCCTGATCAAATTAAAGTAGTCAATATAATGTTTCGACACAATATCAGATATTAAATAACCTTTGTTAATATAGATTTCTATCGATAACAATAGTCTATATGACAATAATTTATCTAAAATATGACAAGACTCTTTAAAATAAATAATAGTAATAAATTATGTTATAAACATTTTGTTTGTAAACTCGATATTTCTTATTTTATTTAGCAAGTTTTATTTTAATTTATTAAACGGTTAGTTTAATAAATTATTTAGAAATCTTTAATATTACTTAGAACAACTTTTATGAATATTAAAATAGTGTGCCTAATTTAGTTTATGAAGTTAATATTGAAATACCGATATATTAATTCATAAATTATGATGTTTAGAACACACCTTAAGTAATGTAGTAAAATAAATATTAGTAAAGTTTTAGGTAATGATTAAATATGTGGAGTTCCTACAAACATCAGTATTAGTTGCTTCTCATCGAGCAATAGAAAATACATTTTATATTATATTGACAATATTAATAAGTCACCTTTACAAGCTACAAGAGTTAAGAAATGTAATATTAATATGAAAGGTGTACTAAAATTACTTTATGTAATGGTGAAATTTAAAGCAGCTCCATGCTTTCATTTTAACATTAGTCTCTATAAACGACCGACTGCTTTATTAAATTATTTTAAAAGACATGAAAATTACTTCTTTAATTTTAATATCTACTTATTCATATTTGAGTATACTTTTTATATTTCACTCGAACCTCTTTACATTTGTAACTACTTTTGCTATACTATAGATAACGCTCTTATGATTTCGTATCTCATTGATTGATTCTCTAAAACATTTTCAAAACTATTTTACTTAATTTTTAATATATATTTTATTATTTGTAAGGATACAAAAAAACGTTAATTTCAAAATAATTTTTGTATAACGTATAAGTAAAAGGCAGTAAATTAAAAAGTAATTTACAGGTTTTCTTAATCAAGAACCTCATAAAGATATGGTAATACTAACACAAAGGAGATAAAATCATTGGATTAGATTCATTAAGCTGCCAGAAATAGGTTAATTTAGAGAATAATGATGACGTTTGTTGAGAATAAAAAGTTAAAAAACCTTTCTAACTACCTACTAAAAGAAGTTATATGGAATATATCTAATATATTTCGCATAATAATATAAATTATGCAATAATTATATATTTTTTGTAACTTAAGTTAAGTTTCAAATATTATAAGTACTCAATGCTTGTTTAGCTGAGTAATTTGTCTCACCTGTATTTTTATCCAATAATCTGTGAATTTATCACGACGTACCAACCAGTATGCGCTGTAGCTGCAAACTGGAGTCGATAAATTTACTTAATCTCTTTAATTAATTCTCAGACAAAGTATACAAATATTTCAATGATGATTTTTTCTCATAAATGTGACTTGACTTAAAAAAAAACATTCTTATATCTTTAACATTGATTGCCCAGTAGATTTTGATTACGTAAATACTAGTTACTCAAGAAAATTACAAAATTAATGTTACAATTTTTTTTAAAGGAAGTGAAAGCTTCTTTTTTTCCTAAAACCTTAATAATATGATATATTTTTTCAACGACCACGATATAGTGTAATGAACCCAAAATAAGAATATATCATAAATAATGAAAATAACATTTTTATACTGATTTAATATGATATTAGTGCAGAAGATACAAATTTTCCTCTTTATTGTTTCATAAATATAAATAAACCTAAATCGAGCTAGGGTTAGTAATGATTAGTAGTTAGTAATAAAAATAATATTTAATTAAAATGTCAAACAGGTATCTCTATGTCTCATTGAGAACTTTAGGTTTCTAGTATAGATTTGTAATTAGCTAACCACTGTGGATTGTACTATTATTGTACTATCATCACCTATTACTAACATTATATTCATTAAAAGAACTGTGAGCATATTTATTAGTACATATATATCTCTTCATTGGCATACATGAGCCGTACATATGTACAAATAGCTGCCAAGATAACTATTTGTTAGAGAACTGTAGGTAACTACCAGACCAGTGAATATAATGTCGTAGGAACCATATAAAACTAATAGGTTGGCAAATAAGTAATTGCAGATTTCACTCATGATGGCTTCAGTTGAATTTTTAGGTTTGCAGACGTAGTACAAATGTAAAATAAAAACATTTTGTTATTTGATAGCTGGCAATTCAGCTGTCAATCAGTAAAAAAAGTTTTTTGATCGGTTGCGTAGATTTTGTTTGTCATTCGTTGAAAAATGGAAAATTAAAAGCAATATTTTTGTCATATTTAGCTTTTTAATTTTCGCAAAGGGAAAACAGCATCGCCTGCTGTTTATGGTGACAAAGCCTTTAAAGAACGGCAGTGTCAAAATTGGTTTGCTAAATTTCTTTCTGGTGATTTTTCACTCAAAGATGAAAAATGCTCTGGTCGTCCAGTTAAAATTAATGAGGTCCTAATCAAAGTAATAATCAATTCAGATCGTCACAGTAGAATACGTGAGATTGCAGAGAAGCTTCATATATCACATACATGCATTGAAAATCACTTAAAACAACTTGGCTATGTTCAAAACACGATACATGGGTTTCTCACGAATTGAAAGAAACGCATTTAACGCAACGCATTAACAGCTGCGATTTGCTAAAGAAACGTAATGAAAATGTTCCATTTTTAAAACTACTGATAACTGGTGACGAAAAACGTATTATTTACAACAATGAGCGGATCGGATCGAGCAGATAAGATAGTCGAGCAGGCCAAGGGAAATAACTCAAACAACATCAAAAGCTGATATTCATCAATAGAAGATATTGTTATCAATTTGGTAGGATTTAAATGGAATTGTCTTCTTTGAACTTTTACCATTCAACCGAATGATCAATTCTGATGTCTATATTGAACAACTAATGAAATTAAACAATGCAGTTCAAGAAAAGCGGTCTGAATTGACAAATCGAAAAAGTATTGTATTCCATCATGACAATGCAAGACCACACACATCTTTGGCCACTCGGCAAAAACTATTGGAGCTTGGTTGGGATGTTGAACCACATCCACCATATAGTCCTAACGTTGCAAAATCTGATTACTTTTTGTTTCGATATTTGCAAAACTCCTTGAATGGTAAAAGTTTCAATAATGACGATGATGTCAAATTGAAGCTGATTCAGTTTTTTGCTAATAAAAACAAGAAGTTTTATGAACGATTATGATGCTGCCTAAAAGATGGCAAAAGATCATTGATCAAAATGGGCAATACATTACAAAATAATGTTATTTAGTTCCATGAATAAATTATCTTTGATTTTCAAAAAAAAAATCGCTATTTCTTAGGTCCCAACCCAATATTTATAACAAAGATTTTACTTAATCACGTTTGTGCAAATACTTCTGGGTTTTATGATATTAAACGATTGCCAAAAAATTACTAGCAACAAACTTTTTTTTGTTATATTACAAGAAAATTATCTAAATTATTAAAAAAAATCTCTTGTTTTCTTATATACGGTAAGTATTAAGCTTATACACTTTCCGCTTATATACTTACCTCTCATTTACATTCTTCTAACGTACTTACCATTTATATACTTTACACTTATATCCTGCCCTTAAAAGTCTAACTAATATTATCTTTTGAACTTTCTTTTTTTTTGAAAATTTGGCCTACTACTTTTTTTTTTGCAAATTTGGCACATTTTCTATGGCTTTGAGACAGGCTCGGTCAAAATAAATAATACCAAATGACAGAGTGAAGACTGATGATGATGAGAGAACAATGATTACGAGGTTAGAAATGATTATGATTTTTAATTGACTTTAAAAAAGGAGGAGGTTTGTTACCTTAGAACTTTGGACTGGGGGAACCGATTTTGATGATAATTTTTTTATTTAAAACTGGTGCTTCCCGTCTCTATCTCATCTCATGTAAATGTCTTTGTTGTTGGTTTTGACCTTTGATTTCGGAGATATACCTCAAAATGGTTCTAATTGCGTCACTTGAGGTGTAGTATATGTTGGACCTTCATTGTCGGAAGACAGATTTTGTAATCTCGTTATTTTCGTCAACGATATATCGTCATGTGGTCTATTTAATAATTTGTAATCATCCAAATCTGATAAAGCTATGTCTTTCAAACTTTTGACACTAACTGGAACATATATTTGGCCTCTTGCAAATTTTTTTACAAGATATATTACAGCTCTTTCGAGAGTGATAAACTGTACTTTGTTAACTATAACCATGTCACTTAATGTTAACTGATCCGTACAGATGGTTATTGGAAATTAACCAACATAATGTTCATGTCAGTATTTGCATATCTACAACAAATTCTTTAGAAAATAGAGGTTCTCTAAATATTTCACCAAAATTAAAACACTTTAATGTGGTGTCTGGTAACTGTTCAGCTATTTCAACAACATCCCTTGTAAATTAAATGACCTGTACTTTACACAAATTTGACAAGGCCTATACAAATGTATTGTTTTTCTGGCTGTCACTGACTCCAAAAATAACAATAATTGTACATGTAGGTTTTGTTATTTTTAAATCGTAATAATTCATTTGATTTTTTTTTCTGATATTCGTCTTCGTGAAACAAAAAACATGCGAATGTTCGTTACATCAGTAATACTTACCACTTATATACTTACCTCCTATACAATTATCGCTTATCTAGTTGTTCGTACATTGCTCACTAAATATATTGACGTTTGTGAAACAGTGACCACAATAAAAAAAACCGGTTGATTTTATTATGTGGTTCTTCTCAGACCAGGGCGCGTTTGGAACCATCGTAGCCTTATTTGAGGTTGGAGAGTGTCTTTACAGAAGGGCTTATTTTGATACATACGATATCAAAATTTCCTTCCTCTCACTTCCATTTGACGTACACAAGTGATCACTGATCCATACCATAAATCCATATTTAAAGTGGAAAATATATAAATAAATAAATATACACTTACGGCTTACTACTATCCATATATCTTCAAAAGATTAAATAACAAAAGGTCTTCAATATTTTTACGTGAAAATTTCTCAGATTCTCTGCTTCTATATATTAAATCCAACGATAAGGTAATGAATCTTCAAAAAAGTTTGTTCCAATTATTGAAGTACTTTTGTTTTATTATTATAATTACAATTAATTAAACTTACAAGAAACAAGTTATTGTATTTATCTTTAAGAGATTTTTTAGGAGTGAAAGTATGTCCTCATTGAAATGAATTTAATATTATATGTTTCCTTGTAAGATCAAGTTATATGAACTTGTTTTATAACTTTACGTAAAGTTAGTTGTTGTCGCAGTTTGATTAAACAACAATAATTAATCACTGAGTCGCATGGCGTCTGGAGACACTTGACAATTAATATTGACATATGTTCATAATATGTACCAAATACTTACTTATGTTTTAAATATATTATAATTTATTTAATAACCTTTAACTTACAGTGACTAATAATAACTTCAGAATGATAATATGTTATTATCACTATATAACTCCACTCTCTAAGAATCAAATCAAATAACTCTTCGGTCTTTATAGGAGTTATTTTCTTCCATAATATTCTTGGCTATTAAACCCATATCGCCACTGTTAATAATTTTATAATTTTCTAAAACTCTCTATTGTTTTATCTTTGAAACATAAGGTAATTAAATTAAAATGTAACTATTTATAGAACTCTGTAGTAGAAATATTAATTACATAAATGTTGTAGTTATAATCGGTACATAGACATTCTGTCATACTTTATAATTTATTGTGTATTAACAATTGTTTTGAATTCAATTTAATGTTGGAATTCGAATTTGGATAATACATGAATCATTGAATTATTTGCATAAAATAGAGCAACCTGGATATTGTTTTGAATCCATTATAATTTAGTTTTTAAATTTGAATTTACAAAATTATATGAATTATACAAATATTACATAAAAGACTTCTTGAAAGTTTTAATACTATCTACAAAAATGTAGTTTAAATTTTAAAAAATAATTTGTTTTAAGTGTTAATAAAAAACAGTTTATTTTTAAAAATTTAATGATTTGATCTTTAAGGTTTTATCAAAGTATACACATTGCCTACTTCATTAAAATATTTGTCAGTACAATCTAAGGTAAATAACTAATTTATGACAGATAAGTAAAAAGTTAGTAAATGTTTGAAGTTTTGAATTATCTATAATATACGAGTATATCTTGCAAATACATGAAATAACAAAATTAAAGATCCCACATGTTTTAAAATAATGGAAGTTTTTCAATAATGCAATACAATTACTAACATTTTAGTTAAATTTAAAATATTTTACAAAAATACAATATACATTCTTAATCATTCATATAAAAAGAGTTATAACAGAACGACATCACGAAAATAGCAAGCCATACACGGGGTCAGCTTTAGGGGTGTCCTTATTTAACAATATATATAAAGTTATAAGTTTACTTGGAAAGGGTATACATAAGATAAAGAGTGATATTTAATTCTTCCCTATTTCATCCTCCTTAATTTGAACAAATATTAATTGATTTGAAACAACTTTAATTTTAATGGATTAACGTTACTTCGATCTCTTCCAATCGGTTCATTATTTTGTATTTAGGGTGGAGTATTTTATATATATATTCTTTTAGTCGATTGATTCGCTTGAAAATGAATTTAAAATATCATTTTGAATAACATAGATATTCTTCCTAAATGGATACTTATTATTACTATTATTTTCCTCTAAAATAGGCATAAAGTTCAAAACTTTGATGTCAATATACGATATATGTTCACGAACTAACTGATTGTATAATGGTAAGAAGTGTGATAAATCTATATACAAAAAGTGTGATAATCTTCCTTGCCTTCAACTTATAGGAACCTATGAAGGTGTCACTTTTTGAGGTTCAAATAATAAATACCAAAACATTTAGTTAAATGCTTTAGTTCTTTTGCACATCTCAATAGATTTGTATTAATCAATGCAATAAATATCTTACCTACCTTTTTTGTCGATCAATTATCATTTTTAGAAAAATAAGATACGATAAGATAAATATTAAATATATAATTTCTTAAAATTCCTAAAATATGTTATGTTAATTGTTATTCTACATGTTTTTTAGGTATTTTGTTTAAAATTTCAAACGGTTACAAACGTACCATTAACAATATTAGAAGTATTGAAAAGAATGTCTCGAAGTTTAATAATTTCTCCAAATAAAAACCTCAGTAAATTAATGGAGTAAATAGCGAACTTTGGCAATAATTGAACTGCAGTATTGCAGTGGGAAAGAGTAAAGGCTATTGATTACCTACCTGTATAAAAAATGATGAATGAATTCCCTCATTGTATTTGTATTAATAAATTTTCATTAAAAAATACTATGAATTCGGTCGAAGTAAAAGTTAAACCCATTTATTAAAGGATTGGACGCTTGAGGAATCCTTATTTTATTTGTATTTGTTATGATAAACAAAGAAAAGAAAGCTCCTAGTTCTCTCTATAAATAGATAGATATTATCCGAAGATGTTTAAAGAGATTTAAATATAAACGCCACATATTTCTCACCAATAAAGTTATATTACGATTATATTGTCTTGTTAATATAATATATTTGATTATTTATTTATCTATATAGAATTAAATGAAACTGCCACTATGAAAACTAACAATTTATGAAGGGTAAGTTTGTCGAAAATGTAAAAAAATACCACTATGCTATATCCTAGTACCCTAACTCTGCTCCAGCCTTTACCAAAATAAATTTGCTTTCTATATACTCTAAAATCTTAAGTACAAACAGTTACCTTGAGATTCTAAATTAACAAAAGTCTCGCATTATAAAGACAATTGATTTGTTACGTTTCAAGTTTATGATCTCAAATTTATTGTATATTTATACTTTGTGTTATTAATTATTGCACCCTATTTCACTGGGATAACTTGGGAACAATATTTTGGTATCTAAATAATTATTCAATTTATTGTTGAGTTTGATTCTCATTAAATTGTTATGTAAAGGCCGAATTTAACTTCCTGACATACTATTTTACACTTTTTACGATTTTATTTTACTGGGACAATTTGTTTAAAACTGTTTGCAAAGTTCTATTTACTTATTATTGTATATTTACAATAATAAGTAAATAGATACTGTATTCAGTATCATTCACCTGTTCTGATTTATTTATTTCTGATTAGCATAAAATATTAATTTCTTCCACGAAACATTATTATTTTACGTTCTTTTGTTATGCATCATCTTAGTGAGAGTTCCTCGCATTATCACGGAAAACGGAAAACACATTCTGGATTGAAAAAAAAATTGACATTATTATATATCTTCTTTTATTAAAAAATGTATTAATAAGAAAGTTTTAACTATGATTTCTGTTTTCCTTTTTATTTATATCGTTAGGAAACCATGAATCAGATACATATTTTATGTCATATATTAATATAATTTATGTAATATAAAATATGTATCTAATAAAACGTAACGATCATAATAAAAAATTATAGATTAAATTTTTAAATCCCAAAGTGCAACACTCAAGTGTTTTGAAGAAAAACATATCGCTGTTGAAATTCTGTTCACGTTTGAACGTATTATCTAAGTTTTAATTGAGTTTGCGATCTTTTCGTGGCTTTTATCTTTTTTGCAATAAACGTTGATTTAGTTTGTTGGATCTGACCTATAAAATAAACGACTTTTTTCAACGTTTAAATTAGAAATACTATCATGTTTTCAAATACAGTTTTTATATATGAGGGGTAAAAGTTGCCGTGCCGTGCCGTGCCGTGGTGGCTTGGAATAGTAGGTACCGCCCAAAATATTCACGAAGAAGACGCAAGTACCTTTTGTGGGACAAATTTAAAATTTATACCTTCGTACATCATTTATCCGCAAGGTGAAGGCGATTCCACCAAAATTCATTCCCAAGATGGAGTGACGTCATTCCCGCGGCAGGACCTAAAAACTTTGCCAGAACTTTAGCAATATGTTAGACATGTTGCGTCAACCCCAAATAATTGGAATACGGATGGGAACTTTTTTTAAAAACGATGACAATTCCACTTTACAACAAAGAAAATATTAATAGTACATGGTAAGTAAATAACAAGGAAAGAGAAATATAATTGTAAATTTTTAGATTTACATATAGTGGTTAAAGTTTTCAATAATCGTCCAAACGAAAACTATTTGGAACGAGAGTATCACAATTTATCAAACTCCGACTGACATAGTTGTGAAACAATGTTCTTCTTCCTAATGTACTTTGAGTAGTCGCTTATGTAAACACTTTTATTAAATTTAATTCTATTTAATATTTTTCTAAATTATTAAGTTATTATTCATCGCAATGTCAATTTAGCTTTATAAATATTCAGACTTTCACTTAATGCATAACCCACTTTATACTTAGTATATTACAAATATTCATAAAATTAATTCATATATTAATAATGAAAAATAAAACTATTATATGTTTATAGTTCTATTGTTAATCTTATTGTTAAGTTTTGATCTCGTAGTAATAAGAAGTACACATAAAATATGAAAATGGTTATCTTAACAACTTACTAATTACGGGTAAACCTAATTCATTATCAAAGGAATAATATATTAACTTTAAATAATAAACGAATATATTACTATAGTATTATTTTGAAAATACTATTTAATCAACAACGATTATTTTTAACAACTTTTTTTTTAATTTCATCGAAAGAACTTCAAAAATACATTTGAAATAAAATTATTAAACATTTGTAATGAGAACATTATTGCTATAAACAGGTCTCAAACCTGCGTCCTCCCAGAGTCCGTGCTCGTACGGAACTTTAAATAAAACAAATAGCCAGCCAAATGGCAATGAAGATACATTTTATCTAAGAAAAAGCATTTCTGAATCAAAAAGAAAGACTGCTATTTATGTTAACAAGGCTTCGTTTCTACATTACATTTTTAGATGGGTTAATTTATACCTATTTAAAAGATTGAACTCTTATTCCACCAAAGACTTATCAATTAATTAACGACTTTAATTAAGCCTGATATGTCTGCATTATGAAGTTATCATTAAATTATTTTATACATAATGTTGCTCACTTGACGTCACTTGACATCACTAGGTTAGATGTGGGACAGCTAACTAGTCCGGTCACTTCTATAGTTAGTTCGATCAATCAGTCTGTGATCAAGCGCAAACAGGAGCTCATAATGATTTTGAGTGTTAGGCAAAAGGGTTTTAGAGTGCCTTTGTGTTTTATTATACGAGAGGAACTATAATCAACTGAAGGTTAATATAACTATGAAAAATAATATAAATATATGTAGAATAGTTAAACAATATGACAAGGTATAATTTGTAAAGTTGTCCTATTTTTATCCTAATCATTCTTAACTCGATTGATTGATTGATATTGCATCATATGGTTTTATTTTCGAATTATCTCAACCGTTGACGGAATCCTGCTCGGATTCTGACACCGACAACAGAAGATACAGATTTATCTAATGCTTTATGTGTATCTCCGTAATCATGTATTTCTGTAATCATGCTCTCGATAATGAATATCGAACAAATGTAATACTATTCGTCAAACGTAATTGCTTTTCAAAGTTGTCGTTATAGTAACATTATAAGCTATGCTGTTAACATACTATGTGAAAACATAATTTAATTATTATGATACATTTGCTGTCCTCAGAAACAGGTGGCACTTGACACAATTCTTAACACCAAAAAATGATATATTCAAAGTAAAGGAACTTTGTAAGAAGGTACATCAAATCTCATATCCTCAATACAGATACTAATAAACAGCTAACAACTTACAATAAACAACTTACAACAAAGGTTTCTGGCATAGAAGTCTCAAGAGACAAAAAAATATGTTTTCCTCGAATTCACAGGGTTCGGGTTCAATCTCAGGCTAAACCATAAAGAAAGAACGTCTGGTCGGAAATAAAAACTAATTTTATAAACGTGCAACTCATTTATTATTTAAAACGTTTCCATTTTAGAATTCTAATGTTTAAATTGAATTTATTACAAAATATAGTTGTATATATGTAATATTTATATTATAATAATACTCATTGTTAAAGGATACAAACATAACGATTGAATATTTCTGCTAGTGAAGCGAAGCACGTTCATTGATTCATTGCACACAGTTTTAATTAGTAAAATGTTACGCGTCGCTGTAAACTGATTTTGGCTCTGTCAGCAATTTTGAGCACAAATCAGATAATGAGAACGTAAATTATTTCATATGGGCAGTATATTATGTAATACTAGTTTTTGGCAAAGTATAATAATGTATTTTAAGTTCAATATAATTGGCTCCATTTTTAATTATATTTAGATCCCAAACTATTATTTATATTTATTTAAGATATAAACTCATATTTCCTTACTTTTAAAGTACTGTGGATACTTAACTTAAGCATATGCATCTTCTGATATATTAAGATTTCAAACCCAGAAGCAGTCTTGTAGTTTAAGAGTAACTTTATTTTACAGTTACTCAAAGAATCCAAAGTGCAGAATATAATAGATTCCGTATTCTTCCATTGTTTCATTAAAATAAATATTATTATTTAATTCGTTTTATATTTAAACAATCATGCTTGTCTCCCTGAAATAATTCTCGGAAAAAACAATTCATAGCTGTTTGGTGACACAGTTTAAAGGATTGTTTTAAAGAAATGTCTATTTTACCGGGTCATTTTGTATTATATTTATTCAGATTATAAAATTGCGTGTCACCTCATGAGACGTACTGTTAACAAAACAAAAACTTCTCAACGAAGTAAATACCGAGTGACGAAAGCGAATCCACTGACGAAACTCCTGATATGAATTTTGCGACGAAAAAAACCACGAACATTTTTATTCACAAACGTAAACAAACACAAAAAATGTGAATGTGTTCGGAACGTTGCCAAACAAACAAACAAACAAAAAAAATACAAACAAAAAATGTGAATGTGCTCGAAACGTTGCACAAATTGCATTTTTGTTTTTTTTTTATTAGATTGATCAAGGCAAGTTGGCAACGTTCCGAACACATTCACATTTTTTGTGTTTGTTTACGTTTGTGAATAAAAATGTTCGTGGTTTTTTTCGTCGCAAAATTCATATCAGGAGTTTCGTCAGTGGATTCGCTTTCGTCACTCGGTATTTACTTCGTTGAGAAGTGTTTGTTTTGATATCAATAGTTTTGTAAATGGATTGGAAACAAAATGCTGTGCGATTATTTTTCATGCAAATATATACTCATTTATTTGACCAACACATGGAACTATCTATAATGACATGAGGGACTCTCGTAGGGCCTTTAAAAACAAACTTAAATGGTGCCAAGAAAATTCAGAACAGATTAAAATGGGCATACTGGCTACGTCATATAGAAACAAACATTTTGGAAAATTCTGGCAACAAACAGACAAACTGAATACAAGATCGAATATTCCGGCTGAAGTAGGGGGAGTGAGCGGTTGCCGTAACATAGCAAATATGTTTAAAACACAATTTACAGTGGATCCCTGTGAGTTCAATTTCGCCGAGGCTGGCAGGGGGGATATTATAAATAATGGGGAAAGCTTTGTACGTTTCACGTCTAGCGAAGTAGTAGATACAATAATGGGTATGAAGCGTGGAAAGTCGCCTGGACATGATGGCCTGAGTGTTGAGCATCTGCGACACGCTGGTGTGCACCTTCCTAGAGTCCTAGTTTTGTTGTACAATATTTGTATAAGCCACGGCTTTCTGCCGGACTCGATGACAAGGACAATAGTCGTGCCTATAATCAAGAATAGGGCGGGGGATGCGGCGGACAGAACCAACTACAGACCGATATCTCTTGCTACCATCATAGCCAAAGTGCTTGACGGCTTGCTTGATACTCAACTTAGCAGAACAATTAACGTACACGATGCGCAGTTCGGTTTTAGATCAGAGCTGTCAACTGAGAGCGCAGTATTGTGTCTCAAGCAAGCTGTAAGGTACTACACGGATAGAAAGACCCATGTGTTTGCGTGTTATTTGGATCTGTCGAAGTCATTTGACCTCGTATCCTATAAAATTTTATGGCAGAAGCTTGAAAAGGATAGCAGTTTAAGACCGGAGTTGATATCACTATTAAAGTACTGGTATGGTGCCCAAAGTAATGTGGTAAGATGGGGTGATGCACTTAGTGAACCATATAAATTAGGGTGTGGAGTAAGACAGGGGGGCCTGACGTCACCCAGATTGTTCAATCTTTACATAAACGGGCTCATAGAGAGGCTTAGCGGGGCAGGCGTCGGTTGTTCGATAGATGGCGTAATGATGAACAATTTTAGTTACGCAGACGATATGGTTCTGTTGAGCCAGTCGGTCAGTGGTCTTCGAAGACTGATAAAAATCTGTGAGGAATATGCAAAGGAGAATGGACTGAGGTATAACGCTAAAAAGAGCGAAATTTTAATTTTTCGAGGAATAAACAAACAGTTAAATTTCATTCCTAAAATACATCTGTGTGGAACTTCTCTGAAACTAGTATCTGAATTTAAATACCTTGGTCATATTGTGAATGAACGCCTGGGTGATGATAGTGATATCGAGCGGGAGCGCAGGGCTCTGTCGGTTAGAGGCAATATGTTGGCCCGTAGGTTTGAACGGTGTTCGACACAGGTAAAATTAATATTATTTAAAGCCTATTGCCAGTCCTTTTACACGTGCAGCCTATGGGAGAACTATACGCGGCGGACATATAGCGCACTGCGTGTTCAGTACAACAATGGGCTGAGGGCTTTGTTGAGGAAGCCTCGATACTGCAGTGCATCGGCAATGTTTGCGGAGGCTCGTGTAGATGACTTCTATGCGATAATACGAAAGCGGACCGCGTCCGCAATGACAAGATTACTGAACAGCTCCAACAGTCTTCTCAGCATATTGGCGTTAAAGCTAGACGCTCCCCTCTGGAGGTCCTGGGATAGTGTACACGTAGCATCGAAGCGTAGCGTATACTGACTGTAGGAGTATAGCGTTGAGTTATTTGTAGAATTTAAAAAAATAATAATAATTGGAACGATGATTTCCATGAATTTTATTTTATTTAATTTCCTTAATAGTATTTTATGATTTTAATTATATTTGATTTGAATTTAATTTATATTTATTTGAATTGAATTTATATTTAATTTTAATAATTTTATGAATTTTGTGCATTTTATTAATTTTATTTTTCTGTATAATTTGAGATTGTTATGTTGAATACTAACTACGAGTACTATTATAACATTAGTTACTTAAGTTAAAATGTTACTAACACTTATGGATGAATTATCTGAAATAAATTGATTTATTATTATTATTATTATTATTTGGAATAGTTGCCTGTGACGAAATGAGAGTGTTTTGGCTGAGAGGATGAGCGTTGTAATGACAAAGACGAAACCTTGAGTTCGATTCCCACAGGTGCCCGATTTTTTTTTCATTTGATTTTTTCAGTTTCCATTTATTTTTTTAATTCATTGCTTCAAAACAGAATTTCTTCAGAATTCGGATTTTTTTCTGTAAATTTTGTTTTATTGTTACAGACGGCAATGCGTTAGTGAGTTTATTCACTGTGCAACTAGCATTGAATTTTAACCGTGTTGTGAGTACGATTCTGGCTTTAAAAGTCATTTTTTGGCAATATTTGGTCATTTTTAAGGATTTTTTGAACTTCTCACGGCCATATCTCGAAATAACGAGTTTTCCCAGATATATGCTATATACCAAATTTTAGCTCTAATTTGGGGCTACGAATGAGGAAATTTTCGAAAAAATCGTTGGCGCCGTTTTCGAGAAAATGGCCGATCTGTCCCCGGCCAGTTGGCCATTTTTTGCCTTTTGACCAAAAATGTCACGCCAACAAATGTTTTTGCCATTAAAATGGACATTATTCAAAAGATGAGCTTGAGACCTTTCCAATGATGCCCAATTTGTCAATGTACGTCAACTGGTTTGGCCACAGTCCCTGTACGAAAAATGGCCATTTTTGGCCTTTCGAGGGCTGGCCACGGCCAACATGGCGGCCAAATCGAAATGTCGTAGAACAAAAAAGTCTTAGTTTTTGATGTACTTCAATCCCTGAAAGTTTGAACAAAATCAGTTCAAAACTACGAATATACCCACACACAGACAAAGTAATCATCGATGGAGGCGCCAGTCAAAATTTTCAAAATGTCATATCTCATCAACCGGTGGTCGGATTTTGGCGTTTTTGGGCTTGTTGAAAAGGTCTCGACGAGGACCTTTAGGAAAATCTTCAAGGTGGAAATAAGTGATTTTATACTGGTGCGGAGCCAAAAACTAAATTTTAGTCTCATTTTTCAAACGGCCGTAGAGGTGAGGCGGTAGGTATATTGCTAAGTGTAAATGCATTTTTTGGGTCTATGGGCCAAGGGCTTTCTAAAAATACCACACTCATACCAGAAGGTCTCGTGTATAAAAAAATCGATATTGCGCGTATATATACAGAGTTAGACTTTCAGCACTATGGGTGCTTTCGTCACTCTGAGCTAGCTAACGCCCGCTTTGATATAAACTATCCAACATCTCAGGTCCACTATTTAAGAGAAGCTTAGTAAAAAACTGACACAGAAAAAGTTTACATATCTATAATTATATTTTTGATTCGATTGATGATGAAAATTTAGTAATCACATGTAAGAAATGTAATACATGGCAGTAATTCTTTAAGGATTTCTGTTATTTTTCAAAACCCGGCTTCGGCTCAGGGGCCTCAAATATATATGTTATATACGTATTGATAGTATAGGGAGCTTTTGTGAAACCGAATTGATCATTATGAAGCAAGTTATGTTTATTAAACTTATTTAAAATTAATTAATTTATCGTGACAATTATCAAGGGTTGATTTTTGGCTGTAACTATTTATAAAAACAAATTATAAAATTTACAAAAGTAAATTACTACATAACGGATAAGATCTTAATTTCTGACATATATTCAATGATTTTCATTTATCTTTTCAATGCCGTGCCAAATCAAGAAACTAGCGCATCTTTACGAAAAATCCAATAGGGCTAAATGTTCTGTCACTGCGGGATATATCACGTGGAAGCAATTTGAGCACCTCTCCTTCGCACTAAACGTTATTTATGGTAAGCTCCAGGATGCAGACGTAAGAATCTTTTTCGTTTCAATACTATTATAAAATTCATATCAATCCAACTCCTTCAAAGTCTACTAATATTTCTGAATTAATAATTGTGTTTGTCTTGGAAACACTAGTAAATTTCTGTTCGAAATAAGCTTGTTTTATTTCTAAAAATTAAACCTACACTAATAACTAACCGTCGTTATATCCCACTTGTGTGTGCTCAATCACTTAAAAGATTAGATACTATTAACGTATTCAAATTTAAAAACTAATTATTTTGGAACTAAAGATTGAGAATGGGATCACTGTAATTAATATTAGCTTTTCGCACTCCATTATAATTTAATCTTGTAGGTTTCAATATTCTGAGCATCTAATCTAGCACCTATCATACATGCTATACTAATGCTACAGAATTTTGGTGTAATATTCATTCTGGACCATTGAAGGCTTTCATTATCAAATTTTAGATTAATTCCAATATTTTAGTCTTGTTCAGCTCCCTATTTAGCAGAATTGTTATTTTCACAAATATATCATGTGTCAGTGAACAGTTAAATCCTATAATACTACACATAAATAAAGATTTATGTTTTAGTTGGGTACCTAACAGTAAATGCTAAATATACCTTATTTATTGAAAATCAGCTTATACATTTAGTAACTCTAATAGATGTATGAATACTAAATGTTCACACTATAGAAGAATATCTTTATAACTACACTATATATCTGTAGATATTATATTATATATTATAATATAACCGATATTCCAATGTTGTGTCAGTGTTGTGTCATATTACGGTGTTGTGTTCAGATTTGCTGAAGACCGTTTACCTTAGTTAAGAGTGTGTGTGAGTGTTTTTCAGAAAAAACACACGAAATAAAAAAATAAATACTGTTTTGATTTTATATCAATTTATTTTTATTCTATTAAAATTATTATAGTTAATTGTTTTTTCTCTGTCCATCTGCTTGTGGGATTTAATTTTTTCTCAATTGAATTTAAGTTATGTACATTATAGTTGTTTATACTAATATGAAAACTTCAGTACTCCATACATTGTTATATACCTTAGTAGATAGATTTATCTACAGTACGAAAGGGGGCGTAGCTCAGATGGTAGAGTGCTCGCTTAGCATGCGAGAGGTCCCGGGATCGATATCCGGCGCCTCCAATTTAATCGATTGAACAAATACTTTTTTATGTTATAGTAAATATGTCAGTAAAAATGATATGATATATATGTGTTAGAAAATCTCGAAGGCCTCGTTGTATTAATCTGTGGAATCGTGGGAGCCGGGAGCCGTGGGAGAACTGTTAACGACAAAAAAAAACTATTGTTTTATATGTTAGCTACCTACTCATCAAATTATAAGTGTTTTGTTATAGAAGGATTAGCTGTGGTCAATTCAATCGTTTAAGAGCTACGACGGCTTAGTCATTATAGATGCACACCCTTATCATATAACACTTTTGTGTTTTGTTGCTTATTTGTTTTTTGTTTGTTTTGAGTTTTATAGTATTTACATGATTTTATTTTTATTAAAAAAATTAAGAAACGTAAGGTACCTTCAGCTTTGGTTCTATAATCTTTTACTTTTTTCGTGTTGCGAAACTAAAAAGTTACAATGCAGAACTGTTTGTCAAACA
This sequence comes from Melinaea menophilus ssp. n. AW-2005, assembly GCA_918358695.1. Taxonomy (NCBI): domain Eukaryota; kingdom Metazoa; phylum Arthropoda; class Insecta; order Lepidoptera; family Nymphalidae; genus Melinaea; species Melinaea menophilus. The sequence continues at coordinate 19,821,315 of OU911041.1, read as the reverse complement.
CCATAGTTTTATAAGTCATTTGCTTTGTTTTAATAACATTTTCTACAATTTACTTAGGAATTAATGTAATGCAACCTAATAAGTACAAAAATATTTTTTTATATATATTTATACTGAAAAGATTGTCGTTATATCCTTATGTTAAATACTTGATAAGGTATTAAATACTTTCCATGACATGGTTTTAAAATCTGAAAATAAGACGTTAGGAGGTAAAAGAAAGAACTGCGGGCAAAAAAGGGCATACGAGGGGAGGTCCAAAAGTTCGTGGAATGAAAGGGATCTAAATAAAATAAAACAACAAAACTATTTTTCCTTTTCAATATAATTACCCTTAAGTTCAATACATTTATTAGACCTATGAATTAATTTTTCTAAACCACTATAAAAATATGTTTTATCTTTTCCGTCAAAATTAGCCGAAATTGCCTCCCTTACCTCATTGTCGTCGGAAAATTTCCTTCCCCTTAAGTCTTTTTTTAAATTGGGGAATAAAAAAAAGTCACTTGGGGCCAGGTCTGGACTGTAGGGTGGGTGAACTAGGGATTCGAACCCATGCGTGTGCAGAGCAGCCGTTGCATTTCGGCTCTTGTGAACCGGCGCGTTGTCTTGCAAGAGCAACACACCCTTTGACAATTTTCCTCGCCGCTTTTCCTTGGTGGCATCCTTTAATTTTTCTAATATCGTTGCGTAGTATTCTCCGATTATAGTCCTTCCCCTTTCTTTGTAATCAATCAAGATTATCCCCTCACAATCCCAAAAAACAGTAGCCATTATCTTTCCAGCCGACTCCGTCACCTTGAATTCCTTTGGCGGTTGTGTCCCCTTTTTATGCCATTGCATGGACTCTTGTTTGGACTCAGGCTCAAAGTAATGAACCCATGTTTCATCTCCTGTAACAATTTGGTCCAAAATCTATGCAGGTTTATCTCCACACAACTTCAAAAAATGCTTTGACGCATCGACGCGCTGCTCTTTCTAAAATGGCGTCAGCATTCTCGGTACCCATCTTGCACTGACTTTTGTCATACCCAGGTGATCATGTAGGATTCGCAAAATTGTGGTATCTGATACTCCAACTAATGCAGATAATTGTTTTTTCTTCAAACGGGCATCCTCTAGAACAATTTTCTCCACTTTTTCGACGATGTCCGATATGGTGGCCTCAACTGCCCTTCCTGAGCGGGGGTCGTCTTCAATTGACTCTCGACCATGTTTTTAAAGACCATGCAACTTGTAAATCATTGTTTTACTAGGGCACTGTTCCCTATAAACGACTCCCATTTCATTTAAAATGGTTTGAGCGTTCTTTCCTTGCTTGGTAAGGAATTTTTTCACAGCGCGGTGTTCAATTTTCTCCATAGTTTCAGTTTTCTTCCGGATTGACTTGTTCCGCAGGCAACTGTTCGTAAACGAATGATGCAATTGGGTTAAAACTCGGTATTTATACTAATGATGAGTCTCCGATTCGTATGACACTAAGCGAGCGCCCCTACCCCCGCTTCATCCTCTCCATTCCACGAACTTTTGGACCTCCCCTCGTAAAGATATTTTGAATTTGAATTTGAATATATATTATGAAAATGTATTCAAACGCAAGTGAAGCCGCAAGAAAAATTAGTGTAATTATATAAAAAAGAAAGAAGTCTTAGGAGGGATTACTTAACTACACGCAAAGAAAGCATTCAATCATCGAAGCCGTAGAGGCAGAATTATATGACAAATACACTATCAGATGAATATATATAAATACGAGTATACGTATAGCAAAACCGTAAGATAATATTAAGGCTTGTAATGTAAGTTAATGTTAATAAATGGTAACGTGACCCAAAAATATCAATAGCGAAGGTTTAATAATAAATATAACAAAAAAAAAATCGGAACCAGAGTAAGATATTCAAGATAGACTGTTTAGATTACCGACTTCATAACAAAGTTAAAGAATTTTAATGAGCGCATAATTAATTTAAATCAATGCTTTTATAAAAATGATAAGTGACATTACACCTTATTTTTATATACTACTAACATGTCTGTAAAGAGTTAAAAATAGCAGATATTATCTAAGACATACGAGTACAAGTAGAATACTAAATTGGATAAATTTATGGTTAATCTATAAATATAACTTACACTAATTCATAACTCACTATCAATTATAATACATGTATACTATCTATCTCTTAAAAGCCTTTGTATTCTATTCATGTGGTAAATACAAAGAGAAGTAAATTCATGTTGGAGGTAAACATCGAAGATGGGATAACTTCAATTGTTATTTGCTTTCGTAATCCACTACAATTTCCATTTAATGAGATGCAAATTAGTCCTGTAGGTTGCAATTATTTTCTGAATAAAGTTGCGAAATACCATACGAAATAATATTGATTTTGAACTGAACTATCATTTAAGGAATGCATAAAAGTAATAAAAAGTAGTCTAATTATGAAAATAAAAATAAATAATCAAACTTTCAGAAATATTTATTAATTTTATTAACCTACATCTATATAAGAACATTGTGAAACAACAATGATAACTAAACCTTTGTTTGTATTTATACCAGACAAGAATTAATATTACTTCGAGCATTGAATTTTAGATCAATACCGATATTTAGCTCTAGTTTAGTACCATGTTAAGCTGAACTGTTACTTCATAAATATACGATGTTTCTGCATACACGTTCATCCTATAATGCAGATATATCAATATTTGTGTTGTGTAAACACTTAACTATAATAGAGGCATTAAATCGCTTACAATATACCTATTTACTTTATATACATATAATACATATAATTTGTAGAATTAATTTAATCTAAGAGAGTATATATTTTATATTATATGATATATTATTAGTCAAAATCTGAAAAACAACATATTATACTCCACTGTGCTTCATAAGCTGGTTACCTTTTGTCTTCTATCTTTTAAATTAATATACTGTGAAGCTGAATATAACAAGCATAAAACGTAGAAATTATATTAGGCAACAAATACACATAAAATAGAATCGTTGGGATTTTAAAACATTTTACATAATGATTTTTGTCTCGTAAAATACTTACGTAAACCTGAACTTGCAGTAAAAAGAAATAATGGCACTCACGCACATATAATAATATTTTAGTACGTGTCTGAGATCAAAACTGGTCGATTTTGATCTTATAAGCTTAATTGTTTGACTATATTTATTGAAATGGAAATTACAATACAACTCTTTTATTTTATGAGAATGATATAAACATAAAACTATGTAGAACAATTCACATCATTTCTTTTTATTTGTCTTATTTAGTATTTAAGATCTGATTCCAACGTTGACTTATTTTCCATATTTCTATCGTCAACCGTAACAATAAGTTATATATATATATATATATATATCTCTCTGAAATAAACTCACAAATTTCAAAAAACTATTTTATTTTTCGTATATTTCGCTCTCAATATAATAGATATTCAGTAGTATATAATCGCACCGCCAATTCTCCGGGAAACAGATTTTATAATCTCCATGAGATATTTAGTTATTGCAGTCAAATTATTTACATAATAAAATACTATTGATTACAGTTCTACATTTCGAGAAATTAAAAACAATCGCTGCAACATAACGATGATTCAGATTTTTTTACTGCAGAACTAATTACAATTATTTTCTTCAGGCCTTGCGTTTTTCTAAACAACTTTTTTTTGTTTAACCTCTGCGTAGCCTGTGACTACAGGACATAGTAAAAGTCTCTCTGTCTGTGCGCACACGCCACGCCACAGATGTGATCTCTTTGTTTAGCTTTGACCATAAGCGTAACGTTTATATTGCTCTTACACCTTCGCACATATGAAAGATCGTATAAAAATGGACTGGCTGTCTCTCTTTAACACGTGTGTTTAGTACATTGTTTTCTAGTAGTGTTTATACTAATTTCAGACTTCAGTATTAAAATATATTTAAACAGCAATAAGAAAAATATTTCAGTTCAATTATGATTATGATCTGTAGTTGAACTGAGTTATCACCACATTTAAAATATTTCTTAAACCACAAAACATCTAACATATGTAATTATTAATATTGTTTATGATGAAACTGATTTTAACATTAACACTTCAAGGATTCAATTTGAATAAAAGTTAAAACTTCACACAAAGCAATTCCATAACCACATACTTATACATATCTTAAGTGATATAGATCACATAAAAAATATAAACATATAACGGATATTTATCCGAAAATTAAATTTAGTCATAATTATATATTTAGTCAATAAATAAAATAAGAAATTATAAAGTAACTTGAAACATTAAAATTATTTTTTTTTTATTTATTTAGCTTCACGCCATATCCCTTGCGGGATAGCTAGAGAAGACGGAGCGCCAAACGCTACGGTCCCTGCATACCTCTTTCGCCTCGGCCACAGACATCAACCTCTTCATACATGCCCTCCGGGGGGTCCTCATGCTTTTTACGTGACCTTCCTCCAGTATCGTAGCTACTGTGTTTTCGAAGGTCACTCGAGGCCTCCCCCTGTCTCTCTTACCGCTCACTTTTCCCATATAAATCTTTTTTACCATTCTTTCATCACTCATTCGTTCAACGTGCCCAAACCACCTGAGCACGTTCTTCTTCATTTTCACCGTGACATCTTCGCTAGTACCTGCCATTCTGTGGATCTCTTCATTGCGGATTCGGTCATCTAGACTGACTCCGCATATTCTGCGAAGAGATCGCATCTCCACAGCATTCATCTTTCTTGATTCTTCTTCTGCGTTACCCACGTTTGGCTGCCGTATAACAGCGTCGGTAGCAAAACCGCATTGTGTACAGCCAAACGTGCAGCTATGCTGACGTTTCGCCGTCTCAACAATGCAGCCAAAGCACCGTTGACTCTGATACCAGCAGCAATACGCCTTTTCACATCCATTTCGTATCTTCCGTCTCTACTAAACATACTTCTCAAATATACCACTTCATTCACTTGTTCTATTTATTATCTTATCATTCACGTTGATCTTACATTATGTTCTTTCTTCAATTCTTTCAAATACCAGAACCTTCGTCTTATCTGTATTCAGGTTTAGACCATTATTTTCACTCCCATTTTTCAGAGTGGTGACGAATGCCTGCAAATGGCATTCTGATGATGCAATGAGCAATGCATCATCTGCATATAGCAAGAAATTGACCTTAAGGTCACCTACTTTCACTCCCATGTCACTGTCTTTCACGCCTTGGAGACAACTATCCAAATACAAACTGAACAACCAAGCTGACATAGCGCAACCTTGCTTAACACCCGATTGGATGTCAAACTAGGGCGACATGTCAGCTCCTACTCGCACACATGCGGAGTGATCACTGTAAAGAGACTTTACAGCCTGTAGCAAGGGTCCGCTCACATTGTATCGGGGCAGTATCTCCCATAATTTTATTTTCACAACCCTGTCAAACGTCTTTTCCAAATCCACAAAAGCATAGAAAACCTTTTGGTTTAGAGCCAAAAACTTTTCCGTGATCATGCGGAGGGAAAAGATCTGATCTATACACCCTCTTCCAGGTTTAAAACCTCATTCGGCCTCCCACAACAGCCTTTTAGATCTCTCTTGCATTCTTCTCGCTAATATTTTCGCATAAACTTTACCGCCCAAGCTAATCAAACTGATAGCCCTATAGCTTGCACCGTCTATCGGTGAACCTTTGCCTTTATACAAAGGTATGATGACTGCAGCTCGCCAATCGTCTGGGACCTCTCCTGATTTCCAGCATAAATTGCACAAAAATCAGAACAAGTCCAAGACGCGTGGCCCACCATATTTGATCATCTCGGCAGTAACTTCATCTGCTCCCACAGCCTTACCACATTTTAGATTTCGAGTCGCGCTCTCCACTTCTTTCAAACTGATTTTACCATCGGCTACAACCGGACTCAGCATTTCGCTGGTAAGCGAGGCCGAGGTGTCCTCACATTCATACGTCTCCTCGTGGAATTCCGCCCACCGCTGCAAAACGTGTGCTTGCTCTGTTAAGATTTCACCTTTCTTCGAAAACACCCCTTTCATTCTACAGGTTACCGAACAACCCCGGGAACCACTAACTTCTCGCCAGAAAAGCTTCGTGTTTTCCCGGAAGTTGTTCGTCAACCTTTCATCCCTTTCTCTCTCAGAATTTTCACGATTCATCTTTATTAGTGCTTTCGTTTTGTACTTTTGGAGCTTGTACTCTTTTTTTTATCTCTCTCATACTTTTATCCTTACCCGAGGCTTTAAAATTCAGCCATGCTTCCTTCTTTAACTCCACAGCGCCTTTCTCTGCATCATCCCACCATTCATCGAGTTTTTTATTAAAACCTCTTTTCCTTTTACCACATACCTCTGTCGCTACTTTCACCATACCATTCCTAAGGTTCTGCCATCATACTTCAGCACTTTCATTTCCAGAATCACAGCTTTCAAGCTTCTTGGAAACCTTATCTTGATATTCCTCTCTGATCGGTGGATGTTTCCCAGATTAGCACCCCTAAACACTCGTGTGTCCATAACTTGGTTTCGAATACGCTGATCCACTAGGAATAAATCAATCATACTTCTTTCTTCCGCTCGCTCCCATGTGTACATGTGAATTTGTTTATGATCAAACATCGTGTTTACCACAAACAAATTTATCTCCTTTCAAAATTCCAAAATCAGCTTTCCAGCCTCATTTACTCTCTTATCACCGTACTTGCCTAGCACGCTTTCGTAACTACTTTGTGCGGTTCCAACCCATCCATTCATATCTCCCCAACTTTTCATTATCTCTGACACTACTGAAAATATCCCTGACACTCTCCCAGAACTCCTCGAGCTCGCTCACTGGAGCTGATCGCTGATACTGGCGCGTAAACGGCCAACAAGAATACTCTTGTTATCCCCAGCTTAAAGCGAACCCAAAAAAACCTCGGGTTGATGGCCTTGTATTCTACCATTGCATTAACCATTCGAGAAGACAACAGCACGCCTACACCTTGGCAACCTCGCTCACCCTCTGGAACCCCAGCCAAGAAAGTGACCCGGTTGCCAGGCAAATCGGTCGTATCATTGCCTTTTCGCTTGGTCTCAGACACACAGATAACATCCAGATCCTTGTCATCCATCACATCTAATAATTCATTCATCTTCTGTTCCATTCCTCCTCTTACATTCCACGTAGCTATTTGTAGCTCCGTCCTCCACCTCCCGCCGCTCGTAACATGGCGTGTTGGTTGACGGTCCCCAACGCCGCATTCGTTCATTTTACAATTAAATTTTAATAAATTAAATCATTATTTCAAAAATAAATAATTTCACTATAAATCAATTAACAATTACAAAAAAAAAAACATACTAACAATATTACAAACCCAATTAAAACTAAGTCACAATATGTTTAACGTTTGATATTTATACTTTTTTGTATAAGTTTAGAAAAACCAACATTCAATTATAATAAAAATATTTATATGCTTCTTGATTACGTCTATATAAAATAAGATATCTTTTTATGAGATAAAGCACGATATGAAGATGAAAACTATATATTATTATACTTTGTATTATCAGGAGTGGTAAAAATGTGGAAACATGGTAAAATCTTTGTTTAGTATTGATATATTGACCGAATACTTGGGTAAATTCGTTTATTCCGCTCCAAATTGACGATAATATCATATTTTCTATATTTTTTTTCTCGTTTCTAGATATTAATTTTGTATAAATTATATGTCATACAAATATGTTAAACTTATACAATTTTATTACATTAGAAAACAAATGGTGGTATACCGTCATACTGCAAGACTATCTTTAAATATTATTTACCAACTAATGAATATTAATAATATAATTTTTTTATAACAAAAACTCATGATAATTTCTTTAACATACTTGATCCTATTAAAACTAAACTGCTTCTTAAATCTAAAATAAAAAAACAAAATTTCGAAAGTATTATTACTTTTGGGAAAAATTCTAGATAGTATCTGTGGGACCTTAAAAATTTTAGCTTTCGTCATACAGAAACAGAATTACAATAAAATAAAACGTGAAGATCTTTCTCGCTTCAGGAAATATTTAAAAACCTAAATTATTACGACTCTACTTTATAATAATAGGGCCTCAGTAAAATATAATTTATGACATATTGCACTAGATAGTATCTGAAGGACCTTGAAAACGTGTTTTTTACCTTAATATAAGAAAAGATTGCAGAGGAGGTGACGCAAGGAAGTTTAAAGGAGGTTTGAAGTGACATTAAATTATTTCAACTTGTGTCTATTCCAGTCCAGTGCAATATGATGTAACATTTTAAAAAGCAAATGGAATTTGTTATTAATTTTTATTTGTTCTTTTCCCCTTTGTTATCAGAGTCCAGACCCTTATTTTCATTTAATTAAAATGGAAATTCAAAGTCATGCCATAAAACGAACGTAAAAGAGATAACTGAAATTACTAGAAAATTATGCAAATAAATTAAATAATGTTTATTTTGGAATTCTTTAAGAAACTTTCCAATTTGTATCATATTTATTGCCACCGTACAATTTAATTAAATATTTTATATTTTTCATCAAATAATAAACAAGAACTGCACCTGATCTCGTCAGTTTGTCTAAACAAAACGAAGTCGATATTTACATTATTTTTGGTGATTTTATTCAATTACTGTACAAACGTATGTTGAACTTTATATTGTTGTTACATTTTATTTTAAATCGTTTTTATATAATATAAAAATGTTGGTTCCATCAGACTATCTTTGCTGAAGCCACAGATGGAATTAAGTTTTATTAATATTTTTATTGTGTTAGTACAGGTGTATAATTTCCTAAAATCTGTTCAGTATTATTTTATCATCCATTTTAAAAGCAATCATTTACTTTAATCAAAAGCAAATAAACTTAAACCTAGTATTAGTAATTTCCAATACTTCTCAATACTTTATATCAAAACACTTTATTAAGTATTATTCCTCGGAACAGGGCACAGACGAATAACTGACAATATACTACTAATAACGATAAAAATATTATTTGACAATTAATTATTGAATTTATTTTAAATTTTGGTCATACGTTTGCCCGATTTTTTTTTAATAATATATATATGAATATAAATATACTTTTAATTTATAATAATTAAACTTTTTACGACATTTTATTAGTATTAATTTGATTTCTAAGAACTAATTTTTATTTTTAAAAGATTATCTCTTTTATTATTACTTATTTAACTTAAAATAACGTAAATACATTTCTCTGTACATTTTACCTTTGATACCTGAACCTCTAATATTTGTGTTTAATAGAACAAGATAGCACAGGTTATTTGTCCTCTGTAACGGAGCTGGCGAGGTTCAGAGAGCGTCATTATATAAGAGAGATTGCATTGTACGTGAAGTTGAGTAACGCTCTGAAGCTCGGTTGTTTGTTGTACTATCTTAGTATTTTAGAGAAGAGGACATGTGTTTACAAGTAACACTTGTATATTATTGACATTAAATGGAAATATTGAAATTATCAGTTTAAATTAATAGTACATAATGTTTGACTGTAAATATGTTGAGCAAAAGAAAGAAAAGTAAACAATTTTTTACTTAAAGATGACGGTTTAAATCCAGAAACGTCTGAAACCAGACGTTTCAGAAATCTAGATTATCCTACAAATGAGAAGCGATAAATCCTGAAGTGTAATTATAGTTAAATAGTAATAGTTCTCAGCCAGGAAAGAATATTTATTTATTTTATTTATTAATATCTTTTCACTTTGAATCCATAACAGTAATCACTTGTGTACGTCAAATGGAAATGCCAAAAGAGCCTAATTTGATATCGTGCCTATCGATATAAGGCCTACTGTAAAGACACTCTCGAACTTAAAATAAGGCTACGACACACAACAAACCCAGCCGGGTTTTTTTTTTGTAATCACTGTTTCATAAACGTGTTAGGTCATATTGAAACTAATAAAACATAATATTAATTTAATTTTAAATCAACAAATTAAATTATTTAAAAAACAATTATGTTTTATAAACGACACCGGGTGAAATACATTATTTTACGGCTGACATACGGCTATATATACATATAAATAAATATATATACATGTATATATGTTGGTTTGTGTTCGATTCAAAAACTTAAAAACTTTTTCACCAATTGATCTCCAATTTAGACACGATTTACTACCCGTTGAAGGTATAGTTGTTATCTATACGTATATATTTTTTATAATTGTATTTAGTGGAGTGTCTGGAGCATTCAAAACCGTAAAACCTCGGATTAGAGTTATAGTGAATGAATTAATATGATCGATGTGGGATATTGTTTTTTAAACTACAGTTTACAGTGCAGCGGAAATAGTTGTTCCAATACTTATTATACAGATAGATGAAGTAGAAGAAAATATTTGATGTAGACAACAATGTAATATATTTAAATAAACAGATTTTAACTAATATTTTTTTTCTTTTCATTGATCGTAATTAATTACCTTTTTTTTTAAATGTACATAATAGAGTACGTTACATTTATAATTAAACTGGCCGAGAAATTCCATTGTGCACAGCAGCTGTCGCTCTGCTCTCCCCTCCACGTTTTTCTTCCGGTTCGAGATTCCTACTGCTATATATATACACAGGGATGTTTGAAAAATGTTCCTACATGTCAGGTAAGATTTAACATATAAATAAAAAAAAGCTATTTAAAGTGAAAATATATGGTCAAACATTAATTTTTTATAATAATTTGTTTAAACAATGAAAAAATGGAGTGCACAAAAAAAAATTGGGTAAACATTGCAATTTATAGTTTAAGAAACGATATTCCACATCGATCGTATTAATTCATTCACTATAAGTCTAATCCGAGGTGAAAACCCCCAGGCGCACCACTAATTCGAATCAATGCACATTTCCCTCTTACATAAAACATTCATTCAGACGACCTGTTTAAAAATGGAACGTTATTTTGTTTTTTTGATGCTGTTTTTGTAACAGACACATTTTTAGCTAGCGACAACTATGTCTAACCCATGCAACCAGAATGTGCCACTGAGGATCGTGACAGGGCACAGCTAGTGTAACATAAACAATGCGCCCACCAAAAAACATTTAAAATTATCAATTTATAATAAATATTTATTAAAACATTACCAGTTCTTAAAACAATAGAAGATTACTTCTATTTTGTTAAGTCATCGTCAGTAACAGTAACAATATAACTGAAGAATAGTATTAGAAAAGCTTTAATCCTTTTAAAGATATTTTGAAGAGAGACAAACGAACCGTCGCTGATTGTGTTTTTTTTTTTGTAAAATAATAACTTTTACTACTTTCGTACATGTTGTATTATAAAATATAAATGCATGCACATATTAAAAAAGATTGCCAAATAGCAATAAGGATAAATTTTATTGTAACAAAAATATATAAAAATAAAAAACTTTTTTCATTTATTCTACTTTTTACTTCCGTTTGTGTAAACAGGGCACCATTTATAAATAAGATATTCCAATGAGATAATGGTTGGATAATGGTATTTTATATTTTTACACTCCTACTTCACGATATCACAACATTTAATTAATTTTTAAAGGAGTTTAATTGAGCTTGTTATGTCTGCATCACGGGGTTATCATTATACCATTATAAACATAATGTTAGTTCACTTGACGCCACTTGATGAGACGCGGTCTGGTGTGGGTCAGCTAATTAGTCTAGTCGCATCTGTTGTTGCTTCGATCAATCAGTCTGCAATCAAGCGAGAACAGGATATTATAATGGCCTTGGATGTTACGCAAATGCGTTTTAGAGTGATGTTATATACGAGAGTAGCCCTAAATAAATGTAAGTACACATAAACATTTATAAAGTATACATTTATGCAGATGCATGAGCTACAACAATTAAGAAAAATATACGTAGAAAAGATAAATAATACTACAATGCATAATTTGTAAAGTTGTACTTTTAAAATATTTTTCTACGTTATATGTCGACAAATATATTCCAAAAATAACAAATATTGCTAGTAATAACTAAACATTTATACAATGTGTAATGTGAATATCGAAGAAAGTGAAGATTGAAAAAAACCTGAATAATTATTCATTATTTATTAATTATAATTACAATAATTATCTTAAAATAAGGACTACTTTAATCGAAGTGGGAATAAAGAGTGATCAAAAAGTGTTACAATTAATAAAGTAAAATTAAAACAATTAGAGATTAAAACAATGGGTCATTGAAAGGTTAATACGAGGAACTCGCGAGGCGATCGCCTGGGAAGCTCCCATCAGTTTGGTCCGTCAGCATGTTCGTGGTATTAGGGTTCCGTAACTCTCTCGATAACAAAAATCACACAAACATATCACTGTTCATCAACGAATAATCAATAAATTATACGAATAATAAACAATATCACGATATAACGCCAAACCGCAAGTGTAGGCGGTAGAACATATTAAAATATGGTTTGCCTCAAGTGACATTACATTATAAATACGTCAATAATATTTTTACACATTATCTTAATATCTTCAGCGTCGTATTGTTAGAGTATCTTCAAGGGAAAAAAAAGACTGTTGAGAATTTTTAATTTTATTTGAAAAATAATTATATTAAACTAACAGACGATACTTCGGTAGGTACAACATATACGTATTTTATTAACTGCATACATTGATTTACAATCTAAATACAAATATTTGTCTTCAAGCCGTAACGCCAGACGTAATTCCGTTAATGTCTAGTATATATCAGTTCCTATATTTACAATATCACAAGATGAGTTTGCAGATGTTATTAATGGTGAAACACGGAGCTTTATGTTTTTAGCTTTTGCTATTACTTTACTCTTACAGGTAATACATTTTAATATCTTATTTTTTTTATTACATTTAATATTGCTAAAACAGCTTTTTAACAAAAGAAGAAATATTGTTACTTAAATCTATGTTAGAACTAATAAAATGTTAATCAGAGTAATCAATTATACATACAATTATACATACGAGTAAGTATAATTATGAGAAAACCATGTCATTTGATTCAAGATTCACACTTAAGTCTGTTACTAGTAGGTGGTATTCATTTTCGCTGGGTTTTGTTACATTTGTTTACTGTTATCTTACCTGCCCTCGTCTTACCTTATCAAAGACTAAAGACAAATAAATAAAGACAGGAAACTTTGGCTAAGTACGGAGTATACATCAAGTAAGATGGTAGACGGTAAACGAGACGGTTAAAGAGACTATAAATTGACAGAGTTCAATTTAAATGTTGTTATAATTAAGACGAAGTATTTGAATATTATTGCATTGTGATTTATTATATAAAAATGTCTCACTGTCTTAAGAGTTTTTAGCTTAAAATTGTATTTGGAATGGTTTTCGTTTAAATTACCTTTATATAATAGTTATTGTATGTTAAAAATACAGAATTAAATTCAAAAAATTTACAATTTCATTTTCATCGAAATAGACAAATAGATCAAAGTATTAACATTATTTTCTAAACCACACTAATACAGTCATTATATTAATATTAGTCATATAATATTTCAATATATTTTATTAATCTACAGCGATGTTTTAATGGTACTTAAAATATATTTAGTCTTAGCCGCTATTCGTACGTAACCACTTTTTTATCATAAGACACACACATATATATATATATATATATATATATATATAATTATATATATAATTGTTGTTTCTCGTTCTTTATGTTTATAACATGTTTTTTTAATTAAATATCGTTCTACCAAAAAATAAAGACCAAGTGAGAACTCCTTTGCAGTAGAACTATTCAAACAACCATAATAAATCCCTAACTTGCATGACATTAAAGATCAATCGTGTTCTTATATTTTAAAGAAATTCCTTCAAGTTCATATACAGTCGTATTTAATAGCAGCTTTTAAAGGAAGCATTGTCTGCTTAAAAACTTTTTTATACATAAGAATAATTTTTTATTTGTAAATTTCCTATTCTAACGAATTTAGCTTTACAAATTTCACATGTTCAAATTAAACTCGATTTTTATATAACCAGATTTCAATAATTTTACCAACTTTTATGTGACGCGTTTAGATACGGACGTACAGATTGCAATACAGAGATTTACTTTTTTGCAAGCGATAAACATTCTAGCTTTTGGATTAGGATCGAATTTCGGACACGTGGCGACTAGTATAGGATTAAGGCTGGAAACTTCGTCTTTTTTCAGAAAGGTGCGGGTTTCAGTGATTCACTCACTTTAGATTTTCACCTTTTCCTCAGAAATGCCGTATTTTGTCAGAATTTATCGTATTGGTTATTGGTGGGCGGCGATTATTAAATACCATAACCTTCGTATTTCAATTTCAAATATTTCCAACTGAAATATGCGTTTTTTAATTTCAACTTCTGCGCCACCTGTTCTAGCATGGCGAAAAATATCTGTAAGAAACACTGGTGTATTTTAAACCTACAGATTGTGTTTTTCAGGTCAGGCTAAAAGGCGGACTGTTCTATTAAGTATTCAATTAATTTAAAATTTGATGTTTTTAATAATAAATTAATTTTGACGGGACTATTTTGGACCGTTAAATATTCAAGAGTCCCACGTACAAACATCATTGGTTTTTTTATTATTTTATTTTTACAAAAAAAAAAAAATATATTTTTATATATAAATAAAATTTAATATTACTAGATCTTCTTAATGCATTTTAACTCTTCACTAATTATTTTCTTACTTAATATTTTATCTTTTACCTCATGTTATTGCGTTTTTTTACATGATTACAAGATAGACCAGTTTCATAATTACCTTCCTAACATTTCCCAAAGCATTCCGATTCATTAAACTTTCTCGTCCAGATGTCATGACTTAGCGGCGTATCCCATCTCCATTACTATAGACAATTTTCATTACCTCCGGTAACTATAATAGTAGCTCAAATTATTATGATTTTATTTAAGTGAACTGTTCAGACCATTTCAGAAACTTTGGCTTTCCTTAAATACTTTAATTAATAACTATTGTCAACAAAAATACTTCTTTCATTTACATTAAGACTTTTATTTTTATCACATGAATTAAAATACTTAAATATATCACCATGTAAAGCACAAAATTAAATTAAATAACATCTTAATATCTGGATAAGAAGTGTACGTTACTAGGATTATTTGCCGATTTGCTTATATCAAAATACCTTTGATTTATAAAATATATGTTAAAATTAAACATAACATTTACAAACTATACCAATTTATCCATTTTGCTGTTTAATATTTATAATATAAGATATCAAGTATTAAATATATAAACACTTAGTTTTATACTTTTTGTTATAACTTTAATCTCCTATGATCCTTAATCATCTAATTCTAAGATTTCGAAAAGAATAGTCTTTCTATTACAATACCTCCTGTTTTACTTTCAATGTGTTTCTGTTTTGAAAGCTCAGTATTATATGTACAGTAAAGAAATTAAATATATAAATATGCAAGAGTAACGAGTAATATTGGGATCGTTAAAATCGAGATATTTGATGTACATATTTCTAAAACTCTTCTGACAAAAATAAATGAAAAGTGACTAGACGCTATCGTAGCATTTATAGCATAGCTGTAGAAATATAATAAACCATACAAGTCTGATATACAATACTTACTTATTTTAACTTATGTTAGAAAATGTATTTTATAATATCATTATGATAACATTTGACTTGGCAATTACAACATAATTATAAAGCGAGAGAAAACTAACATAAAAAATATAAAGTCCAGAATTATTTACATCTGAAATAACGCTGATCTCCAGAAACGATGTTCTTTTAAAGCAGTATAAAGCCTTTATAATAGTTAATACAGAATATTTTCTTAATGAACCCAATTAAAAACTGTGTCTTGTCTGGTTGAAGATCTAAAAGAGTTGAGAAGTCTTTTGTAAGATTGTTAGTTTAGGTGATTGTTAATTAACATTATATTTTTATTGTCATTACCACGTTTAATTTCGTGTAAAATACTTAATTATTGTAATATTATATGAAAGTTTAGTTACTTTTTTTATTGATTACACTTTATGTTTCATTATTATTATTTATGATTCAATTTTTTAACCGCATTACATTCATTAAGTCATTACAATGTTTAGACATTACATTCATTAAGTCATTACATTTACAAAATAACAATATGATGTTAAAAAACCGGTCCAGTGGTTAATATAGATAATATAAATATGAGAAAACTTATTAAAGTAAGCAATTTTGGTGTAGTAATAAAATCTTATGAAAACCACATGTAGCTTGTAAACACAATATTTCTGAATTTATCAAATTTAATAAGCAGTTTTTAATGTAAAATATTTTAACAAGAATTCTTGAATAATATTTAGAACATACCGAACTTTTATTAATATTAAAATAATGTACCTAATTTAGTTCAGGGAGTTTATATTAAACTACCAATATATTAACTTCAAAATGATAGTGTTAGATGTTAGAAACTGCTTTGAATAATGTAAGGTAAATATTATAAATTTTTAAGGTAATAAGAAATGTGTAATTCTTACAAATTTGGTAAGTTATAGTTGCTTCTCATTAAAGAATATGTATCTTTATATGGCATTGAAAATATTTATAATTAACATTTAGAATCTATAAGAATGTAAAAGAAAATATGACATAAGAAGCAAATTTAAATGCTTGACGGCGTTTACGAAATACCCTCTGTCAGAATATCCTTTAACAAGATATGACAGTTGTCATTCTAGCGGAATGTCAGCGAGGCGGTTATCCTTCACTGTAGAAGCGGCAACCGCCATAACTGCTCGCTACCGACGCAATCTTTAACTATTGATCTAATTTAGTTTGCCTGTTTATTATTGCTTTTTGAACGTTAATTCAGTTGTTATTTTGTGAATTTGAATTTAATAATTTTCTATTGTTTTAAGACGTATTACTGGATTACCCACATTCTCAGAATATGGATAATTTTGATGTGGGCTAGCCTGATCTTATTTATTCGTATAACAATATTTATTAACAAGACTCATATTATAAATAAATACTCTGTCCTTGATAAATTGAGTAACTTATCTAACCTGTATTTTCGTCCAATAATCTGTAAATTTATCACAACGTACCAACCAGTGTGCGCTGTAGCTGCAAACTCGAAGTCGATAAGTGTTACTAATCTCATAATTAATAATTAAGTGTATAAATATTTTGATAGTGTGATGAATACTCCTTGTGAATTTACTTCAAAAAGAATTCTTATAACTGTAGAGTTGATAGGCTGGTAGTTTTTTTTTAATGCTAGACTAGTGATTACAGAAATGTCCAAAGTAATAATTAGTATTTTTATATAGAGGAAGTGGATCAAGTTGTAAAAGTAAACATTTATTTATGAAAGTAATCTTTTGTAATTAATTAATATGACATAAAACGAACTGTTATTAATAACGGGATAAGATGTAAATAAAATATCAAACAAAGAAACGTTAAGTCTCCACAGCTCTTCTCTATTTCTCCAGTATAGATTTTTATTGATTAGAAGAACTGTGGGATTATTTACTTGTATGGTATATATATATATATATATTTCTCATAGCGCACATGAACTGTATTTGTATAAAAACAGCAACAAAAATAAGTATTCATTAGAGAACTGATTATTTTGTATATTTTACATTGGCCGGACTAATAAGCTATGCGGCCACAAAATTTCATCAAAATCCCTATAGTAGTTTTGCGTGATGTCTGAGAGAGTGAGAGAAACGGACAAAAGATAGAAAAGTGTAAAAATACGTTAATTTTTTTTTCGTAACACATATTTATATTTCTTTAATATTATGTATTTATTTTTAATATCAGATTGATTTATGAATATGTTTTACAACAAGAACATACATCACACACTCGTATGACATTTTTAGACACTACATTTATATTGGAATAACGTGTACCAAATACTTACTTATGTTTATAAATCAGTTAAAATAAAATAAACTTTATATTTACAGTTTGGTTAATAATAACATGTTATTAGCACTATACTACTCTCTTTCTAATAACTTAGGTCGTTGTTTAAGAGTTACTTTCTTGCATTAAATTCTTGACTATTAAACTAATAAGATTACATTTAATAATTATATAATTATTTAGAACTGACATCTTGTTGCAAAACTACTTTTCTTGTTATTATTTATCTATGAAACAACAACATTATATTAAAACACACACAAACACAAATTAACTTAAATTAAAACATATTATTGAATACTTGATGTAAATTAATAATATCATCCCATTTAATGATTGGTAAAGTATTTCTATATACTTTTAAGATAGTTGATTTATAGGGTTTTATAAAAATACCTAGATTGCTAATATCACTAAAATATTAGTCAGAAAATGCAAAATCTATAGTAACTAACTTACGAATAATAAATCAGATATAAAAATACTACTTCAATACTTATTTAGTAAATTTTTTAAGATTTGATATAAATCTTTAGCAAATAAAAGAAACTCATATAAATGTAATAATTTATAAAATATAGGAATTTATTTCAATAACACAATACTCTTAATAACATTTAATTTAATTTAAATGGTATATACGTTCTTTACAATTAGAAAACCATATACAGCTCCTAGAGGCTTAAGACATGTAACTTGTTAAGTTCTTTGAAAATAGGACGATTTGTGAATCTGCTTCAAGGGCGTATCTATTTAACAATATAGATTTTGGAAGGGCATACATAAAAAAGGGATATTCATTCATTGGGTCGCTTAGAAGTTAATTTAAAACATTATTTTGAAAAATTATTGTTCTTAATTCCTAAGTTAAGATATAAACCTTTGAAGTATATCTATGGTATTTCTTATAATGTCTTCTCGATATTCGTAAAGTCGCTGACCGTAAAATAGTAAATAGTGTGATAAATCTTTTCATCTTGTCTTATCTTCAACTCATTAGGTACATATGAAGTTGTCATTTTATGAAGGATAAATAGCAACTAAATATCAAAGCTCAGAATATTCATAAAATATTCAAATGTGTTTTTGCAAATCTCAATAGATTCTTATTAATCAATGCCTATTTTTAAACATCTCATAGACGGGAATCGGTCAATTTTTAATAGATCATTTCTCCTATTCATGTAATCTGTTTTTCTTTTGTTACGTGAAGCGAGCGGAGCGCTCTACTGGAGTCTTTTTCACATTCTTTGTCACGAATAAGCTCGAAAACTACTTGACAGAAAATTATGCAATTTTGTAATAAAAAAAAAAACACATTATGTGATGGTTTTTTTTTAAAATTAAAATGTTATGTCGTTCTTCAACGACAATTATTCATTAAAAATCGGCAAAAATCTGATATCACATTGAAGTCACTGGGCTCGCTTCGCTCAATATGCAGATGGCACCTGAGGTTTCGCGAGCGCAGCGAGTTGAAATTGAGAGTCTGTCTTCGCCTCTAGTTAAATATATATTCTCTATTTAAAATTTTTAACGTCATTGCAAATGTTACATTCAATTTGAATACTAGTTTTGTAACCATTTCAAAGAAAACGTTTATTTAAAACTTTCAGCAAACAACCCAAATTAAATATCTAACTAAGACAGGTATAATATTGGGAAATGAAAAAGTTTACAAACTTCGAAACTTTCCGTGAATGTTTTGCATTTTAAGGCCTGTACTGTGTACTAATATGCTACTAGATTTACATCTAGTAACGCAGACTTGACATTCTATAAATAATATTAAGAACTACTTCACGTTACAACAAGCAACAAGTTTGCTTAGAAATTCAATACTAAATAAAGGAAATATAAAAATAACTAGTTTATTTATTAAAAGATGAGATTTCAAATTATTGCGAAACTTTCATCTAATTAATTAAAGTCTAATCTAATTAAGTAGGAAAGTTCTTAAATTATCTCAATATTTTAAGTAAGAATGAGATGCGATAAAAATATCTTCACTTTTATATAGAAGATACGTCTTTACAATCTTAAAGATAAAAAAAGCTTTAGAGTATACGTGGGTAGAGTAGAGTGGACTAAGTTAACCAAAAACAATTAAGCGATTCCGTTCCTTAAGACTATTGCCTTCTGATGTCAACGTCCGTGTCAAATGGCGAGCAGCAGAAGTATAAAATGTTTTAAATCATAAATTAATAATGTTAAAAGTCTGTAAAACTCAAATAATGTGTTTATACTAACTTAATAAATGAAACTGTCATAGTTTTGGACAAAAAAGTATTATTTATACTTTTTTGTCTAAGCTGCAAATAATATAACTATTATATTCAACTTTAAAAAGATTATATTTCCAAAATAAAATTAAACGTTTCATGTATCACATACATGTCTTGGAAAATCATTAAGCATGTCATGAATTTTTATATATTTTTTTTTATGTTAGAGGAGGGCAAACGAGCTTGCGGGTCACCGTTGGTATGTGATCACCGCCGCCCATGAACTCTTGCAACATCCGAGGATTCACAAGAGCGTTGCCGGCCTTGGAAATAGGAATATATGCCTTTTTTGAAGGTACTCATGTCGTATCGATCTGGAAATACCGCCGAAGGAAGTTCGTTCCACATCCGAGTGGAACGTGGGAAAAAAAGTTCTTGTAAACCGCACAGTGGCAGATCGCCACGCATCCAGGTGGTACGGATGGTAAAGGAGACGATGGCGAGCTGTGAGGTGGTGTAATTTGGCGGTAGGCATCAGATCGAATAGTTCTTTGGAACACTCCCCATTGTAAATGCGGTAGAAGACGCACAGAGAAGCCACGTCTCTACGCAATGCCAAAGAGTCCAGCCGTTCGCAGAGCACTGGGTCCCCGATAATCCGAACGGCTCTCCGTTGTACGCGGTCAAATGGTAGAAGCTGATATTGTGATCCGGACCAGAGATGAGAACAGTACTCCATGTGTGGCCGGACCTGCGCCTTATAGAGCGCAAGTCTTTGGCCAGGTTTGAAATACTGCCTCGCTCTATTGATCACTCCCAATTTCATCGAGGCCAACTTGGCCTTGCTCTCCAGATGACCACGAAGCTGACAATCGCTCGAAATGTCAAGACCCAGTATTCTGATACTTGGCGAGGCAATAAGAGGAGTGCTCTCGAAGAGCGGTGATACGACAAATGGGATTTTCTTAGTGGTATACGCGCAAACCTGTGTCTTTAGGGGATTGAACTGAACGTGGTTCAGTTCACCCCACTCAGAATATGAAACCTTTTATAATTCTTTTGCTTGTTTTTGATCATTTTGGTGTCATTGTTGTTCGTTTAAGAATATCAAAGGTTTGGATTTATAATTGCACCTGGTAATAGAGGCTGCAGTCAGGTTATAGATTTTTTATAATGTATAAAAATTCTGGTTTATTGATTTACACCCAGTACAAAAGCTCACTTTTATATTTTATATCTTGTCTCAACAAGATTTAGGAAATTTCATCGTTGAGTATTTGTAGAAAACTATACTTTTTAAAGTATAGTTTAAAAAGTTTTAGTATTTCATAAGTAGGAAATTATTTATCAAAATAATCGTGAAATATTCTTTATCAAAATAACTTTTGTTATTAAATGCATCGAATCAATTTTTGCGCGCATACTTACCAGGAATTCCAATAGAGTTTATGGTATTAATATTTAAATGTACGTTTTGAACTATTTAATTAATTTTTTCCGATTCTTTTACATAAGTAAGTGTAACAAATTATTATAATAATTTCAATTATAAAGCATTTGTCCAGTAATAATGTAGGTAATTATGATTAAGCTCATTTGATACAGTTAACCGTATCTTTATATTTTTACGATAGACTTAAAACGGCAGGTTGAAACGCGAAAGATTTCAATAAGAAATCAAGTTTTTCAATTATTCTTTCTTTGCAACTTCCTTTTACTTTGACCGGATGCCATCCTTTACAAGATAAAATATAAGAATATCCGTAATAGAAAATAAATTATATAGACTAATGAAATTGAAATATAACATTGATAACGCATACATTATGCTACTCGTGAACTATAAAACGTCTTACGCGGTAATAATAAACATAAGTTCACGACCGTACATGGATCTCGGAAGGGAAACCTCAATAACCGCAACGATTTTCCAATACTTCGCAGTGTTAAAAAAGTCATTGTTCTAATACTTGTTGTAATGATCGTATTATATTGTCATGTAGCTTATAAGAAATCATATCTATTATATGTTTTCCTAAACCTTTCTGATGCGTAAATATAAACGACTAAAAGAGTTGTCAGGTCTATAATGTATTAATAACAGTAATAACATATTTGTATTTTTAATATTGAAATATTTGTTATGTATATTGAATGAATTAAATACAGAGAAGTGATGATTAGTATTATGTTTTATGATTACTTTATATATATCACAAATATATATATATATATATATATATATATATATATATATATATATATATATGTATACTACACTACTATACTACATATATATAATGTATCACAAAACTAAACTATAATTAAGAGATATATTTTTATGACTATGTATCACATTTCCTTCTATTTTTAAAGAGCTTTTAGGAGAATATATCTACGATATTAAAAAACTACAATAAGAACTTGGAAACATAGTAGCGCTTTCACTAAGCAATAGACTGTTTACTGTATATATTTTAAATATATTATTTTAAAGAAGATTGTTCTATAGATTATGCTGCATAATTACAGTGTAACCCTGGTAATGCGGTCCCTGTCCAATCTGGCAGCCCTTTAATCTGACTTGTGTATTATTGTTAATTGAATAACTATTTTTTAAACAAAAAAAAAAGTTCAGTTAAAGAAGTATTTTCATGCTTCATACATTTGATACATTTGATTTTTATTAACAGTTTACGAGTTTATTAGTGTATATGTACATTTGTTTGTACACAATTATTTCCTAATATAATGTTACTATTTTTTAAGATCTATGGCTACTGTCGTTAAATGTACTAATTCGACATACCTACAAAATGCAGTATGGTTAGTACTTCAGAGTATAACAGAATATTATCATTGAATCGCTAATTTTTTGGATTAAAAGGTATTCATCTTCTGTAAAAAAAAATACAGAGAGTAGGGCGTCTAAGGCTCTATAGCATAATAGTTCAATACTGCGCTGCAAAACGTTTGTAGGATTACGGGGAGTCCACTGTACAGTTAAAAGCTTCTATATTTTTGTGACTTACATTTAAATACCTTAAAAATATCTTTGAGATAAAGCACACTTTTGAGATGAAAACGGCCGTATAATTTATAAATAGGAATGGTAGAAATAAGAAAAGTCGGCCAATTTTTTTTTCAATATTAATATAATATCTTTGCGGACCACTTGAATAATGGAAAGTATTCCACTTTAATTTTGTATTAAAATATTTAATTAACATTTCGTTATTATTTGTTTCTTTTTCATTTGAAAGAAGGGCAGGGTAACGGGCGTTCGAGAACTAAAGTCTAGTGATCACCGCTGCCCACGAACCCTTGCAACATCCGAGAAACCCCCAGAACGTTTCTGTAGTAGTATACGCCTTTTTTAAAGGTACCCATGTCGTATGGATCCTAAAATACTGCCGAAGAAAGTCCATTCCACATCTTAGTAGTACGTAGTAGAAAAGTCCTTGTAAACCGCACTGTAGAAGATCGCCATGCATCCAGGTGGTAGGGATGGTATTGCAGGCGAAGACGTGTGCGGTGATGAATTTCGGCGGTAGACATCATTGTTCTATTAATTATAATTTCTGGACACACCAATTAACTATAAGAATCGACGTGCTTTAAAATACAGGAATGCTAGAAAATTTAACAGACATGTGAAACAACATGTAATTTCATATTAAGCTCTTAAAGAATTTATTTATAAATGATGTTATGCCATAAAGAAGGTTGTACAACTTTTAAAAGTTATATTTAAAACAGTTTTATAAAAAAGTGTTTTTTTTAATTACTTAATGTGATATTTCGATCACAAGTAACTTACGAGTAAGCAATAAGATTTATCCAGTTTTTCAAAAAAATACAGTTATTACAATTAATTTTACACTTCTTTAATTAAAAGCATGAGGGTTGTCGGAGTAAATCTTAATTGAGTGCATTATGAAAACAATTAACAATAACGTATTAAACGTAATTGTAACCATAATTTTAAGTAATTTTAATGTAAATAGAATATTCTTCCAGAATTTTTTAAAGTTTTTACATTCTAGTCATCGTTTTAAATATGAATTGCAATAGTATTTCTTCCTTAACCATATTAAAGTGACTCAAAGTAATCTTATGAGTACATACCTGAACGGCTTTGGGATTCCAACTTTCTGCATAATTCAATTACACAGGAGAGAAGTCGCTTTCTGTCGCAGCTGCTTTACCACTTTTTATACAACTATAATATTTATAGTAATTTGTAATGTAATTAACGAACTCACACACTTAAAATAGTATTTAATTACATTTATTATATTTATTACTAGTATTATAGTTTATACTATTTTTTTTTAATCTAGTGAGATCTTTTTATATTTAGATCACAGACATTATGAAAAACATGATGAAATTGTAAGTAATTTTAGTTGAAAAAAAAGAAATATCTATTTTATTATTTCTAATATGGGGGCACATATTATTATATGTTTTACCTCTAAACTTAGCCTTTGTGTTTACTACAACAAGATGACACAGGTTATTTGTTCTCTATAACAGAGCTTGCAACGTTCACATATCTTCGTAATATAAAAGATTTCATTGTACGTTAGTTGAGTTATGTCTCTGGGTTGTTTGTTGATACTCTTAGTACTCAAAGAAGTACGTCCTTTAAAATTTAAGTTTTATGCAACGATGTAAACTTTAAAGTTTAATTCTTGCATAACATTAACTATAAAGAAAAAGATATTCCGACATTCAAAATTTTTGAGTGCAACCGGTTACTGGTAAACAAATTTCTAAATTTATTTTTTCCAGCATTATGGTATTTCTATCCTTTTATTATCCTCTTAACGAGCCATCATTCCGAGAGATAAAAAGCGAACATACAAATATATATATGTATAAAAATAACCACACCTATAAATTATATTTGTGCCTTTTAATAATTTTCTTGTAAAATCATCTAATTGTATTTATTTATTATTATTATTCTCGAGATATATGCACTTGTTATAGGATATCATTTTGTTTTAATAAAAAGCAACAGATGAAACATATAAATTATGATCTGATAAACGAGACAGGTAAAAATATAATTTAACATATATTTCTACGAATAGTGTCATATCGTAACTTGTTAGCCCTGAAGGCTCACACAATAGGGAACAATGTAACATAAACAATGCGCCCAACAACAATGTAACGTAAACAGATTGAGCCTCCCTTAATAGAATTCTGAGGCGACCTCACTTTAGCTGTTAAGATAATTTACCTCTCGGTGTTACCTTACCTCAAAAGGTTAAAGCTAATGAATATATAATATATATTTATTAAAAAATAAAATAAAAGCGGGAAGAAAACATGTTTATTTATAATTACTAAAAAAACACAAAAAAGTGTGATTAATTATAATACAAAATAGTAATATAATTAGATATGAAAAAAACTAAATCAG
This sequence comes from Melinaea menophilus ssp. n. AW-2005, assembly GCA_918358695.1. Classification (NCBI taxonomy): domain Eukaryota; kingdom Metazoa; phylum Arthropoda; class Insecta; order Lepidoptera; family Nymphalidae; genus Melinaea; species Melinaea menophilus. Next base: position 19,795,642 of record OU911041.1, on the reverse strand, counting down.
TAAATTATAAACAGCGCCATCTCTCGACAGTAATGAAAATTTTTCCTGTCCACAGACATCCATACATCCATCCATCCGAGAAAAGTGAAAACAATGCAGTACGATTAAAGTTTGTTCGTGAAAAATATATAACTACATATAATTATCTGAAATTCCTTACCTTGGATAACAAGCAAATAATTATTATAGACCAATATCGATTCTAATGATCCTTGATTATATAGAGCATGCACACATTGGCTTTATTCCGGCATTAACCGGAAAATTACGCGTTTCATGCATTGGTTTCATAAATGATATTTGATCAGCCTCACATGCTTAGTCAAATTAGTTACGAGCCCAAAGCAAACTTTTTCGTTTACATAATTCAAATTGTTCCGACAGACGTACATTAACAATGTAGTATTTCATATGGCTGCATCTTTTTCAACGCATGCACTCAATGTAACAATATTTAATTTTAAGATAATTTACTATATTTTGCCTTGATTCCGCTCTCATGCAAGGCGGTTTGGGAACGTTTCGACTCTTAACGAAACTAATAAGTAAACTAACTTAACTTGTGTCCCCTGATGACAAATGGTGGCTACGCAATTTTACTCTTAGAATTTGACTAAAATGTAACATATCTGCTTTCCAAAGCATGACACATCTATGTACAAAATTTTGTACACAAAATGCTTTATTACTTGTGTCAAAACCAGAAAAAGCACTTAACATTCAAATGCATAAACTCTTATTATATATGAGTGCGAGAAGAAAAACTTCATATTTTTCTTCTAAATTTGTCATTTTTATCCTATAGTTTTGTTTTCAATTAATAAGAACTCAAATATTAAAACCTTTAACAGATAATCGATATGTTCTCATAAGCTTAAATCAACCAATATTTGTATATTGAAAATAATATCAACCAATGTATATTCCATCTTACATATAACCGGAGTCTGTAAGCGATATATTATATAATAATCCAGCTGATAGAAAGAAATATTCTCGTAAAAAAGAGTTGTAGTATTTTTAAAAACATAATTTTTAAAAAAATCGTAGAACATGGGTTCAAAGGTTAATATGTTACATTGCAAGTTCCCTTAATATGCGGCCTTACATTGTTATTCCATTGCTATTAATACAAACTTATAAACTATAAATAAACGTTTTTTGCAATCAATAATGATTATTACTTTAGTTTAAACTATTGCTATTCAATAAAAAATAATTTGTAACTCAAAAATTTATTGGCAAATGGCATGGCAGATACATTTTATCTAAAAAAAAATAATTTCCGAATAAAAAGAGTAATACATTGAATTATTCTGCTGTTCATGTAAACAAGGTACTATTCGTAGATTAGATCTTGAGATGAGATAATGGTGTTTTGTCATCTCTCATTTTATACCAGTATAAAAGATTAAATTCTTATTTGTTACTTAGAAAACAGGTTTGTTATCTACCAAAGTCTAATCAACTCAATTAACGAGTACTAACAATCCTGATATACACACATTATGATTTTATTAAACTATTACATACATAATATTTGTTCACTTGACATCGCTTGACGTGACTCAGGCGAGTATGGGTCAGCTAACTAGTCTAGTGACATCTGTTTTTACTTCGATCAATCGATCTGCAATCAAGAGAAAGCGGAGATCATAATGGTTTGGGTGTTAATCAAATACGTTTAGCATGATTATTTTGTGAGAGTAACTCTAATCAAATGAAGGGAACTATGACTATTGTTGATATTCATCTCCGTTATTTATGTAATCGTGGTCTCGATAACGAAAAGCGAGTAAATGCATCACCGTTCGTCAGTGAACAGTGACAGTACAGTAGAGTGAAAATAGTAATGTTATGAATTTTGCTATAAGTTAAAAATGTTTTGAAATTTGTAAGCCGTCTATCATAACTTAAAATATACAATTAAATTTTGTGTCATGCGTGAACGAATAAACATACAAACATACAAATAAAAAAAAATAAAAGCAGAGGTTTGGTCTGAACTTATTACGAAAATTATTACATTTATGGCTTTAAACAATTTACTATGCGGTTAAGGTAATCTTGGCTCTCGAGTTCTTCATCCTATATCCTTTTGCCAATACCAAAGTAAATAATTCATGAACTGTGATGGCACCAATTTGTTACCCTTCATATTTTTAGTAACGATCGGCAAATAACATTTTACAGAACGGTACAACCTGTATTTGAAAAACGTAATCCTACAAAGGAATGAAGCTGGTAGGGATTATTGAAAATTCTGGTAAAATGAATGAGTATATACGAAAATGTAAATTGCAGGCTTAACAGAAATACGTGTGTTTTTTGAGAAATAATACTTCTGAAACTTTATTTTTCATTTAATGGGTTAAGTGATATTGAATGGTATATTTTATAAGTGCTCAATAATATATGAAATAAAGTAATTAATTAAAAATGGTAAAGAATCATCGTACGATGTACGCAGTATTATCAATAATAATTTGATTTTTTAATGGTTTTTAAATATCTTGTTACAATTAAGTCTATTGCTAGGTGCACTTTTACCAAATCCATAACGAAGGGCATCATTTTATTTTAATTAGATTTGCATACAAGTTCAAAGTCATTCAAAAAGCGTTTCATTAACTTAAAACGACTACATACAAAAACATTCATTTTGGAACTGACATGGGATCACTTCAAGTATTAATTGCTTTTTGAAGTCCATTGTATTTGGTTTTTTCTGGTCTATTGTTAGGTGAGATTAAAATTATTCTAAACTATGCAACTGCTCCACTTTTCGAACTGTATGTTAAAACTGTATAATAAGACTAAATATTTTAAATTATTTAAATTCATATTAAATCTAATAAATTTATTTATTTATAAATTAATTTATTGCATCTTTCATTGAATAACTGTATAAGTCATTGCTTACATAATTTATTCTACTGTACTGAAATGAAAACACGCTATACGACATCTTAATTTAATAATAATGATATATTTGCTGCCACTGAGGACTAGAAGGTACTTGACATAACTCTTAACATCGAACAACGGTCCATCACCCAGGTAATAAACGAAGTGAAGTAGTTAAATAACAGTGTGGTTAAATTCGATAATCCTTCATTTTTAATTTTTATGAAATACATATATTAGATAATTATAATAAAAAATATCATATTAATAGAATCATGTAAAGGGATTTTTTAGAATGAATAACAAATCTCCTATCTAGGGAAGGCTCCTGGCATAGAATTCTCAAAGCTTTTCTTTCATTTGAGAGGTCGCGGGATCAGTCCAATTCGCGTCACCAGTCGTGTCGGGAAAGAAAACGTCATTTTATAAATTCGCAACTTGTTATTTATATTTTTTTTTACATTATTGAAGTACTAAAAATATATCTTTAATATATATGTAGTTATAGTATATTATATATATTATTATAACTGATTGTTATTGGATATAAACAGGATTTAATATTTCTGCTAGTGATACGAAGCACGTTCATTGATTCAATGTACACAGTTTTAATTAGTAAAATGTTAATTGATCCCGGTGCTGTCAGCGATTTTGAGTACAAGCCGGATAATGAGAACGAAAATATTACACATGAATGATATATTATGCAACACCAGTTTTTGGCAAAAAATTATAAATGATTTTGAACTTGAGATAACTTAATGCGGCAGCTTGAAACGTGAAAGATTTCAATAAGAAATCAGGTGGTTTGGGCACGTCGAACGAATGAGTGATGAAAGAATGGTAAAAAAGATTTATATAGGAAAAGTGAGCGGTAAGAGAGACAGGGGGAGGTCTCGAGTGACCTTCGAAAACACAGTATCAATGTTACTGGAGGAAGGTCACGTAAAAAGCATGAGGACCCCCCGGAGGGCATGTATGAAGAGGTTGATGTCTGTGGCCGAGGCGAAAGAGGTATGCAGAGACCGTAGCGTTTGGCGCTCCGTCGTCTCTGGCTACCCCGCAAGGGATATGGCGTGAAGGTAAATAAATAAATAAATAAATAATAAAATATTTTAAACAGAAAAACAATGCAATCTTATCTATATATATATATAGATCTATATATAGATAGATAAAAATATAGATTTGATAATAAGATTATTCAACTAATTATCCTTTTTACTAAATTTCTTACCTTATTTTAGTACAGTAATAAGATAAAATCAAATCATGTACTTTCCAAAAAATAAAATACAAATCATATAAATACTTGCGTATTTTATAAAACCATTTTTATTCAATATCTACAATATTTAAAAAAACTACAATAACAATTCAAAAAGATAATAATGCTTTACAAACCAATAATTTTAATTTTCACGCCGTATCGCTATTCTATCATATTATAAAAACAGTAAAGGTATTTTTTTAAATTTCAGTTACTATAAATTGATATTAAGTTATATTTTGTCCAATATTCAATTTTAAATTCATAACAAGAGATTTATAACCATATTTAGGAGTGACATTATTTTTATATTCTGTATATGGAAAGCACTTTCGCAATATAAAATATTTTCATTAAAAATAAAAACAATAAATATGTAGCCGCTACTCATTACTGAACAAGCGTAGCACAGTTAATAAGATTTATCCAGTATGCAACTAATTATACTATGACATTTTAATAAAAGACTAAAAGCCTATCCGATAAAACATAATTGAATTCGTAACAGCCATAATTCAAATACATTGTACACTCACTAAGCAATAGACTATGTATGTATATAATATTTTAAATATATTATTTTAAACAAGATTGTTGCCTGGAAATGCGCCCCCTGTCTAATCTGACACCCCCCGTAATCGGACTTGTGTATAATTGGTAATTGATGAAATATTTTGTTATTCAAAAAAGTTATGTATTTAGTTAAAGCAATATTTCCATGCTTATATATTTATTACATATTATGATTTTTATTAAAAATTTTTACTATATTTCTCAATATAATGTTACTGTTTTCTGTAAGTTTTGTGACTACTGTGTTATTATATACTAAATCGACATGCCTACATAATGTATACTACATTTAGTACTGTCCACTGTATCATTAAAAATTCTATATTTTTGTGGATTAAATAGATTAAAAATATCTGTCTTCGAGATAAAGCACACTTTTAAGATGAAAACGGTCGTATAATTTATAAACAGGAATGGTAAAAATAAGGAAAGTCGGCAAGTTCTTTGTACAGTATTAATATAATGTCTTTGCGGAGTAGTTAGTAATGGAAAGTATGTCATTTTATTATTGTATTAAAATACTTAAAAAAAAATTCGTTATAATTATTTTTTTCTGTAAGAGGACGACAAACGAGCGTGCGAGAACTGATGTCTAGTGATCACCGCTGCCCACGAATGATTGAATTACCCCGTGACCACATCAACACATTAACAACCTAAAGTTTCCAAAAATTAACCTCCCCTAAACTATTATTAATATTGTTTTGTTCCACTATTACGCTTATATAATTACTTGATGTAATTGTTAAAATATTAACACAAGTGTTTCGAACACAAATTTAATTAAATTAGGCGTTATTACACGTGCCTCAATGGCATGTAGCATTTGAATAGCGTGTCGTTTGTTATATTAACAAAAATATCTATAATATGACACGACATTAACTTTGGTCCACATGAAAGCAGAATTATAAAGTGAAATGGTGCAGTTCTTTCTCCAGCCACAAATTTTATTTTACAATTTCGATCACTTGTGATAACTTAATTAATAAAAATTATGCAGATGTACCAAAAAAAAAACGTTAAAATAAAGTTATTACAATTTATTTTATACTTCTTTAATTAAAAGCAATGAGGGTTGTCGAAGTAAGACCTACTTAAGCGCAGAGACGAAGCTTCTTAGCTTTCCATGGATTCACCGTGCGTGCCGGGCCCATCGCGTTGCAAGAAGAGGAGCGCAAACAATGCCTGGGACTTGTGACCCAGATGTAGGGGTTAAGGTGCCCCTTTACTATGCGCATATACGCTCACCTTCACTGTTTACGCTCTTCTCCCTACCAAACCAAATATCGTAAGAACCTACTAAAGCCGCCTTTGATATACGTTTCAGAAATGAACTGATGATCGTTCTAGAAAGGCCGAGATCTTTAAATATGTTGTAGAGAGATTTTGCTGTTATACCTCTCGCTCCTACTTTTACAGCGTACAAATTAACTATAAATTTATTCCTGATCAGCTCGTTACATAGTTCGTAATACTTGTTAAGCTCAAATGTATGATCTTTGGGTATGTTTATTTCCCAGGGTACAGTAAGCTCCACAAGTATAACGCGCCTTAGTTGTTTTGAGTACCGGAATAAGTCCGGCCTAGATGACGAAACACAAACATCCCCGGGGATTTTGTATTGCCTTTCATACGTGTCCATCATGAGAGTCCAATCAGGAGACGCGTCCAAGATGGAATAAGGTTTTAGTTTAAGTTTTTTGGATGAACCTGCCTTTACAAACTCTACTGATATTTTGGTGGTTGTTATACCCTTCTGCGCTCTTGCTACAGAGAGACTAACCGCTTCTCGTACGATTTCTAATACTTTATCGCGGCGACGCGAGTATTTTCCTCTATTTAAAAGTACCCTACACTCTACTAGCAAGGGTTTCGCAGTTCCTACTGCCTCCCCACAGATGTTGCAAGATTTTTCGGTGGCTTTGCCCCATCTCACTAAGTTACTTTGATCTGGGAGAGTCATTTGGAATGCATTAAGATAAAATTTTAATAATGCTGGGGACTAATTATGAAGCAGGGTGCGCCATAATAAAGCTAATGGAATAAAAAAATCTCCTATAGTCACCTATTCGTTTTGCAATTCTAGGCTCATCGCGTGCAACCGGTAATTATCATTTTCGTCGTGCCGAATAAAGGATTTTATTATTTCTATGTCTTGTTCTTTCCTACTTGATCCTAGCCCTGCTTTATTTGTTTGAGCACCTATCATAAAACAATTAACAATAACGTAATTGTAATCAAAATTTAAACTGTAATATTTATAGTAATTTGTAATATACTTAACGAAGTCGTACCCTTACAATAGTATTTATTTTAAAATAAAATAAAATTACCCGAGATCTATTTTGTACTATTTATATTTATTAGAGTTATAGTTTATACCAATATTGATTTATTTAGTGAGACCTTTTTATATTTCGATCATTATATAAAACGAAATAGTAAATATTTTGAGTTAAAAAAAAAAGAAATATCTATTTTATTATTTCTAATATTGGAGCAAATATTATTACATGTTTTACCTCTTAACTACTAGCCTTTGTGTTTACTACAACAAGATGACACAGGTTATTTGTCCTCTGCAACAGAGCTTGTGATGTTCAGATATCATTGTAATATATCTTATATTTTATTAGCTCGGTTGTATGTTGATACTCTTAATACTCAAAGAAGTATGTCGTATAAAATTTAAGTTTTATACAACGACGAAAAACTTTTAAATTTAAGTTTTGAATGACATCAAATGAATGACTATAATGAAAAAGTTATACTGACATTCCCAATTTTTAAGAGCAACAAACAGGTTAACAAATTTCTAAATATTTTTTTTTCAGTACCTACGCACTGGTATTATGGTATTTCTGTCGTTTTATTACCCTCTTAAGGAGCCACTATTAAGTGAGACAATAAGCAAATACACATGTATATAAAAATAAACATACATATAAATTATATTTATGCCTTTACCTAATTTTGTTTTTATGTATGTAATTGTATTTATTTATTAATATTATTCTTGAGATATGTACCCGTGTTACAGGGCATCATTTTGTTTAAATAAAAAGCAACAAATATTAATAACGGTCCAATAAACGACACAGGTAAAAACATTATTTAACATATATTTCTACGAATAGTGTCATATCGTAACTTGTTAGCCCTGAAGGCTCACACAATAGGGAACAATGTAACATAAACAATTCGCCCAACAACAATGTAACGTAAACAGATTGAGCCTCCCTTAATAGAATTCTGAGGCGACCTCACTTTAGCTGTTAAGATAACTTATATCATACCTCTCGGTGTTAGCTTACCTTGAAACGTTAAAAGTTATGAATATATAATATAGATTTATTAAAAAATAAAATACAAGCAGGAATCTTTTCTTACGTCAAATTAGTTACGAGCCAAAAACAAACTTTTTCGTTTACGTCATTCAAATTGTTCCGATAGACGTAAATTAACAATGTAGTATTTCATATGGCTGCATCTATTTCAACGCATGTACTCAATGTAACAATAATTAATCATGCTCTCATGCAAGGCTGATTGGGAACGTTTCAACTCTTAACGAAACTAATAAGTAAAGTAACAGGCACTTAACCTGTGTCCCCTAATGACAAATGGTGGCTACGCAATTTTCCCTTTAGGATCTTAACTAAAATGTAACATATCTGATTTTCCTAAGCATGATATAACTGTGTACAAAATTGCTTTATTACTTGTGTCAAAACTAAAAAAATATTTAACATTCAGATGTATAAACTCGTGTTATATATGAGCACGATAAGAATGAAATTCATATTCTAATTCTAAATTTGACATTTTATTCTACAGTGTTGTCTTCAATTAATAACAAGTCAAATATTAAAACCTTTAACATATAATCGACATGCTTTCATAAGCTTAAATCTACCAATATTTTTATATTGAAAATAATATCAACCAATAAATATATATCTTACATTGCACCGGAGTCTATAAGCGATATATTATATAACAATCCAGCTGGCAGAAAGTAACATTCTCTTAAAAAAAGTTGTAGTATTTTTAAAAACATAATACAAAAAAATTACTTCGTACCATTAGAGTTTTACACAAATATGTTAAATTGCAAGTTCCCTTAATAAGCGGCCTTAATTTGTTACTTCCAATGAATTAACAAAAGTCTAAATTTGTATTTATAGCAATCTATAAATAAAAACAAACTTTAAAACTGTAATATTTTACTTTAGTTTAAGATATTGCTATTCAATAAAAAATAATTTGTGACTTAAAAATGTATTGTCAAATGGTATGGAAGATACATTTTATCTAAAGAAAAGAATTTTCGAATAAAAAGAGAGCACAGATTGAATTATTCTGCTGTTTATGCAAACAAGGCACTATTTGTAGATTAGATCTTGAGATGAGATAACGGTGTCTTATCCTCCCTCATTTTATACCAATCAAAAACATAAAATCTTATTCGTTGCGAAAGAATTAGGTTTTTTGTCTAATCAACTCAATTAACTAGTTTTATCAAGCCTGACATACCTACATTATGATATTATTAAACTATTACATACATAATATTTGTTCACTTGATATCGCGTGACGTGACTCAGGCGAGTATGGGTCAGCTAACTAGTGTAATGACATCTATTTTTACTTCGATCAATCAGTCTCCAATCAAGAGAAAGAGGAGATCATAATGCTTTTGGGTGTTAATGAAATACGTTTAGCATGATTATTTTGTGAGAGTAACTCTAATCAAATGAAGGGAACTATGACTATTGTTGATATTCATGTCCGTAACTTATGTAATCGTGATCTCGAAAACGAAAAGCGAGTAAATACATCACCGTTCGTCAGTGAACAGTCGATAATTAGCACGCTTCATGAATAATAAACAGTGTTCCATTACAAAGTTGACTTTCACATAATTTAAATTTATAATCAACCTACATTTCTCAAAATAAATAAAAGTATACCTACATATTTTTTAAGTTTTAAATGTTATGAATTTTGCTATAAGTTAAAAATATGCTGCCAAATTATTCAAAGTAAAAACCATGTTATTGGTTGATGTACACTAACTATAATTAAAATGTGTAAATATTTTATATTGTATTGGAATATTAGAACAGATCAGTTTTTGTGGTTTTCCTGGAACCCAAAATTGAACCAAAAGTACCGGGAATATACTTAAAACAATTTTTTAACACAATCGGTACAGTAGATTTTGTATCATGCGTGAACTAATAAACAGAGAAACATTCAAACAAAAATTTAAAAAAATAACTGCAGAGGTTTGATTTGAACTTGGTGGGAAAATGATTACACTTATGACTTTAAACAATTTATAATGCGGTTAAGGTAACCTTGGCTCTCAAGTTCTTCATCCTTTGATTATACGAAAGCAAAATAATTCATGAAATGTGATGGCACTAAATTTGTTACCTTTCATTTTAGTAACGACTGGTAAATAACATTTTACAGAAAGGTATAACCTTATTGGAAAAACGTAATCCTACAAAGGAATGAAGCTGGTAGGGATTATCGAAAACTGTGGTAAAATGAATGAGTACATATGAAAATGTAAATTGAAAGCCTGCCAGAAATACGTGTGTTTTTTTTTAAAAACAATACTTCTGAAACTTTATTTTTCATTAAATGAGTTAAGTGATATTGAATGGAATTTTTTGTAAGAGCACAATAACATTCGAAATAAAGTAATTAATTAAAAATGGTTCAGAATCATCGTATGATGCACGCAGTATTATCAATAATAATTTGATTTTTTTATGGTTTTTAAATCTCTTGTTACAATTAAGTCCAGTGCTAGGTGCACTTTTACCAAATCCCTAACGAAGGGCATCATTTTATTTTGATAAGATTTGCAAACAAGTTCAAAATCATTCAAAAAGCTTTTCATTAACCTAAAACGACTACATACAAAAACATTCATTTTGGAACTGACCTGGGATCACTTCAAGTACTAATTGCTTTTGGGAGTCCTTTGTATTTTGTTTGTTCTGGTCTACTAGTAGGTGAGATTCAAATTATTCTAAACTATGCAACTGGTCCACTTTTCGAATTGAATTTTAAAACTGAATAATAAGACTATGTATTTTAAATTACTTAAATTCATATTAAATGTAATAAATTTAAAGAGAAGAAGAATTAAAACATTATTATATGCATTATGCATAGTTTTTGTTATATCTATATTAATTCTTTTTTGCATTTGCATCTTTCATTGAATAACTATATAAGTCATTGCGTACATAATTTATTGTACTGTACTTAAATGAAAACACGCTATACGACATCTTAATCTAATAATAATTATATATTTGCTGTCACTCAGAACTAGAAGGTACTTGAAATAACTCTTACCATCGAACAACGGTCCATCACCCAGGTACTAATAAACGAAGTGAAGTACTTAAATAACATTGTGGTTAAATTCGATAATCCTTCATTTTTCATTTTTTTGAAATATATTACATAATTTGATTTTGAATCATGTAAAGGGATTTTTTAGAATGAAAAACAAATCCAGGGAAGGCTTCTGCCTCTGGCATAGAATTCTCAAAGCTTTTCTTTGATTTGAGAGGTCTCGGGATCAATCCCATGCCAACCATATTTATTTGATCAATATTTTTGTTTACCTAGGTCGCAGCGGGAAAGAAAACGTCATTTTGTAAATGTGCAACTACTTATTTCTTATTTTTCTTACATTGTAAATTATAATATTTAAATTATTTTTACAATAAAAATAAATCTTTAATATATATGTAGAATAGTATATAATATATCTTATTATAACACTGATTGTCATGGGATATAAACAGGATGTAATATTTCTGATAGCGATGCGAAGCACGTTCATTGTTTCGTTGAACACAGTATTAATTAGTAAAATGTAAATTGATCCCGGTGCTGTCAGCCATTTTGTGTATAAGCCGGATAATGATAGTGCATATGGGTGGTATATTATGTAACAATAGTTTTTGGTGAATATAACAATCGATTTTCAACTTGAGATGGTTTTTGATTACATTTTATATTTATTTAAGATATAATTTCATATCTGGTAACTAGATTGTTTTTGTTTAATCATGTGCATCATATATGATAATGTGATAAATTAAAATTTTACGAAGTAGTCTTTTATTCTTGAAGAAAATTTATTTTACTATCAATAATCGAAACCATAGTGCGGAACACTACAGATCTGTATTCTTGTATTGTTTTATTAAAGTAAATATTCTGATAGCCGTATTAACAATTCAACATCTCTAGAAAAAATATCACTCGCTTGGTAAATGTTACTGAAATCTAAAAGCGTGCGTGCCTTTTTTATGCTTATAAAAAATAATTCCCGGGTATAAATATTGAAAGGATTGTTTTAAGAACGTTTCATATTAATAACGGGTTACTTTATAATAATTATTCAGATTATAAAATTTATTGCTTAGATTATATTCAAAATATATGATTAATTTAAGTAGTGAGTACCATTTCTTTGAAGTAGTTTATTCAATGTGTAGAAAATAATCGAAAAATAATCGTAACTGTAATAAATATAATTTTATAAATTACGGTATATTATAAAATCTCGAAAAATGCAGTTTACCTCCTTAAGATCAGTCTTATTAAAATACTAATACATATTTGTTTTAAATAATGGCTACAAAATATTCATATTTTATATTCAGTATTGGCAAAAAAATCCTAGGTAAAGATGCAATCAACAAAAAAATAGTTTACATAAAATCATATGCCAAAATATTAAAACATATCTTAGTCACTTGCCAATTAAAGAGCAATATTCAATTTTCATAGCTATTAAAAAAAAGTTATTGCACTTGATTTTGATTGCTGACGAAATGTAACGTTTAAGGCTGTCAAATAACTAGGATCCTCATTGCCTTCTTCTGGAGAATCGTGGGAAGCAGCGCAGAATTGATAACGCCAAACAATTATACCTACTCGTACCTACCTTTCAAAAGTTTCATGCTGTCGAAATATTAGCAATTGTTAATTTTAGCGGTACCTTTTTGACCAGTGGCACCCGTATTTTCGTATCCGAAATTTCAAATCTTAAAAAAAACGATGGTCTGGCTATCAAAATCAAACATTTTTATCGCATAACACCTTTTTGCTCTGGGAGGTTCTTATACAAGTAGATAGCTAGCTTTTATATTATTGATCGAAGCGAGTGTAGAGAGTGGAGCGTTATACGGGAGACTTTTTCACATTCTTTGTCGCGAATACGCTCGAAAACTACATGACGGAAAATTATGAAATTTTGCAATCAAAAAGACACACAAAAGTCAATGGGAAAAAATTAGTCATTACACTGGGCTCGCTTCGCTCAATATGCAAACGGCACCCAAGATTTCGCGAGCGCAACGAGTTGAAATTGAGGGTCTGTTGGCGCCCCTAGTTAATATTTAAAAAAAAAGCCGCTTAAGGTACTTTCGCCTTGTTTCTCGTTTTTTATACTGGAAATCTAATAAGTTATAGTATATAACTTTTTTCAAACACCACACATTTATAAGATACATCTCTGCCTTAATAACATTTTCTAAAAACAATGTATCTAAGAATTAATGTAAGTAACATAACCTAATAAGTTTTAGGTACATAAATATAATAGCTTCTTCTACGTAGGCTAAACAGTATGTCGCTGCCTCCTTTTAATAAATTAGTTAGTAAGGTATTATTTTACCTGAAGTTGAAGTCTACTGGCTTGCGTTCGCGTAATTAGTTCAGAAACTATAATGAATCATGTTACGAGTATGAGTAACAGTTTTCAGAATTTATCTTGAAAATTGTCTATACTGTGTTTTAATTAATTGAAGAATATATTTTTAAGAATATGAAGACCAAAACTTGTAAATTAAGTATTCTTTGTTAAAAAAATATTTTCTAAGTACTACTTTTATTTATAACAAATAACTTTAATAGAGTAATACAAAGCTTTTTTAAATATTAATCTTTAACACGATCATCTCTCCGATGACACCAATATGGGGCTAAAATCCAATCAATGATCACTCCATCCACAATCATATCCACAAGCGCTGAGTCTTGCTTTATCTGATAAAAGCCGTGTTCTGGTCTTGTTTTTGTTGTTATTGAAGTTTTAAATGTAAACCAGGGTATTTTCCGAAAGAACTTTGACGAAATTATAATTAACAACACAAAACAATTGATTTTTAAGTAAAATGATTATGAAAATAAATGTTTAAAAGTAATCATTAAAGATAACATAGACTACACACAAAAACAAATTGTAAAAAAATACATTAATTTTTATACACACTAATTAAAAAAATACAAAAAATAAGAAAAAATGTTTTTCATTAAACTCAGCAAGACCCAATAGATGTTTTTCGATTATATAAAAAAATCCCTAGAAATTCAGGAATCCTGTCCACAGACATCCATCCATACATTCATGCATCTGTATATGTCTTATGTGAAATAGTTAACATAACTTAATAATTTATATGATAGAACATAACGATCAGATTTTAAAATGTCTTTTCAAGTAGTATTTGTAAAACAACAAAATCGTTATATTACTGCCTAAAATATTTTTGTTTAGTTAGATTGACAAAAGGTCGCGAATCTAGTAGTCGGATTGCCTTAACTCAAATAGGTCAGACACCTATAAACTGAGTCTACATGATTATTGGGATTAGTATCGAAATGTCTTCGAAACAAAAAAATATCATTGGTTCTGTTATTAACTCTTAATGTACGTGTTTCTTACAGTATACCGTGTCACCATTTTTTTACATATAAAAATTTCTTAAGTGTAAATATTTAATAATGTTTATTTTTAACACAAAAGTATTGTAAATTTTATAGCGAACTAAGCGAATTTACTCAAATATTCGACAAAGATAATATATTAACACTATAAGATCTTCTTACCGACTTTTCTTATTTTTATCGTCCCTGATAAAAGAAGGTAGAACCGTTTTCGTCTTAAAATCGTGCTTTATCTCATAGAAATATATTTTCATATATATAGATTTAAACAAAAAGGCATATAAAAGTTTTAACCATAATTGTTAATAAGCGTGTGTTGTTTTTTGTATCAGGGTTTGAAAATAGAGTGTAAGCTCTAAATGTTAAATAAATTTTGGCTAAGTGGGTGTAATTATGCTTTTAGTAACGCGAGTACATAAAATGGCCATATATCTTTATATCATGTGCATTTAACCCTAGATGCATAACGTGAGTCAGAAAGACTCACGCGTCAAACGTGTTCATCTCTCTCTCTCCATCTATTTAATGTATCGCGTCGTCCGTGCGAGCCAACTCAATACGCAGCCCGAGGGTCCGAACGGTGCACGAGCGTCGCAGGTAAGCATTGTACGAGGGTCAAACTGAAAGTTCTTAGAAAATCAAAAACTATGCATTCTAGCAAGTTATTAGTTTTATTGTAACTTTTCAAAATAGCGTCCATTTACATCAATACATCGCTGCATTCGATGGAACCATTGAGAAAAGCACCTTGCCCACTCGGCCTTAGGGGTCTCTTCGACGGCGTTTTGAAACGCAGCCACTGCTTCTTCGGCGTCTATAAAACGTTTTCCTCGAAGTTTTTCTTTTGTTTTCGGAAATAAATAAAAATCGCAGGGTGCGAGGTCGGGGCTATACGGCGGGTGACCCAGTAATTCCACGTCTGAGGTCACCAAATAGTCGATCGTTTGCCTGGCGGTGTGCGACGAGGCATTGTCGTGATGAAGGAGGATCCTGCTGCGAGGTCGTTTCTCTCGAACTTTTTCCAAGGCAAGTGGCAAACAATTGTTAGTATACCACTCTGCATTAACCGTTTTCTGATCCTCTAAGACTACTGTCGCGTAATGACCTGTCTTTACGAAGAACGAGGCCACCATCTTTTTTCCAACACTTCGACCTCTCTTCACTTTAGTTGGCAACTCTTCGGAAGGAAACACCCACTGAGCAGACTGTCTTTTGGTTTCCGGATCATAACAGTAAATCCAGCTTTCGTCACCCGTTAGT
The DNA here is from genome assembly GCA_918358695.1 of Melinaea menophilus ssp. n. AW-2005. NCBI lineage: Eukaryota > Metazoa > Arthropoda > Insecta > Lepidoptera > Nymphalidae > Melinaea > Melinaea menophilus. The sequence goes on along the minus strand of OU911041.1, from coordinate 19,779,852 downwards.
ATGTCGAACACAGCATTTGAGTCACCTCCGTTAAATTTTTGGATCATTTCTCGGCACCAATCAACACGGCGGAGTTTTTGAGCCTCGGTCAAATTATGCGATATCCAGCGGGCACAAAGTTTCTTGACCGCTAAATGTTCATGGAGGATTTTGTGCACTTGACTCATACCTATGCCTAGACTTGTCCGAATCTGCTGATAGGTCACTCTTTTGTCAGTCTCTATCATACGCCGCACAACACTGATGTTATCTTCAGTCGTCGCTGTAGAAGGCCGTCCCTCACGCAAATCATCGGTGAGATTAGTTCGACCACGTTTGAATTCATTAAACCAGTTGTAAACTGTGGCACGAGATGGGGCTTCATCGTGAAAAGCCAATCGAAGTCTATCATAACTTTCTTGTTGACTTAAATGACATCGAAAGTCATAAAAAATCATTGCACGAAAATTTTCTCGGCTTAAATTCATTCTGACGTGCACAGACAATTTTCAATTCGCCGCCAAATCGTAAAACAAATGACAAATGAATGAAATGTACACTCAATAATATTGGTAAAGAGTTCTATTTTCAAAATTTAAACTATTTTTTTTAATATAATGCTTTTAAGTGGCCAGTTCTAAAAACTTTCAGTTTGGCCCTCGTATTTACGTAGATATAGTAATACAGTGAGTCAGAATGACTCCACGTTATGTGATTCGTAACATTTTAGTTTTAATGCGCCTTAATATTATTTCGATTAATTTATTTTATTTTTGATATATTTTGATTATGTTCTTGTTTTAGGTTTTATAGTCGATTATTCGGCTAATTCTACTCCAGGATGACATGAAGAGTCAGGAACTTTTGATGCATTTAGTGAGAACGAAGATGATCATTTGAGGGTAGATGACGTACAAAGTAATTATGAGAAGATTAGATTATTTCAGTAAAAGTTACGGAGGTAAACGAAAATATTCCAAATAATAATATAAAACCTCGTTCTTCAACTTCAACGACAAATCGAATTATCATATTGCCTTAAAGATCTGCTGCTGGTCTACAGTAAAGGAGAGAACTCAGACAAAAACTGCCGCTATAAATATTGTACGAGTAGCGAGAGGACCAACGAGAATGTGTAGAAAACTATTTAAACCATTCTTGTGTTTTGGTATATTTTTTACTGACGAAATAATTGAAGAAATAGTAATATGGAACAATGTCGAGAATAGTCAAACACATAACATGAATGATGTGTCTGCCGAGACACAAATTTTGTCGAGACGAAAGTTTTTGTTGGAATTTTAACTTTGACCGCAGAAATTAAAGACAATCATCTCACCACTATTGAATTGTTTGATATTTCACATTTCATAAGTAGAGATCGATTCGTATTTCTTCTAGCGTGCCTCTGTTTTGATAACAAATCTATACGACCTACTAATCGCTCTCTAGATGTTTTTGCTCCCATCTAAAAAGTTTGGAATTTGTTTATTACACAGTACAGAATAAACTACCAGGATCTCATGTGACTATCGATGAACAAGAAATCATGGATTTAGAAAAGGATAGAAATTCCTAATCTGAGCAGAAAATTACGTGAGAACATACAGAATATTATATCAAATTCTTCTGTAACTTACCTAGTACAAGGTGAAGATGAATCTCCTGTAAAGAAAAAAAAATACTGTGCCTTCTATCCATGGAAACTTAGAAGAAAAATACAGGCAGAGTGCAACAAATGTAAAAAAACCTGTATGTGGCGAGCATAAGATATTGACGTGCTTAGACTGCAAGTAGTTCCTATTTCGAGACTGATTACTTAATAATTCCATTTTTTTTAATATTTTGTGTTTATTAAAATGTATTGAAAAATTATAATTAATTATTTGTTAAGTCTTTTTTGCCTTAAAAAAGAAGAGATACTCAAATTATGTTTTATTTTCTAAGAATTCTTGCCTTTTTTTTTGTTTTTAAGTATAATAAAAAAAAACAATTATTTGATATTGTTACTTTATTTCTTAAATACCTTTAAACATGTTATTTAACAAACTTTATTGAAGTATTAAAAAAACAATTCCGTTATCGTTTATAAATTGGTTGTGAGTAGTGTGTGTCAAATTGACCTCACGTTATGCTATTGGGGTTATATAGAAACGTTATGTATCTAGGGTTAATGTACTTTGATGTTGATTCAAGTTCATTTATGCTTTATCGGGCGACCCTTTTTAGAATATTTCTTAACACTTAACACACACAAGCAAAATTAAAGTTAGTATAATGCATCCCACGTAGAGTATATATATATATATTTTTATTTTTAACTTAAATTACGATAAACTAAAGCGTATTGCCTTACATATAACATCATATTTACAATTATTAATTTTTTTATACCTGAATGGTAAAACTTAATTTTATTATAAATTTTGTGCGTAGCTTAGCGTATAGCATTCTTTTTAATGTTATAAATATATATATTTATTGTTATATCCATATATTTTGTGACCTTTTATTTTTTATACAAACTAAATGATTGAAGAGGGATAAAGTTAAATGTTCAATACAATCATGAAAACATTAAAAAAAATTATATATTTGGGGAAGTGTTTTGTATCTTTGATATATAGTGTATTAATATTATTTTCGGTTTATCAGTCCTCGCCGTTCGCTAAACGGTGCCGCCAAGCGCCGATTTCATAACTAAGGACCCCGAATGAATTCGAAACTTGTTACGCAAATTCCGATAAAATTTACGTGAGTTGAGTTGGTTAAAAATATATAATATTAAATTTCAATCTGGTGATAATTAAGTTGAACTTCGAACCGTATATAAGTTAATTATTTTTGGAGTATTTTACTTTTAATTACGATCATTATACCAAACATATTTTTGATCATGTAGGCCAATTTGTTAAACCTTAGTTATTATTCAAAATAAATTTGTAAATGAGGCACGGCTGCCGGTGCTGCTGTTGTTTCTGCAGCTGTAGCTATCGAAGTTACTGCTGTTGCGATTGCGGCTGTAGACGCGTCTGCTGCTACTTCGGCTGTCGAGGCCGCTGATATTTGAGTTGTCGAAAAATAATTACAAATAAGGATGAAAATTATTATAATTTCTATTATGTCAATATTAGAACTATAATTTCCCTTACAAGTGAAACCCATTCGAGCAATCCGGGGTATGGAACTTGCTATAAATGACGTTTAATGCAGAGAAGAGAAGATGCGCTTATTACATGTTGTGGCACGAGATTTGAGAGAAGAATAAAGATTTTTGAATATATGTCAGAAATGTATATATTTAGTAGATAAATATTCGTTTCTGTATATTAAGAAAAAGTGAAAATATAGTAATTGTTGTCGAAAATTACGTATACCTACAATTTAAATTTCTTATTGCTGTATGTATTTTCACAATTAATAACAAATAACATTGTTAATAATTAATAAAACTAACATCTTTATTGAAATAATAAAATATAATTTTAAAACGTAATAATTTAAATGTTTTAACGATGTTGAAGATTTTAATTAGATATGTTTGTGACAGCACATACTGGTAAAGCATTTTCCGGGAATCTTGAACTATATCAATGGAAAGTAAGAAACCGTTTAGGCAGATGACTAATTTACTGTTTCACTCATAGACACTATTATATCTCTAAGACGAGATATCGGTGTTTGCCAATGTAACATCTGCTTCAAATTAAAAATTAAAGTTTTAAGTTTTTTTTGTATAAATATTAAAAAATTATAAATGAGGCAGTATTTAATTCAACGGAATAATAATTCAAGTATCTAAAGTAGTTCAATTAATTAATATTTGAAAAACGAAGCGTTCAGTTTTAAAAACAGTCAAGTAAAATTAGGTTGTAACAGCAAATATAACAATCATAATGTCATATAGCTTCTTTATAGTGCAGAACTTATAGTTACTTAATGAAAGACGCAGATGGAAAATATCATTATTATACAAAACTGATCAATATTGATTCATTATAATTAAAGACTTAGAGAATTGTTTAGAGTAATTTGGGTGTATCTAAACAAAAATAAAACTATATTTCGAAAAGCAATTAATATTTAAGGTTATTCCGGCCACGTGTTTCAGTTATCCTAACTTTTAACTTTTCCTATTTACTTGAACATTTAAGCGGAGTGATCGATAACGCAGCTGCAACCTAGTTCATTCCTCTGTAGGAATATGTTTTTCCAATACAGGTTTTCACTTCAAAAACTTACCCACAAATAAATACCGAAGTTAATTTTGCTATTATAATTAAAATGTATGTTTATAATTTGAGTTAGAAGATATCATTACAGTATTTTTTAAATTTAGATTGAAATTATACATAATTATAATATTATATATAATTACTACATTTATTCTCATTTTTGCGATTTTTTACTTTGTATGTTAATGTGTTAACTTTTAGAAAACTAGTCTTAAGTTTAAGTTATAAAAATAACAACTCAAAAAAATAGCGTTATGTTTTATGCCAACATTTTTGTCATTCCTATCGAAAATAAATTCACTACTTTGGCAAAGCAACTTTTTCTGATTTGATATCAGTACACACTAAAGTAAACAATTCCGACATTACGTTTTATGATACATAGGGTAAAATATTTTTTACAATTATTTTCTAAGTCTATACAGTTTAAATTCTTATAACTCAAAATCTGGTTTTGTATTAACATAATTTTAAATTGTTGTATTTATGAGTAAATATTTGATGATAACTAATACTCGTATGTTAAAATAAATATAATAATAAATTTAATTAATATAAGGGTTTATCTGTCATGGCACACTGTTTATAGTTCATGTAGCAGGTCAACGTCGGCTCGATGACGAACGGTGATGTGTTTGTTAGTTTTTCCTTACCGCGTGCACGATTACACAAAAGACTTATACTCACCATACTCATTACATAGATGCCTCTTCTGTTGCTCAGATCCTGAAAACGGGCAAGATAATAGCAAAACAATACCATGTAGATAGACTACATGGTTTTGTTTGTCAACGTCAATCTGTCAATGAACTTTCCATCTGTTAAAATAGATATAATATAAGATATTTTTTAGTCCTTTGTTATAGTTAATTTGTCAAAGTCTGTTTATTTAATAAAATACTTTGTTTATAAATCACAAATTATGTAAATTAATAAATCTTCCAATATTATATTATATATATCGTTTTCTTATATGTGGAAAACACGAATACCATATGTATAACATTTTACATTGTTTTTTTTGTGACATTTGAACTAATTATCTATTATATAAAAATGAATCGCAAAATGTGTTGGTAAGCGCATAACTCAACAACGCATGGACCAATCTTAACAATTCTTTTTTTTAAATGTTTCTTGAAGTCCAAGGATGGCTCTAACGGCGAGAAAAATTTGAATAATTTCCAGGGAAACCCTAAAAAAGCCTTTTCTTTTTCCTATACAAATATTTTAAATGTAGAATAAATAACTAAATGTAGAGTCAATTTGAACTGTATTGCTATTCAATAAAGTTGATATTAAATTACAAGCACTCATTGTTGTCTAAACAATGTAGGTGTCTTGCTAACGTCAAAGAGTCAATTCGCGCTTTATTGTCGCTGCACAACGTTCAAATTTAATCAAATGAATGTGTACACCCGACCAAATTGAAAAGTCAAAAAAAGTAAATGTAAGATTTGATTGGCCTTGGAATATTCTTTCTTTTGTTTTAGTTTCGGAATGCGACATAAATTGTCATCAGTTTTCACGTCATTGCATCTGTCAAACAAACTGCGTTAAAAAGCGTTTATAATATTTAATAATTAATTTTGATTGTATAAATACCTGTGATTAATAATTATTTCATGTGAATAAATTTAGATAATTATATACGATATGCCTCCTATAAGACGAAGTAATTTAAGTAGAAGAACCCGAAATGCTACAAACCAAATGAATTACCGATCTTATCATACTGCACATGAACGTGACGACCGAAATGAACGCGAAAGAATTCGTATATCACGAACGCGGGAAGCGAGAGCGAGAGATTCAACTAATAATCGCGAAAGTTTGAATCGAGCTGCTTTCAATTACGATTTGTCAATTGACTACAGTAACCACCAATGTGTTGCTATTGGATCTATGAACTTGGTTTGCTCTTATTGTAAGGCATTGAAATACAAAAATGAAGCAAATGGATTGTGTTGCGCAAATGGGAAAGTGAAATTGATACCATTGGATCCACCACCAGAGCCATTGTACTCATTGGTTTCAGGAATAGAACCAGATTCCATATACTTTTTGTCAAATATTCAACAATATAACAATTGCTTTCAAATGACATCATTTGGGGCAACAAACGTAGTTCGGGAAAATTTCATGCCAACTTTTAAGGTATGTATTATAGCAGTTAATCATTATTATTTTAATGTACAAAATTTCCTGTTAACTAAGTAAATATGTGTCATTAACCTTCAGTTTCCTAAACCCCAAAATATATATTACTTAGTCATTATATTATTTGGTGATTCAGTATTAGCAACACTTTTATTATTTTGAAACACAATATAATTATTTGACGATGGATATTAGTTACAACTAATTATTACATATTAACATACCTAAGCATATCAATTATTATTTGGTGATTCAAATTAAGAGACAGATATACTTTTTAGGAACAAATATTATTTCTATTTGGCAAAAATCATTTTTTTTAATTTACAGATACAAGGCCAAATATATCATAGAGCAGGTTCACTGTTACCAGTGTCAGATAGCAATTACAAATTTCTGCAAATTTATTTCATGGGCAATTCACCACAAGAAATTGATATGCGTTGTTCAAATAACAATTCAGTAAAGAGGTCTATTGTAGAACAATTACAAACTTTATTTCATGAGTACAATCAATTGATTATGTTGTTTAAAACTGCACTGGATCTGATGCCATCTGATAATCACAAAATTGTAATCAGAGCTGATAAAACACCTGTTGGCCAACATGCCTGACGTTTTAATGCACCAACTATTGATGAAGTTGCCATCGTTGTAGTTGGAGAAAACTTGGAATCCCTTGATATTGTTTTACATCGTCGGAATGATCAATTACAACGTATAAAGGAAACACACCGCTCATATGACGCATTGCAATATCCCATTATATTTTGGCAAGGTGAAGATGGCTATGATTTCTCAAACAAGATGATAAATCCCATTACAGGTAATAAAAAATATTAGTTTAGCAAGGAGATATATTATCAGTCACTATATTATTATTTTTTTATTTTCAATGTTATGAAAACAAAAATCTATTTTCAGGTTCTAAAACAGACAAAAAAGTCAGTTCAATGAACTATTATTCCTACCGCCTAATGATGACAATCACATACTCAAACGTCGGCGATTATATCACAAGTATGTTGTAGACATGTATGTTAAAATTGAAACGGAGAGATTAACATTCATCAGGTTGAATCAGACAAAACTCAGATCTGAAGAGTATATTCACCTTCGAGATGCGATTAATACTGATGGTAATGCACAGAATCTTAATCGAATAACTATTCTTCCAGCAACATACATCGTAAGCTCTCGACATATGCATGAATATGCTCAAAATGCCACGTCATATGTTTGTCATTATGGTACAGCAGATTTGTTCATCACATTTACATGCAATCAACACTGGATAGAAATCAAGCAGGAGTTATTCCCTGGGCAATCACCTATTGATCGTCATGATATTACAGCCAGAGTCTTTAGACAAAAGTTGAAATCTTTGATGGATTTCATTGTGAAACATTATGTGTTTGGAGAGACACGCTGCTGGATGTATTCTGTGGAGTGGCAGAAACGGGGATTGCCACATGCACACATTTTGATTTGGTTAGTTGAAAAGATAAGGTCAAATGAAGTTGATGCAGTAATATCAGCTGAAATTCCTAATGTAGAAGTAGATCCTGGATTGCATGAGGTAGTTATTAAAAACATGATACATGGTCCCTGTGGAACTCTTAATCAAAATTCACCGTGTATGGTAGATGGTAAATGTTCAAAGCGATATCCACGGACATTAATATCTGAAACAATCACTGGTAATGACGGTTATCCTTTGTATCGTCGCCGATCGACAGCAGACAATGGAAGATCAACAATTGTCAAATTAAATCAATAAGATATTGAAATAGATAATCGCTGGATTGTTCCATATTCACCCATTTTATCAAAGACCTTCAAAGCGCATATCAATGTTGAATTTTTCCATTCAGTAAAATCTATTAAATACATTTGCAAATATGTAACCAAAGGGATATGGCTGTGATTAGTATTAATGCAGAGAATTCCAATGATGAAGTTACCCAAAACCAAATGGGTCGCTATGTTAGTAGTAATGAAGCAGTTTGGAGAATATTTTCATTTCCTATTCATGAGAGACACCCTACTGTTGTTCATTTAGCTGTGCATTTAGAAAATGGACAAAGAGTATATTTTACAGCACAGAACGCAGTACAAAAAGCTGTACAGCCACCATCTATTACATTAACCAGTTTTTTTTGACATGCCAAAACGATGCTTTTGCTCAAACATTGTTATATTCTGAAATGCCAAAATATTATACTTGGAATCAATTCTTAAGGAGATTTATACGACGGAATCAAGCAAAACCAGTTTCAGGATACCCAGATGTATATTCTACCGATGCGATTGGTCGAATTTATTCAGTACATCAAAGCAATGATGAAAGTTTTTATTCACGACTGCTATTAGACAATGCACGTGGCCCAACGTCATTACAACATGTACGAACTGTTGATGGTAATTTGTGTGGATCATACAAAAAAGCTTGCCAACGTTTGCGATTGCTAGAAAAATGCTCATTGGGATCAAACTCTCAGTGATGCTGTAATATCATCACAAGCTCATCAAATACGAACATTGTTTTCTATAATCATATCTAACTGCTTCCCATCAAACCCAAAGGATTTGTGGATTAAGTACAAAGATAATATGTGTGATGATATTTTGTATCAAATACGGATTAGAAGGGGAAATCCAAATATACAAATAAGCGAAGAAATTTACAATGAAGTATTGATTTGAATTGAGGACATGTGCTTGATGACGTCAAACAAACTATTATTTCAATTAGGCCTGGCCGCGCCCAATCGTCCAATGCATGATGCTTTTAACCAAGAGTTGCACCGAGAAAAATTGTATGATCTCAACACTTTGAAAGAATTAATTCAAACGAATCTTCCACTATTGAATGAACAACAGAAGTATGTATTTGATACACTTATGAAAGTAATAAATGATAAAAGAGGAGGGATTTACTTCTTAGATGCACCTGGTGGTACAGGAAAAACTTTTTTGATTTCATTGATATTAGCAACAATTCGCCCACAAAATAAAATTGCACTTGCACTCGCTTCGTCGGGAATCGCAGCAACTTTGCTTGAAGGTGGTAGAACAGCTCATTCAGCACTAAAATTACCATTAAACATGCAAAGCAACGAAACTCCAACCTGCAACATTTCGAAGAACTCTGCAATGGCAAAGGTTTTGCAGCAATGTGGATTGATTGTTTGGGATGAATGCACGATGGCACATAAAAAATCTTTGGAGGCTTTAAATAGAACCTTACAAGATCTCCGGAGCAATAATAACCCATTTGGTGGTGCTATGATTTTATTAGCAGGAGATTTTCGTCAAACATTGCCAGTGATTCCACGATCAACGCCAGCTGATGAACTTAATGCCTGTTTAAAGTCCTCCAATTTGTGGAAACATGTGAAGGTATTACACTTAAGCAAGAATATGCGTATCAAGTTGCAAAATGACAAATCTGGAGACATATTCTCTAAACAACTCATTGACATTGGTAATGGCAAATTTCCTATAGACACCTTGACTGGTTGCATTAACTTTCCTCAAGGTTTTTGTCAGTTAACTAGATCAAAAGATGAACTTATTCAAAAGGTGTTTCCAGATGTTGCTCAAAATTATAGAAACCATGATTGGTTGAGCGAACGGGCTATATTGGCTGCAAAAAACATAGACGTAAGTGAATTAAATTTCAAAATTCAAGAACAAGTTACAAGCGAATTGAGGATATATAAATCAGTTGATTCGGCTACTAACCAAGATGATGTCGTTAACTATCCGCCTGAATTTTTAAACTCGCTGGATTTACCAGGATTGCCACCTCACAATCTTCAATTAAAGGTTGGTTCGGTAGTAATAATGTTGAGAAATATCAACCAACCGCGTCTTTGCAACGGCACACGGTTAGCGATAAAAAAATTATTGAACAACGTGATAGAAGCAACTATACTGAAAGGAAAGTATAAAGGAGAAGACGTTTTGATACCACGCATCCCAATGATTCCGACTGATGTACCATTTGAATTTAAACGACTACAATTTCCAGTGCGGCTTGCTTTTGCTATGACCATAAATAAGTCCCAGGGGCAATCATTAGGTGTTTGTGGTATTAATCTAGAAAACCCATGTTTCTCACATGGTCAATTGTATGTTGCCTGTTCCCGTGTTGGAAAACCATCAGATTTATTTATATATTCACCAGGTAATCAAACAAAAAACATTGTGTATCATAAAGCACTAAAATAAAAATAAAACAGATTTTTGTTAATAATTATGATTCACTGGATTTACAATAACGCGATTACTGAAAATACTTATGTACGTTTTATTTCATTATTTTTTATTTCATCGGCTATGAACCCTATGTTAATAATAATAGTAATAAATAATTAATTATCTCTATACTTTGTAATTGAAGCACCCACTTTATAAATATTTGTCACCTTTAGGTTCCCACTATCCCTTTAGATTATTTTTCAATCAGGTTTGAACCTTAAGTTCCCCTCTTGGTTTGAAGCCCTCTGGCAGACATCCCAATCGGGGTTTTTAGTGGGTCTCAAAAGGGTGACCAAAGTTCGTGGAAGCTAAGATACATAAGTCACCCGAGCTGACCTTTTTCTTTAATTCTCCTGAACAGAACCGTCACCATGATGATAGGGCGATGTGTGAGGATCAGCAGAGTAAAAACGTCTAAAGGTCGAAATATAAACTGCCACATTCCAAATCTATTTGACAGAACGAATTCTGCCGAGTTGTATAAAAATTGTATTTATTAAAAAAAAAAAAATCTTTTAAAATTTAAATGTTTTGAGTTTAACTTTCATTGTATGTATTAGTAAAAACCACCAAATACTTTTAATTATGAACGTCTTAATAAAATGATAAAGTAACATATTAAAAAAAAGGAAAATTTTACGATTTATTTATTATATTATTTAAAATATTAAATGATAAAAAAAATCCACCAGAATTCTTAATATATATAAAACACGTGTCGCGTTATTTGTCCGCGATGGACTCCTAAACTACTTAACTGATTTAAATAAATTTACACACCACGTACAGTTTGACCTAACTTAAAAGATATAATAATTTTCAACTCAATTCATAGTCGCAGTATTATTTTATTGCAAATTATTAGTTTATCATTTTGCAGTTAGCTCTTAACAATTCTAAAAGATGGCGGTATCTATTGACTGGATTGAGTAATTACGAATGAGATATCTACCCTACCTACCTCATTCGTAAGTTTAGTGTTCCAAGTTATTTACTAAAAACTTTGTAATATACAAATAGTGTTATAAACTTGGATAAAATTAAAAAAATAATTATAATTATTTTGTTTTGATTTTTGCTTAATATCGACTATAAGAAAACATTATGGTTTTCATGACAGATGTACTCTGAACGTTACCCCTTAAATAGTTTAGTACAATGTAATATATCAAAAATAATAGTCACAGCAACGCGTGACCGGGTCTGCTAGTACTATAATATACATAGCCGTCAGTAGGTTTAGTTTTGTTGTTTAGTTGGTTTAGTTAGCTTTTTTTCATCGATAGTTCTAAATGTTTTTATTAAAAAAAATATCACAGCAATATGGAGGTTAAAAGAAATAAAAGTTTTAAATAATAAACCTCTTAACATTTAAAGTAATGAAAATTTTATTGTTGTTAGTGAAATTAAATTATAATCAAAATTAAATATATTATTGTTATTTCTCAAAAATTATGACATTCCGATAATACGAGTATGTTAATTCTGTATTATGAAAGTTACATATTTTAAGGTAAGCTAAGCAAGAGTGATAACAAACATAATGTTTAATTTTCTACTCAAATCCTATATTAAGGGACCATATCGAATTGAAGGAAGAAAATAAATAAATGAATAAGAATCGATAGCAATTGGAAAAAATAATAATTTAAAATTGTGTCTAAATACTTGGAAGATTGGATTGATTCGTTTTGGATTGAATTCTTAAATCACAGATAAGTATATATGTTATGATTCCAGATTATATTTTTTATTGTCAAATACTCTTTACAGAAATCTTATGTTTTGTTAATGTTATAAGGATATATTATGTTAATTGGTATCAAAGATTTACACATATCGCAAATATGTATTTATATATAAGATAATCACTTATCATTATATTTCGGTTTGTGGTTTAAATAAGTAACTTAAGGTTTAATCGTATTAATAACAAGATTTTAAGCATCAGTTTATGGAAAGTAAAGCATTTTATCCATGTTTTTACATAATACAATAGTATATAAATAAATAGGACGAAGGAAGGAAGGAATATATTATAACAATATTATTAAAATATGAATTCCTTTGTTGCTTCAGCAAAAAATATTATAGGATTTATATTTTGTTAGAAACAAAGATTTTTACGAAGAGTTTGTAACCATTAAAAAATATTACATTTTGGAACTTATTATAAACTTGACATACTCGTAGATAGCACTGGGGTGTTTTGTTTAAACAAATTGACAAGATCTATCACGTTTTATTTAATTTATATTGAATCTAATAAAAAAAATATTTTATTGAGTTGTGCCTCAACCAAATTATTAATATAAAGGACAACGGGCAAAATGTACCCACCGACCAATAACGACCAGACGTATGTCGTTAGATAGCTCTTTTCATGACTATCATTTGTTATTATGGATGCTAGTCTCAATTCGTTGTGGGAAAAATGTTATAGTTACTTAAATGATATCTTTAAAATAAAAGTTGTTGGTTCTAGATATATAAAAAAACAGTTTTTGTGTAGACTACATGTACTTTCAGCGTTAATTTAACATGAGTTAAATATTAGGACAGTCAAATTGTGAAAAAGAAACCTAAAATAAAAAAAAATCGTTTATTACTGATTAACAAACAGAATTCTTATTATTTAAAAACTAGTCATCTATGTTGTCTACAATTACATCATTTAAAAATGCTGCTGGAGGATTGAATACTCATGCCTTGAGTAACCAATATACAATATAATTGAAGACAAAAAAAAAAAAAAAAAAATACGTTACTAAATACGCCGTTCCGTACAAATAAAGACGGCGATCGGAGGCGCGACGGGCGGCGCGCGGGTGACGCGTACGCAATGAGCATTTCGGCAATTACACCTTGCATTAAGGGTTTACGTAGGGATTTTTAACTTTTAAACACATTTTTTTTAATATCTGGAAGACCCCACAACGATATGAGACTAGCCCCCATAATAACAAAGATAAAATATCTGGAACTAACTACTTTTATTTTATATATATCATTTAAGTAACTATAACATTTTTCCCACAACGAAATGAGACTAGCCCCCATAATAACAAATGATAGTCATGAAAAGAGCTATCTAACGACATACGTCTGGTCGTTATTGGTCGTGGGTACACATCCCATACATTTTTGCCCATCATCCTTTTAAAGATATTTGCAGATTTTTTGCCAAACATCCATAACCTTATATCAATTTTAATATTTTTTTTACCGTGATTTCAGTTGTCTATTTTAGACTTCGTTTAGGACATGGCTTTGAATTTCTGTTTACAATAATGAAAACAAGGACTTGGACTGGACTGTACTGTGATAACGATGGTAAAAATATCTTGTAAAAATTAATTAAAATGTATTGCAATGAGAGCCAAGTTCTATTTTCTTTTGAAAATCTCACAATCTTATATTAAAGTTTATTATTGTCGCTTGTCCGGAATTTTGTGAGTCACACGGTCAGATGAGCGCGTGTGAGTTCTCCTGACATGATTTAATTTTTGCTTCCTACAAAATACGACCACCAAAACGTAAACATAAAATGATTCTTATGCGTAATTACCGAAACATTGATTATAATCAGCTTAGGGTTGATTTCTGTAATGCGGATTGGCGATCGGTTCTTTCTGCCCCTGATGTCGAAACAAAGATTACAGAATTAAACGAAATCGTTTTGGCATTATATGATAAATATGCTCCACTAAAAACTGTGCGAGTTAAGCATTATCCAGCCCCTTGGCTCACTCCTACCCTAAAGAATCTGATGGCGTCTCGTGATAAAGCATATTTAAAATATCGTCACGATTGTACTGATGCTAACCACGAAGTATATAAATGCTTAAGGGCTAAATGCAACAAAATGTGTCGTGCAGCTAAAAGACGTTATATTCATACGAGCATTGAGGACTCTCCGCCTAAAAAATTATGGACTTTTCTAAAGTGTCTAGGGGTAGGAAAAGACTGCAGCAGTTGGCAACCAGCGCTTGATATAGACGCACTTAATGTCCATTTTAGTACATGTCCAGCTTTCCTCACTTCAGAACAAAAAAAACTAACTCTTGCTAGCCTGCAGAAGAAGCAACAACATCAGCCGCCTTTTGAGTTTGACGAAGTGTCAGCCTCAGAAGTTTCTAAAATTATTAAGTCTCTAAAATCTAAAGCAATGGGAAGTGACGGCATTGGATTGGAAATGATCTTACCAATAAATGAACAAATTTCTCCGGTTCTGGCTCATATATTTAACTACTCTCTTCATTTCGGCGTTTTCCCTGCAAATTGGAAGCTTGCTCATATTATTCCCCTTCCAAAAAGTTCGCATCCCACTGACTTCACTCATTTTCGTCCTATTTCGATTCTTCCTTTTCTCTCTAAGATATTGGAGCATATTGTCAGTCGTACCCTTACTAACCATTTACGTAAATTTGATTTAATTAGCCCGTTCCAATCTGGTTTTCGATCTGGGCATAGTACTACTTCTGCTCTGTTAAAAGTTACCGAGGATATTCGTTTAAACATTAATGAGAAAAAGGTGACAATTTTGGTACTTTTGGATTTTAGTAGCGCATTTAATTCTGTCGATCTAGACGTACTTGTCGGCTCACTGGAAAGAATAAACTTGTCAAAAGTTGCTATATCATGGTTCAAGACCTACCTTTATGACCGTCAACAATTAGTCAAATATAATAATAATCACTCTAAACCGTGTCATCTTACATCAGGTGTACCTCAAGGTGGAGTACTCTCACCCATATTCTTCACCTTTTTTATTAATTACATTACTTCGATTCTCACTTGCTCATACCACCATAATTTGCAGACGATCTGCAAATTTACGCTGCGGCTTCGATCACTAATATTGATGACGCTATCAAACAATTAAATGATAACCTTGTCTTAATTTCAAAATGGGCAGGAAACTTTGGTCTTGCAGTCAATCCGCTCAAATCTCAAGCAATTATCGTGGGTAGTTGGAGCTATATCTCTAAGTCGCGCGAAATGGTGTTACCTAATATTGTGTTTGACGGTATTCCTATCCCATTTACTACTACAGTTAAAAATTTAGGTATCATAATTGATCAAACTCTGTCCTGCGTACCGCATATTAATGAAATCAGTCGTAAGTTATTTTTTTCTCTTCACTCGCTTAAAAGATTACAACTTTTTTTACCAATAAAGACCAAGGCTATGTTGGCTAATTCGTTATTATTACCTCTCATTGATTATTGTGATGTAGTCTTCCTGGATCCTTCTTCGGAGTTGTTATTAAAGCTTGAACGTCTTCAAAATGTAGCAATAAGATTTGTTTTCGGTTTGCGGAAGTTTGACCACGTAACTGAGTTTCGCAAAAAACTTAATTGGCTACCGATTAAATTTAAAAGAAATGCGCATATACTCTCACTCCTGTACAATATTCTTTTTAACCCCGCGTCACCAATATATTTAAAAGAACGTTTTAAATATTTGTCCTCCCTAAGTAAAGATCGCTTGAGATCCGGCGCTAATTTAACACTTGCTGTTCCTATTAGCAACTCACATTGCTACTCAAGGTCTTTCACTGCTCAAGCAGTGAAATTATGGAATAGTCTTCCGAGATTCATTCGTGAGTCATCTTCTTTAGACTCCTTTAAGAAAAACGTCCGTAGGTTTTACGAAAACGAATAATAAATACTTGTTGAAATTTACGAGTATATATATATATATGTATATTATTTTAGTTATATTTTTTTATATATTTTTATATAAGTATTGGTTATATTACGACAAAAAAAGCCCATGTGGGCAATATTTTATTATTATGAGTAGCACTTTAGATTAAATTAGTTTTAGTTACTTAGTTCTTTATAGTTATTTTCTTTTTCTTTCATATTATTGCTTTTTTTTAATGTGTTCTTTCACTTTAGTTTACCATGTGATATGTTTTATTTGTTCATTCATCCAGAGGTTGACTGGAAGAGATCCCTTCAGGGGATAAGTCCGCCTTTGTGCATAATTTTTTTTTCTTGTTATACATTAAGCTATATACTTTAGTATTATTTATGTACAATAAAGAGCATACAAACAAACAAAAAAACAAAGTTGAGTAAGTTTTGCAGAAATGTTTTAGTGTACATTATTCAATTAAACACTTTTTTTATAAAATTATTATACTTTATAACTTTGTACTTAAAACTAAAATTAATAAGTATTTAGTCGACATTTTGAATCGATTGCTACTTTTTAATTGGAAGAAGTCAAGTCACCTCAAACAGTTTCTGAATTATAGCTTGATTTTTAAAAGAAACTATATTTTTGCGCGTTTTCATAGGATGATGAAAAAGTTGATGTTGGGATAAGGACAAATATTATCCACCTGTCCTTATCCCGTTGTCAACCGTCCTTGAGAATGCGTTTCGGTAGGATTTTCGTCAGCTGGCGAATAAGTGTCTAATGTCGTGCTGAAGAAAGAGAGAATCAGAAAATTTAAAATGTGTTATATAATATATTTTTAATTACAAATATTCTTATATTTTATCTAATAAAGGATGCCATTTGGTCAAAGTAAAATGAAGTTGGCAAAGAAGGAATAATTGGAAAACTTGATTTCTTATTAAAATCTTTCGCGTTTCAGGCTGTCACTTTAAATTTATCGTAAAAATATAAAGATACGGTTAACTCATAATTACCTACAATATTACTGGACAAATGCTTTATAATTGAAATTATTTGTTACACTTTTCCTATACTGAAATTTATACAAAAGATACAGAAAATGTTAGTTAAATTGTTCAAAAAGTACATTTAAATATTAATACCATAAACTCTGTTGGAATTCCTAGTAAATACGAGGGCCAAACTGAAAGTTTTTAGAACTGGCCACTTAAAAGCATTATATTAAAAAAAATAGTTTCAATTTTGAAAATAGAACTCTTTACCAATATTATTGAGTGTACATTTCATTCATTTGTCATTTGTTTTACGATTTGGCGGCAAATTGAAAATTGTCTGTGCACGTCAGAATGAATTTAAGCCGAAAAATTTTCGTGCAATGATTTTTATGACTTTCGATGTCATTTAAGTCAACAAGAAAGTTATGATAGACTTCGATTGGCTTTTCACGATGAAGCCCCATCTCGTGCCACAGTTTACAACTGGTTTAATGAATTCAAACGTGGTCGAACTAATCTCACCGATGATTTGCGTGAGGGACGGCCTTCTACAGCGACGACTGAAGATAACATCAGTGTTGTGCGGCGTATGATAGAGGCTGACAAAAGAGTGACCTATCAGCAGATTCGGACAAGTCTAGGCATAGGTATGAGTCAAGTGCACAAAATCCTCCATGAACATTTAGCGGTCAAGAAACTTTGTGCCCGCTGGATATCGCATAATTTGACCGAGGCTCAAAAACTCCGCCGTGTTGATTGGTGCCGAGAAATGATCCAAAAATTTAACGGAGGTGACTCAAATGCTGTGTTCGACATACTAACGGGTGACGAAAGCTGGATTTACTGTTATGATCCGGAAACCAAAAGACAGTCTGCTCAGTGGGTGTTTCCTTCCGAAGAGTTGCCAACTAAAATGAAGAGAGGTCGAAGTGTTGGAAAAAAGATGGTGGCCTCGTTCTTCGGAAAGACAGGTCATTACGCGACAGTAGTCTTAGAGGATCAGAAAACGGTTAATGCAGAGTGGTATACTAACAATTGTTTGCCACTTGCCTTGGAAAAAGTTCGAGAGAAACGACCTCGCAGCAGTATCCTCCTTCATCACGACAATGCCTCGTCGCACACCGCCAGGCAAACGATCGACTATTTGGTGACCTCAGACGTGGAATTACTGGGTCACCCGCCGTATAGCCCCGACCACGCACCCTGCGATTTTTATTTATTTCCGAAAATAAAAGAAAAACTTCGAGGAAAACGTTTTATAGACGCCGAAGAAGCAGTGGCTGCGTTTCAAAACGCCGTCGAAGAGACCCCTAAGGCCGAGTGGGCAAGGTGCTTTTCTCAATGGTTCCATCGAATGCAGCGATGTGTTGATGTAAATGGACGCTATTTTGAAAAGTTACAATAAAACTAAGAACTTGCTAGAATGATTAGTTTTTGATTTTCTAAGAACTTTCAGTTGGACCCTCGTATGGGCAAAAAATGCTTCGATACATTTAATAACGAAAGTTATTTTGATAAAGAATATTTTACGATTATTGTGATAAATAATTTCCTGTTTATTAAATACAACATTTTTTGTTCTTTAATATTATTTACTTTGAAAAATATATAGTCTTTTAAAGAAACGTTCAACAAATATTCAAGGATGTCAACGTTTACATCCATTCAAATATGGATATAAAAGCAATTTGAAAAATATTTGAGGGAATCTCAATTATATGTGCGTTATTAATAGTTCAAAAATAGTTGTATAGTTAATTATATTATTAAGGAAGTTCGAGTGGAATTTTATTTTCTTATAAAATAGTGGATATTTAAATTCTAATTAAAGAAGTCATCTTCAGTCCTAAAATAATTTCTCAAAGCAGTCGGACATCTTTAGAGATTAGTGTGAAAATTAAAGCAAGGAGCTGCTAAATAATTAATCATTGGATAAATAAATTTTTGTAGATCTTTCATATTTTCTTTTACATCCTTAAAGCTTCTAAATGTTAATTATGAATATTGTCAATACAATATAAAGATATTGTTTGATGGATATGATTCTCATTACCTAAAAAAATTATAACATTTACCTTACATATTCAAAGCATTTTCTAACTTACGTATATAGTTTACATTATTTTAATATTAATAAAAGTACGGTATGGTCGACGTATTATTCAACAATTTATATTCAAATTTATAAAATTTTAAACTGCTTATTAAAATTGATAAATTCAGAAACATTGTGTTTACAAACTACATGAGGTATTCACAAGAGTTTATTACTACAGCCAAATTGCTTATTTCAATAAGTCATCTCACATTTTAGATAAATTACCGTGATGTCTTCAATAAATTTTTAATTTTGTTATCCAAACGAATCTTTATTAACAACTGAACCGGTTTTTTAACATTATGTTGGTATTTTGTAGAAATATATCTAAACATTATAATGACTAAATGAATCTAATGCGGTTAAAAATCGAGTTATAAATAATAATTACGATTCAATAAATAAAGTAAATATTTTCATATAATGTTATAATTACTGTCTATTTTACAAGCAAATACAACGTGGTGATTACAATAAAAAAATAAAAACCTGCAACGTCAACCCTGTGTCAGACATAATAATTACAAAAGACTTCTCAATTCTTTTAGATCTTCAACCAGCCAAGACACAGTTTTTAATTGGGTTCATTAAGAAAAAATTCTGTATTCATTATTATAAAGACTTTATACTTTTTTTTAAAAAACATCGTGTCTGGAGCGTTCAGCGTTATTTCAGATGCAAATAATTCTGGACTTTATATTTTTATGTTAGTTTTTTCTCGCTTTATAATTATGTTGTAATTGTCAAGTCAAATGTTATAATGATATTATAAAATACAGTTTCTAACGTAGTTAAAATAAGTAAGTATTGTATATCAGACTTGTATGGTTTATTATATTTTTTTGTAGTTATAATATATGTTAATTTATAACGTATATTATAACTACAAAAAAAAAAATACAATACCGTCTAGTTACTTTCTATTAGACAGTTATATATATACATCATTACTCTTAAACAGCATACAACTACTCCATTCATTAAAAACGTTATACAATCAAACGACTAAATCATCGGATACTTGAACAAGTAAAATGTCGTACTGAATCTGCAAAGCATCATGCATATTTTCTATGAGCCTTTTTATATAATAAAATAAATATACACATTGGCGTACACAGGTTAAACCGGCACGATTGTCGTTTGGCGCTTCATGGCTGGCTAAAAGGGCTCGATTATCAGGAAATTGAAAATCTGTTAATAATTCAGAAGTAATCTCAATACACATATTCTAATATAATTTAACATTATCTATTATTTGTTATACAGTATATAGTCATTGTTTTTTGTTTAATTGATTAATTGATTGATATTTTTTAGTTATTTTTATTAATTTGTTAAATAATTAATAAATTTAATGAAGTATTTATTTATAATTTATTTATTTATATATTTTCTATTTTAGTTTTTTTTAATGTTATTAGTATAAGCTATCATATTATTCTAGTTAATTAATTGAACCTACATTAAAGTCTATTACATAAATTTTGTACTGTAACTTAATGTACGGGGACTGTGTCGATACAAATGTTACTTATGACTTTATTGTATACTTGGGGTGTTTTTAAATTAATTTTTTTGCTGCAATACAAGTTTTATCTTAAAGCAGGTAATCTAATAATGTTTGCTGAAAAACTATCTTGTGCCCTACTATTTAATACTTTATGTTATTATTAGCTTGTTATGGAATTAAATAAATTTAAATTTAAATAAAATTTATTTACTTTTGGCAGAAAATTTTTGTAAAATATGTAACGTACATCAAATAACTTGATTTTAACAATGCCGTTATTACTTATTACTCTTGCTATAATATTTATTTAATTTATTTACCGTACATATAATACTGAGATTTCAAAACAGAAACACATTAAGAGTAAAATAGGAGGTATTATAATAAGAAGACTATTATTTTCGGCATCTTAGATTTAGATGATTAAGGATTATAGGAGAGTTATAACAATAAATATAAAACTAAGCATTTATACATTTAATACTTGATATGTTATGTTATTATAATTAACAGAGATTATTTCATGAGAATATTTCATTTTATGTGTAGTTTTTGCTTAATATAATTTCCATGTTTTGGTATTCAACTTGACAGTATATTCAATTAAAAGATAGAATGTAAAAGTTAGCAGCGCATGAAGTGTAGAATAATATATTGTGTTTTTCAGTTTTAACAAATATTATATCATACTCGTATATATTATATGATATAATATTTGTTAAAACGAGAGTATATGTTTTATATTAAAACATATACTCTCTTAGATCCAATAAGAACTACAATTTATATATATAAATAGTAAATAAGTGTATTTTAAGTTAAGCAAAAAGCATTTAAAGCATAAAACATAAATATTGATATAGCTGCTACATTGATACATGATACATTATAGGATGGACGTGTATGCTGAAACATCATACTCGCATATTAGTGGAAACAACAATTCAGCTTTATATTTAGCTGAGCAAATGCTAAATATCGGTATTGATCTAAAATTCAATGCACGAAGCATATAATTGAGTGTGAAATTATTTCTAGTCTGGTATAAATACAAGTAAAGGTTTAGTTATCATTTTTATTTCAATATGTTCTTATATAGATGTAGGTTAATAAAATTAATAAATATTTCTAAAAGTCTGATTATTTATTTTTATTTACATATATAAACTACTTTTTATTGAATGAAAAAAAATAATTATATGCACTATTAGGATAAATGATAGTTATTTCTAAAGTATCGTAAGGTATATTTATAGAATAAATATAAGTTTATCTCGTTCAGGATTTTACTCGTATTGCTTGGCACAAATTTGTTATTTTTATCTCTCCCAGATCAAAGTAATTTAGTAAGATGGGGCAGAGCCACTGAAAAATATTGCAACATTTTTTGGGGAGGCAATAGGAACCGCGAAACACTTGCTAGTAGGGTATAGGGTAAATAGAGGTAAAACCTCGCGTCGCCACGATAGTGTATTAGAAATCTTATGAGACGCGGTTAGTCTTTCTGTAGCAAAAGCGCAGAAGGGTATAACAACCACCAAAATATCAGTAGAGTTCGTAAAAACAGGTTCTTTGAAAAAGTCTAAACTAAAACCTTATTCCATCTTGGGCGCGTCTCCTGATTGGACTCTCAAGATGGAGACGTATGAAAGCAATACAAAATCAACGGGGATGTTTGTTTTTCGTCATCTAGGCCGGACTTATTCCTATACTCAAAATAACTAAGGCGCGTTATACGTGTGGAACTTACTGTACCCTGGGAAACAAACATACCCAAAGATCATACATTTAAATTTAACAAGTATTACGGATTATATAACGAACTAATCAGGAATAAATTTATAGTTAATTTTTACGCTGTAGAAGTTGGAGCGAGAGGAATAACAGTAAAATCTCTCTGCAACTTATTTAAGGATCTCGGCCTTTCTAGAACTATCATCGGTTCATTTCTAGAACGTATTCAAAGGCGGCTTTAGTAAGTTCTTACGATATTTGGTTAGGTAGGGAGAAGAGCGTGAACAGTGAAGGTGAGCGTGTATGCCAATAGAACAGGGGCCCCTTAAACCTACACCTGGGTCGAAAGTCCCAGGCATTGTTTGCGCTCCTCTTCTTAAAACGCGATAGGCCCGGCACCTGCATGGTGAATCCATGGAATGCTGAGATGCTTCGCCTCTATATAATGTCATGAGTAATAAGCTACATTTAACGGCATTACCAAATACTTAATGTTTCTCCCAAGTATTATTCCTGTGATACAAGGTTGATTATTTTAAATATAAAACGAGAAATAGTTTCTTTCTACTAATAATAAAATATGGATTTCAGTAAAATTTTGCCTAACGATTATTTTACTAGAAGATGCTCTACAATATTATACGGAATACATATTTGAATGAAACAATGCAAGAGTCAGTTAGACAAAGCACTTTAGTTATCTTAAAGTTTTGTTAAGAATAATGAGGACTAGTTCAGGGTTTCAATCCGTAAAGTATCATATATTCATATGTGATTATGAGCGACTTTAAAGTTGAAAGTTATTCGTTTGTTAATTTCAGTGTACAGAAATAAAGACGTAGGCGATACATATATATACATTTTTTTAAATCTTTAATGTATTTATTTGCGATGTCAAAATAAAAACAAGTATTTATTATTTGTTTGATGAAAATAACTAAAATAATTTTACATTATTCTTGCGAAGATTATCAACGAGCGACGTAACTTACAAAAATCGTGGTCACATGACGCTAAGAATAATATTCTCATCAGGTTTTCTTTTCCAACTAGATGTGGATAAGTACAAATTGATTATATAAATATGATTTAGATGGAGATTAAGCTCAGGACCTGTCGATTCAAGGGTAAGCTTTAAGACTCTTATTATTAATGTAAATTGTTTATACGTTTATTGACCTATTTGACTTATTGTTTATATGGAAGTTTGAAAATATGAGATTTATTTTTATTTACTTTGCAATTAATTCAATTAAAGAATTTAAAATACGCTACTTTATTATTTTATTTTAAAATCCAGTTCAAAAACTGGAACAGTCGGATAGTATAGAGTAATTTAAGTCTCATCACACCAAAATTAAATTGGACTTTGAAAAGCCACTAATACTTGAAATGATTCCAATTCAGTGCAAACTAGATATTTATGGACCGAGGAGTCCATTCAAAGGAAATGTTTTTTAAATCATTCTAAACTTGTATGATTGAATACAGGTTGTAAATTTCTGTTGAACGTTATTTGATGGTACAAATATGAAGGCTAACAAATTTAGTGACACCACATTTTATGAAATGTGTGCATTGTTACAAGAAAAGGTACATACTCGAGAGCCAAGGGTACCTTAACCGCACGATTTTATTCTTTATTCTTCTTCATGTGTGGGCATTTTTTCGCTATTTCAGCCTTCAAACGATCCAATAACACCATGTAGTAGTCGCTATTGATGGTTTTTCCTTTTTCGAGGTAGTTAATAAAAATTATACCATTCGCATCCCAGAATACGGACACCACCACTTTGCCGGCCGACTGTTGTATTTTTGGACGCTTCGGGTGGCTTTCATCGGTCGTACGCCATTCAGCTGACTACCGACTTGACTCCGGAGTGAAATGGTGAATTCATGTTTCGTCCACAGTCACATATCGACGCAAAAATCCTGTTTATTGCGAGCAAACAGTGCCAAACAGCTCTCCGAATCTTTGATACGTTGTTGCTTTTGTTCCATTGTAAGCAAACGCGGCACCCATTTGGAAAAAACCTTTTTCATAGCCAATTTTTAGTGCAAAATAGTAAATGCACTACCAGTTGATATGTTCACCATCTTAGCTATCTCGCGCACTTTCATTTTGCGGTCACCCATCACGATTTTCAATACTTGCTTGGTGTTTTCGGGAGTTACTGCCTCATTTAGCCGACCCGAACGTTACGTATCATTTGTAACAGCACGACCGCGTTTGAAGTCAGAATACCACCTACAAATGGTTGTTTTCGATGGAGTAAAGTCCGGACAACGTTTTTCAAGCCATTGCTGAGCTTGAACAGTGTTTTTTCCCATTAGAAAACACTGTTTTATCAACACACGAAACTCGTTTTGGTTCATTTTTCACGATTGCAAAGGTAGCAACACTTTAACCACTATAGCTTTCTTGGTTATGTTTCGAATTACATCAAATTTTGGCACATCTTATCTGAAGGTTGGAACGTCTGAACCTTGGTATATAAATGGGATTATTTGCGCCATCTCTACGTTAGTCCCGGGACTTATTGAACGATGTTATAACTTTAAGCAACGGAGGGTATGACTTAGAATTTCTCTGGCATGTAATAGATACTCTAAAACGGATTTGCGTAACACCCAAACCATTATAATTTGCGGTTCTTGCTTGATTACAGACTGATTGATCGAATCAACAATAGATGTTACCGGACTAGTGAGCTGACCCACACTCGATTAAGTCACGTCAAGTTTCGTCTAATGAACGACCATTTTGGTAGAAAGTAGACGTATAAAAAGCAACTATAAAAGGATACTATTATTTCATCTAATTAACAATTCGGTTTACATGACTAGAAAGACAATACAGTGGAAAGGATTATCTTCTTTTCTTTTTTCATTTGGAGACTCTTTCAATTTGAATAAAATGTATTTTCATGGTCACTGGTCGATAAATTTTTAATTTATAATTCAATTATTATTTAATGCACATATTTTCGTGTTAGCACAGCTTAATATCAAAGTAGTAAATGTTATTGGTTAGAAAAAAAAATACATAGATCATAGATAGATATCATAGATATGAGTCAATAATGTTATTCTCTTTATATTTAGCTGTTATATGTTTGTCACTTTATATATATTCAAAATTTATAACTTTTAAAATATGTTATGGTAAACTTCTTCGTATATGCAAAACATTTGAACTATGTATGATTTTTTAATGAATAATTATCATAATAAAGGACGTCCCTAAATAAATATTTTCAACTTTTCTCAACGACGGTTGTTAATATTATAGTTATTAACTTTGCCAAGGACAATATGAAGTAACGATAAATAAAGATCATTAAAATAAATTTAAACAACTATTAAATTTTTATTTAACGTTAATAAAAATTTAATAGTTATGTTGGTGATTTTTTTTTCTAATCAAAAGTGACTTCAAATTTTCTGTTCCTCGAAAATGAGGTCACACCCTTAAAAATTTTACCACTATATTAAAACTTGTTATTTTCATAATAAAAAAATATATAATAAATATTAGGGTAAGCTAACACTAAGCTATATAACATAAAGTATCTAAACTGCTAAGGTGATGTCGCCTCAGAATTCTATTAAGGAAGGCTCAAACTGTTTACGTTACATTGTTGTTGGGCGCATTGTTTACGTTACATTGTTCCTTATTGTGTGAGTCTCTGGACAACTGAGTAAGATATGATATTGTGTTCACAATTTTCTGCAAGCTTTATTAGTTGTGAAATTTTGTATTTTACCTGAAGACGTTATTAAAGGCGACGTTTGTATTTGTTTTTATAATCTGTTGATTTTAAATAACTTAATGTTGTTGTTATATATGTTTACGTATAACAATAAAATGTTAAGTTATTTCTTTCTTATATCTCGTTGTTAATTTATTAATTTTTTTTTATAAATTAATTCATTCTCGTATATTATGTTACATTAGGTAAAAAAATCTGTGAAATTATTACCGTACATAATGTTAATATTAACTTAAATCGTACTAAATTATTATGAAAGTTCTTGCTTTTTATAGTATTAAAATGAAAAATATTTGTCTCCTGGTTTTCAGAAACAGTAATAAATTGCCTTAAACTAAATGCTCCGTACCAATTTATGATATAATGAGAAAAGATTCGTCTTTGATGGTCTTAAATAAACAAAGACCAACCAACCACTATATACTTTCTAAAAAAGATGAGTATATATATTCGTCTCTTTATAAATATTGATTGAAGTAGTTATTCATTACACAGGTTTGAAAAATATACTCTGCTTTGATGGGCAAGAAAATATAAAAAAAAAATTTACTTAAACTTTTGTGTTGGTTTGAAAGCAATGTTTGGGTTGAGTTCTTAAATCACAGATGAATGATTTATACACATATATTATGATTTCAGGTGATAATTGTTATTGTTTAATATTCTTTTCCAGATTTTTATTGAGTAGAAATCTGTTCTTTTTTAATTTTCTAGTAATTAAGACATATAAACCCTTTGGCAACAACCAAAATATTATTGAGGCGGTAAAATAAACTTACAAAGTGGCTGTCATCAGCAATGACACTGCAATGTGCAATTCCGAATTAACTACACGTTTATATATCATATATATATATATATATATATATATTTATATTTGTGTGTATATAATTAATTAAATATGTACTATGTCACTTGTCACAGCACACACTAGTTGTTTATAATTATATAATCACTAAACGTCATATTTAGAAAACTGTGGTTTTATAATCTCGTGTTACAAGTAAGGTTTCTTCATTATTAATAATATTAATTAATCGTTTTACTCAAATACCAACACGAGTACTAATATTAGCTATATTTAATGTCATCAAATTTATTTTTTTTGTTTTGGCTTTTTTTTACTTTTTATTTTGGTTTCAATAATATTTATTTTGAAGGATATTTATAATATATATATTATTTCATTTTGTGATTATTCATTAAAGTACAATTGATTGAAGTATGCTTTATTACGTATGTTTATTATATGTTTTCTATTTTATTATTATTACTCTTTTACTTATATTCATAGAGAACTCAATAAAGTAATAACATTGACTTGGTATAATTTTATTGTGTAAATATCGATTTAGATAAGAAACTTATTTAATTTTAACTACACTTCAGAATTTCAGGATTCTTGTTTGTAGGATAATCTACACAGAGAGCTGTTTGCTTTCAGAAGCTTCTTCAATAAATCCGTCGTATTTAATCAAAAAATTGTTTACGTTCCTTTATTTTTTTTTAAATATTTACAGTATAACGTAAACCATAATAATTTAAACTGATAGTTTTATTTTTCTTTTACGTTTTATGAAACTTAAAATCAGTTATAAACACGTGTCCTCTTCACTTAAGTACTAAGAGAGTATCAACAAATAAACGAGCACTAGACGTTACTCAACTTCACGTACAATGAAATCTCTCTTACATTACGAGCTTCTCTAAACCTCGCAAGCTCTATTTCAGAGGACAAATAAGTGGTATCATCTTGTCACAATCACAAGAACTACAGATTAAAATAAAAGGTAAAAAAAATATTACAATAAATATTTCTTTATTAGTAATGAAAGTCGTGTCGTAAGAGTATTTGATATATTTTCTAAGCTATGTTATTTTTATTAGACATTACAACAAGTTGCTAATGTATAAGAGGACCAGCTCTTAGTTATACCACTACAGTTGGAAAATACATATTTTATCATCATCTTATACCGAAAACCTTTAATCAAAATATTAAATATGAAATAGTTTGTTTCGGTCCTATTTTGAGATGTTAAGTATTTTGGTATAAAGTATTGAAGAATACTCCAACTAATAACTACGAGTATAAAAATGAAAAGTTTGCTCTCCTCTTTTTTACATGTTTTGAATGAAATTATATCCCAACTGTGTGAGTTCCTTAAAAACTAAACTAACTTAAAAAAAAGTTACTGTTAAAGATATTGCAGGATTGTTTATAACATCAGTTGCACGTTACTTTTCTTGCATGACATTAAGTTTTGCGGCAAGTTGGATTTATAAGGCCATTAATACAACTTCTCATAAGATTATTTTGAATTTAACTTAAAAATTACTTATCTTACAGGTACTAAATGATCAATGCCTTTATTTTACGACTTTGATTACTAATCTTAGTATTACAGTAAATTTAGATATGGTTATAAGATTGATATTGATTTTCCTTAATATATTATAATAATAGCAAGCAAATATGTACTTACTATTCTTATTAGGCTGAGAAACTTATTTATATTTTCTAATATTACTATATCTCTTCTTCTTATCTTACTACAAATATTCGTAACTTTGTTTTCTTTTCATCAAAATCATATAAATTAATTAAATTTATTTATAGTCACATTTTAGGAAATTATAGTCACATTTTTATGAAAATTCTGGCATTTTATCCCTTTATTTACAAAAAAGTATTTACATAAGTAAAATTATGTATGTTTAAAATTATGAAAAAATTAATTCCTGTGTTGCTTAAGTAAAGGGATAGTAATTCTAGTTATATTAACGGTAGAAAATATATTATTTTTATTACAAACTTACTTACTTACTTAAGTCTTTACGAAGTCTGTCTTTCCAAAAAATTATCATCATTTTAGATCTTAGTAACTCATAATATCTGTTAAAGCTTTCATAATTCTTAATATAAATAAAATGTTTTATTGCCTTGTACGGGAGCAAAGTTGATGTTAAAAATCTAAAAGTTCACACACAACATGCAATAACTGAATATGATTTGGACAAGTACAATAAAATGATAATATATTTAACGGTTATAATATAAAAATACAGTAGAAATCCAATTTGGGGTCATCTAAATTAATAACAAATTTGTATCTTTAAGGTTCACAAGGTTTACGGTCTTCATACAAACTCGAAACCTAGCCTAGAGTAGATGTATTATACTTAACATATCTTACTGGATTTGTAACTTACTATTAAAAGATATTATATAAAAATACTTTTTTATGAAAGATGGATTGTTTACGAATAAAAAAACAATATATTTTGGTTTACAGAAATAATAATATGTTAAAGCCCTTTTAACACCTCTGACCCTTTTGTCTTTTAAAGTTTGATAAATTATGTTTGATAAGTCTCCAAGTGATTAATTACGTTTATAATATCTATGTGATAGTTTTTTAAATTTTTCATGAAACAATATTTGTAGGTATATAAATACTTATCAAAAAGTTATGCAATATTAGATTAACATACGTGAATTACTCAAATGGTATGACCGTTTTTATCTCATCATTAAGTGTGCTTTATCTCTTTGAAATATTTAAATCTATTTTGAAGTAAAAAAGTTTTTAATGCTAATATTGTGTAGCAATATCTGTAGATAGTCTTGTTATAAAAAAACAAGTGTAAAACTTTACACAATTTGTGGCTTAGTAAGTGCAAAACGCATAACATTGGTGGTTTTTTCAGACTCAATTATGCTTCGTCAAGCCTTCTTTATTAAAACGCAAAAGTATAATTAGTTGCATAGTCCATAAATTTTCTGAAGTGTGCGTCGCATGCAATGTAACTGGTTGACAATCTAGTTTATAATCTATCTAATGAATTAAAATAAAATATTTAACTGGAGCTTTACAGTTCATCAAAATGTATTTGAATTAACTTATTATAATATTACTTTTAATCAAAACTGCAATTATAATAAATTCTCGATGTTATACGTTCACAGCCACAATATATTAATAATGTGGTTGTGTTACGTTGTGGTAAATTAGGGGATAATTGATTTTGTTTGAATGTAAGGCAATACTGGTCTTTTCGTATTGTCACTATGGGCATTTTTTTTACTTTATACTATTTCGGAATTTAAAATAAATAATTTAATGTGACTATATTGTAATCTATACTTATAATAAATCTGTAGAGAGGTCAATTCTGTACATGAAATATATTTACAAAATAAGTAGCAGGGGGTGATTAGTGTTCGATACTGATGCCAAAAATGCAGTTAAAAAAATTTTTGTCTGTCTGTCTGTCTGTCTGTCTGTTTGTATGTTATTTATAGAAAAAAAAACTACTCGACGGATTTTAACGAAACTTAGTACAATTATTCTTTATACTCCTGGGCAGGTAATAGTATACTTTTCATCACACTACAATGAATAGGAGCAGAGCAGTGAAAGGAAATGTTGAGAAAATGGGAGAAGTTGCTTGATTTTTTAAGCTTCCGTCGCGTGTGCAGCCTTAATGGTTAGAGCTACATAGAAACTATGTATAACGGAAATATTCTACATAAAAATACACGAAAAATATTCCAAGACAGCATATATCTACCTTTTATAGTTAACTCACAATAACACGCATAACTCTCGATAGCTTAGCAGTTCGGAGATTTCTTATTATATTTGTTTACTTTTACGTTTATAAAACCAATAATGCTCACCATCATTCCTAATTAAAAAAAAAATAAACATTAGCACCAATTCAATAAAAAAAGAATCATTGAAATCGGTATAGAAACACCAAACTTATACTTACTTACATGAAATACGCCAACAAGACATCGCGCGTGAATAGTGAATCAAGCTATAAGGATTATTTTTGCGTAACGGTTGCCGCGCTCGACGGGGCTCGCGGCGGCAGAGTATAAAAGGGGCGGGAGGCGAGCGCAAGCGTCATTCAATATTTGGCTGTTGATGCGTTCAGAGTGTTGAACTTTATTGACAGACAATAATTGTTATTTTATAAACCGTGCTTATCAGCGCGACTTTTTGTCTTTAAATAGTTTATTTTAATTTCTTTTGTTGTTATTTTCTAAATTAGTTTTAGTTTTGTTTAAATTCTTAACTATTAATAGTTCCTATTTTATTTCTTTTTAAGTAGATTTAGATTCGATTTTTAGATTAGATAATAGATAGATAGATTAGATTATTGTTAGATTTTTAGTTACTGATAGGTTAGTTTTGGGCATTTTATTTTTAGTTTTTTTTGTATTGAGTAGATAAAAGCGTAGGTAGATACTTTTATTAATTATAGTATTCATAGGTATTTTTTATTTATTTTTAAGTGAAGTAGGTATAGGTAGATATTGCCTACTATCTACCTATACTGCACACGTGTTTTAGCTTTATTTTCATTTCTTTTTTTTTTGTACCTAAGTTGTAGGTAGGTAGGTACATATTTCTTAGTTTAATTCTATTAGAATATTAGGTATTTAAGTTTAAATAGGCACTTAGATTTATATTATTTTATTATATAGCAGCTGTACTTAGAACATCTAAGGTTTTTTTTGTATTAGCATAGGTACTTTGATTAATTACAGTAGTTGTAGGTATTTCTTATTATTCATTTTTAAGTGAAGTAGGTAAGTGTAGATAGTATTGCACACGCATTAAGTATAGCTTTACTTTCATTTTTTATTCTTTTGTAATTTGTAGGTACCTACGTACATATTTATAATTCGATTAGAATATTATTTTAGTTTTAATAGGCACTTAGATTTATATTCTATTTATTATATACTTAGCTATAGTTAGGACCTCTGACGTAAGTTTTTTGTTGGGTAACTAAATAGAATTTAAGTTACCGTCGATTAAAAATAAAATAAACGATGCCACCTAAAAAACGACCATCTTTATCTCGAACTTCGAGTCAAGCTAGGAGAATGAGAATGACGCGTTCTCAAGAATCGGAAGAGGAAAGAGCACATCGGTTAAACTCTATGAGAGTTAGTGCCTCAACATCTCGAGCTAATGAAAGCTCTCCAGAAAGAGAGATGCGATTAGCAGCTGAAAGAGCGAGACGAGCTACAACACGGGCTTCTCAAAGCTCTTCTCAACGAGAGCTAAGGCGTTCCATTGACCGGGAACAACATGCGTTATCCCGAGAAGCTGAAACTGCTTTACAACGAGAATTGCGACTCACAGCTGACCGCGAACGGCATACATTATCTCGCGAGTCTGAAACCTTCACTGAGAGGGAATTACGGCTTACAGCTGACCGCGAACGTCATATTTTATCTCGCGAGTCCGAAACCTTCACTGAGAGGGAATTACGGCTTACAGCTGACCACGAACGTCATATTTTATCTCGCGAGTCCGAAACCTTCACTGAGAGGGAATTACGGCTTACAGCTGATCGCGAACGTCATATTTTGTCTCGAGAATCTGAAACTTTTACTCAATATCAAGACCGTTTGACAAATGATAGGGCGCACCATAACATGATTCGATCTCTTGAAGATGAACATGAGCATGAACAACGACTAGAGTCGGGACGCGATTATTACAATTCTTTGAGACAAGAACAATTGATTACTTTATCTAATGAAAGATTAAGAATTGAAAATATTCGGTCGCTTGAAACAGAAGAACAGCGAGAGGCCCGTCTTACTGCAGATAGATTTCGACATGGTCTTAATGACTTAGATATACACGTGGTAGATCAATCTACAAATTCGGTGGCGTGGTCCGATAAATATAAAAGTGGGTTTGCTTATAACCTCACAATTGATTACAGATCATCTTCTGAAATAGGCGATATGAACGTAGTATGTTCCTTTTGTAATGCTTCGAAGTGGAGGAAGGAGTCTGCTGGTTTCTGTTGTTCTGGAGGTAAAATAAATTTGCCTTCGTTCGAAGACCCACCGGAACCTTTAAAATCACTACTTTTAGGGGAACATTTGCAATCCAAACAGTTTTTAGATAATATTCGCACTTATAATAGTGCATTCCAAATGACATCCTTTGGTGCTAAACAAATCTCAGAAGGCCCTTTCATGCCTACTTTTAAGGTACAAGGTCAGGTTTACCATTTGATAGGGTCCCTTTTGCCTGAAGAACAACCTAAATTTCTTCAAATATATTTTGTATCCGATTACAACGAACAGTCGAATATAAGAAATCAATATTTTCCGAATTTAAATACTGAACTCATTTCACAACTTCAGAACATGTTACATCAGGTTAATTCGTACGTATGCAGTTTTAAATCGGCATTAGAAGCCCTTTCTCAAGATGGTAATAACAATTATAAAATTGTTATAAATGCCGATAAGCGTCCAACTCAGGAACACCCTGGGCGTCATAACGTTCCATCCACGAATGAAGTTGCTGTAGTACTGGTCGACCAGGAATGTGATAGGCGTGATATCGTTATACGTTCCAGAGACAATCGTTTGCAACGTATTTTCGAAACCCACAGGGCTTACGACAGTTTGCAATATCCTATGATATACTGTCGAGGGGAAGATGGTTATAATTTCGCTGTATACCAAACCGATCCGCGCACAGGCGCACCTAATTATAATAAAAAGGTGTCATGCCTTCAATTTTATTGTTACCACCTGCAAGTGAGACGGAATAGATTGGTATACTTTCAACGTTTTCGTGGCTTATTTAATCAGTTTATTGTTGACATGTACGCAAAAATTTAAACCGAAAGATTAGTTTATATACGATCTAATCAAAGGCAGCTGCGCGCTGAAGAATACGTGCACCTTCGCGATGCCATGCAGCAAGATAACGATACTGTGAATATGGGTCGTTTAGTTATTTTACCCTCTTCTTTTACTGGTGGTCCACGCTACATGCATGAACGTACTCAAGACGCTTTTTGTTACGTAAGAAAATATGGACGTCCCGACTTATTTGTTACTGTAACTACCAATCCCAAGTGGGATGAAATCACTCGGGAGCTTCTTGAGGGTCAGGCACCGCATGACCGCCATGATATTATTGCAAGAGTGTTTCATTTAAAATTAAAATCAATGATAGATCTTCTTACCAAAGATAACATTTTTGGAGAAGTATTGTGTTATATGTATAGTGTTGAGTGGCAAAAACGCGGCTTACCTCACGCACATATCTTGCTTTGGTTAAAAGATAAGGTTCGACCTAATGATGTAGACAGATTAATCAGTGCTGAAATTCCAGATCCGACTGCAGATCCCCTGTTATACGACATTGTTAAAACTCATATGATACATGGTCCATGTGGTGCATTTAACGCAAATGCTCCTTGCATGCAAGACGGTCGTTGCACTAAAAGGTATCCAAAAGCATTAGTGGATGAAACTGTAACAGGACATGATGGATACCCATTATATCGTCGCCGTTCAAGAGACAATGGTGGTTTTACTGTTGAAAAGCGAATGTCTGGACAACAGGTTACTTTAGATAATAGGTGGGTCGTTCCGTATTCGCCTGTATTGTCCAGAGCATTTCAAGCTCACATAAATGTAGAAATGTGTAATAGTGTAGAGTCAATTAAATATATTTGTAAGTACATTAACAAGGGCAGTGACCAAGCTACGTTTGCGTTAAGAAATGAACATGATGAAGTTACTAGATTTCAGTCAGGCAGATATATCAGCTCTTCAGAAGCTGTGTGGCGGATCTTAAGTTTTAATATTCACGAAAGATATCCACCTGTGACCCATCTGGATGTTCATCTGGAAGGCGGTCAACGTATATATTTTAACGCCGAAAATGTTACAGAACGATTAGAGAACCCTAGACAAACAACTTTATTGGCATTCTTTCGACTTTGCCAAACTGATAATTTCGCAAAGTCTCTTTTGTATGAAGAAGTTCCATCGTATTATACCTACGATAAACAACGAGGTGTCTTTAACCGTAGACGCCGAGGCAGGCCTGTAGATGGCGAGACAGGTATTTTCAAAGAACATGTTCTTGGTAGAGTGTATACTGTTCATCCTAACAACGCAGAGTGTTTTTATTTGAGATTATTATTACATACAGTGCGAGGACCAACATCATTTATAGATTTGAGAAAAGTAGACGATGTTGTTTATCCAACTTATCATGCAGCTTGCCAAGCGCGTCATTTGCTTGAAAATGATCAACATTGGGATGACGCTTTAGCAGAATCCTGTGTTAGTGATAATCCACGACGGTTACGCCATTTATTTGTAACATTACTCACATTTTGTAATTTATCTGATCCTGTCCAATTATGGGAAAAATATAAAGAAAAATTTGCAGAAGACTTTCTTCGGAATTTATCTCACAATAATGAAGGCGCAACTAATGATAATTTTCGAGATCTGGCTATAAATCAGTGCTTATTAGCTCTTCAGGAAGACTTAACAGCAGTAGGCGGTAAATCACTTTGTGAATATGGTTTGCCAACGCCAACCTCAGTCGGAGAGGTTACCAAATAGGGAATATTCCGCAGAGATTGGTTACAACCCAATGGAACTGCTGGTAACATTAGAAAACGGTGTCCCAATGATGACTGCAGAACAACGCTTAGTCTATGATCGCGTGTGCGAGAGTGTGCAGAATAATTTAGGAACAATATGGTTTTTAGATGCACCTGGAGGAACTGGGAAAACTTTTTTGACTAAATTAATATTAGCTTATGTTCGAAATCAGCGTAAAATCGCTTTTGCCGTGGCTTCATCAGGTATAGCTGCAACATTGCTACCAGGAGGTAAGACTGCTCACACTATGTTTAAAATACCAATTAATTTAGATCGCACGGAAAGTCCAACCTGTAGTATTTCAAGAAATAGCGACAAAGCTAAGGTATTGCGTGAGTGTAATTTAATCGTATGGGATGAATGTACGATGGCCCATCGAAAAGGAGTAGAAGCAGTAGACAGAACTCTAAGGGACATAAGACAAAATGATCGACCAATGGGCGGTATTACGGTTTTATTTTGTGGTGATTTCCGACAAACCTTACCGGTAATACCACGGGGAACCCGAGCTGATGAGATTAGGGCTTGCCTGAAAAGCTCTTATTTGTGGCGTGATATACAATCGGTGCATTTGACTATAAATATGCGAGTGAGAACTGGAGACAACGCAGATAATCGTGAATTTTCTGATACATTATTGAAGATTGGTGAAGGTACCTATCCACAACTACACCAAGGAAAACTTATTCTGACACCTGAGTTATGTTGTATAGTGCAATCCCAACAACATCTTATATCTTCGGTTTACGGTGACATAACAATTATATTAAATAGGGACAATTCTTGGCTTTGCGAAAGGTCCATTTTGACTCCTCGCAATGACCAGGCATCTGAAATTAATAATAAAATACTGTCTAATATACAGGGAGAAAGCAAAGTTTATAGTTCAATAAATAGAATGGTTGATGAACAAGAAGCCACTAATTACCCGATAGAATTTTTAAATTCTTTAAGTATGCCTGGACTACCTTCTCATATAATTTGTTTAAAAATTGGCATACCGATAATTCTGCTCCGAAATTTAAGACCACCTCAACTTTGCAATGGAACTCGGCTAAAAGTAACCCAGTTGCAACAAAATGTAATCGAGGCTCAAATTTTAACAGGTTGCGGTGCAGGAGAAACTGTCTTTATTCCCAGAATTCCCATAATACCAAATAATTTTCCATTCCAATTTAAAAGAACGCAATTCCCAGTATCGGTGTGCTATGCCATGACTATCAATAAAGCTCAAGGGCAGACTTTTCGTGTTGCTGGAGTAGATCTCGGTGTTAGCTGTTTCTCGCATGGTCAATTATACGTCGCTCTTTCCCGGGTTAGCAATTCTAGGAATCTTTACGTTCACGTGCCGGACGGGTCGACTCTTAACATAGTCTACCCAGAAGCTTTGCGCTGAAACATTTTAATTTGATCTAAAAATATTAGCAATATATTATCTTAATAAAAAACAAGGAGTTACACGCTGACCGAGTCGTGGGTATAGCGTGGGTATATTATAATATTCTGCGGTTACTTATATTTTTCAACAGTTTTGTGGATTGGCATATTATATTACTATTGCCCTTCTAAAATACGAAAGTGAATCTGCCTGTTACGTCAAAACTATGAGGGAGGACATCTGCTAATTTTTTTTCGAAAAACGACGGAAACGCGGACGAAGTCGCGGGCAAAAGCTAGTATAAAATATATATAACAATGTAGTCACATATAAATTATTTCTTTAAAACATTTTGTAACCTACACAATAATTTATGTTTTTATGATCAATTAGTTAATTACAATATTTATTGCATTATATAAATTTAACATATTTTAAATTTAAGTATTGTAAAGACAATATTAATTTAGAATATAACAGGAAATATTTTATAATACAGACAGACTATTTTATATTAAACTTGAATTAAGATTTGATCACGTCAAAGTAAATTGCAATTAAGAATACTAATAAAAATGTAAACTACATTAAAATTCACTTCTTAGAGTAAGCAAATAGTGTTCTGAGGAACCAATGTGTGTCTTAATTAAACATTAGTCTATTTACTTAGCTGAAATTCTGAGAAGTAAATCTAAGAAGGGATGTATGCAAGCCATTAACAGAATCATATGTTGAGTTTACGCGAAATATACACTTAAAATACATTAATTCTATTAAATAAACAAATGAAATTTAAAGAACGTAAGGACATAGTGAGCCATTCTGTTGAGCGAACAGCTGAACTAGCATCAGTTGAATTAGAGGAATTAATAATTGTAAATGTATATAGGCCACCGTCATCTAGCTTTGAACAATTTGAAAAGATTATGGATGAGGTATTGTTTAATCTATCACATTCTAGTAAAAAGCTAATCATTTGTGGAGACTTCAATATTAATATTCTTGAAAAAAATTCAACAAGTATAAAATTTTTAAATTTATTCAAATCTTATAATCTTTTACACATGTTTATAGAGCCTACTAGAATCACAACTACTAGTGCCACTTGTATTGATAATATTTTTACAAGTGTTATTCCAAATTTTAAATGTTTATTCAATACATTAGATTCCGACCACTATGGCCAATTTATTAAATTCAGTTGTAACAAGATAAGAAAATCAAAACAGAAAGTAAGTTTTATACCAGTGACTGTAGAACGTATTAGTCAAATTAAAAATGATTTAATACACTATTTGCCCTCATTGAAAAAATCAAATCCCAATGTTATGTATAATGAGTTTTTCAATACTTTCATTAAATTATTTAACTTTGTATTTACCACAAAAACAGTGGTTGTTAATGATAAATTAGTATTTAGTGAGTGGGCATCTGCTGAGTTACACAAAAATAGAGAAAAATTATACAATATGTATAGTGAATTGATGTATAATACTAGTAATGAGTTTAGGGATGAGGTAAAATTATTTTCCAAATCTTTTAAAAAACAATGTAAAACAGCTAAATCTCAACATATCAATAAAAAAATAGGAAGTAGCAATAATAAAATAAAAACAACTTGGAAAATAATTAATGAGGAAACTGGAAGAGCTAAATCCCAGAGGATCGACTTTAAATTAAATATAGATAATAAATATGTTACGTCTGACCTCGAGGTTGCTACTGCTTTTGAAACCTTTTTTACTAATATTCCAGTGACTACAACGTTATCTTTAAATTCTTCTCCCGCTGCAGCTATAGGATTACTTAGAGATAATGTATCATGTAATGTGAAAATTTAATTTACGTTCATAAAAATATTTCTAAGTTCAAAAAAAATTGTGATTTTCATAAAATTAATACGAGAAATAAAAATAAACTCGCTATGCCCAACACTAGGCTCCATAAAATAGGTAAATCCTTTAAGGTTAATTGTATACGTTTTTATATTAAGCTCCCAAATGAAGCCTTAAGTTTATCGTTAAATAAATTTAAATTATATATAAAAATAAATTTGATAAAAAAATCCTACTATAGTGTACAGGATTACATCAACGACGGTATGGCCTGGGAATGAATTGTATTATAATGCGAATAACTAGTAATCTCCGCAATTTGTTTTTTGTTGTAGATTAATTTCGTTTTATCGACCTGTTGCATCACACCGATTCCTTAGAAGTCATTACTTGCGGTAGCGTCGGGAGTCGGGTTGCGCTCGTCCCTCAAGAATGTGCGAAGAGGGTGATGGCTGACTCTTGCGTTATGCTGGTGAACGGGTGCTGCTTGCGGTGACTGGTTGTGTAGCAGGCCTATTTTTATTTTTTATTATTATTATCATTATTATTATTTTTTTTGCTATTATTATAATAATTCTTTTTTTCTTTTTTTTCATTATATTGCGACGGTTCTAGTTGTTCCAAAATAGCTTTTAAGATTGACATTTGTGAAACAGTGATCACAATATAAAAAAATATATATCCGGCTGAGTTTGTTGTGTGGTTCTTCTCAGACTAGGATGCGTTTGGAACCCTCATAGCTTTAACATTAAGTTGGACAGTGCTTTTACAGAAGGGCTTATTACGATAAATCTGGTATCGAAATAGGCCCTCCTGACACTTCCATTTTGACGTACACAAGTGATCACTGATAATGATTCAAAGTGGAAAAGATATAAATAAATAAATAAAAGTGGTGATTATAATAATGGCAACGGCTATAACATAATTAATATATGTTATATATGTTATGAGACAAAGTCGCTAAAACAATATATGATTTAATAATTGTTATATGAGGGAACTGATGCGATAGTAGGATAATTATTTTAAGGAGAGGTCAATTTTATTATTTGATTTATTATATCTCTTTATACTATAGACGAACTTTTAATTTTACTCTGATAGAGAAACATTTAATTTTTAATTTGTTATCAATTATTACAATCTTTATAGATAGTAATAATTGATAACAAAGAAATTGACAATGAATCAATTTAATTTAATCAATCAATTTAAACAATCTAATGATTTTTTTTCGAAGTCCTCAATATAAACATTTAAATTTGATTGAGGTACTCTACTTAATTTTTTTTCTACTGTAAGTACTCCTTTATTTTATCTTATAAAGAATGCCATTTATCTAAATATTTAAACCTTCCGCTTAGCTCTACTATAAAAATATAACGATAATGTTAACCTTATTACAATATTTTAATCATTAATCTTCGAAAAATCATTTTTTTTTAATTAAATATTTGTTATCCTATTTCTATTAAAATTAAATGAAACGCATAAAAAACCACACTAACGTAGAATATCTTATATGTATTTTGTGTATTTTTTAACAAGCATTTATTAACTTCTATCGTATGTAATAGAAACTTGGACCTAATTCAAGATGTCTGATTCATTTGAATTTTTAAATGCTTTTTTAAATGCTTTTATTAAATGCTTTTATTTAACTTGACACGTATCGGATCAAATCTTGTAACGAGAAATTTTAATACTCAGACTCAATGAATTTCGATGAAAATTAGAGCACATGTTCGGCTCCGGTGACAATACAAGTAAATGGGGTAACCAGAAGAAAACATCCCCTTTTGACCCCTGTTTGCCACCCCTACGTGTTTTTAATCGCGTTTTCGACCATATTTGCCGAATTTTTTGTCTGTATATCAAAGACCGACGACAATGACAATAATGTGAAAATTTAAATAAATAAGCTTTTTTATCCTTAATTTGTATCTAGAGATGGATTGTCTCAACTACTGTTTCATTTTTAGAGTCCCGTAGTCCATTAGGATTTCTCATTAGTCTGGTAATAAATACTGTTAGAATTGAAAATAAAAAAAACATAACTTGGAATGAATTGAATTTGGAATCTGTCATTTTTAGTCGATTGTGTTTTCTTATTTTCACTATTTTGTGATATTAAAAAAGAATTGCGTGATAATATAACCGAATTGTTGTAATGGCGTTATATAAAGTAGGTAAGGAGCCAAACATAATTCTTAAAATCCTTCGTAGGCTTGCTGTTAGTAAAATGTTTGTGTACAGTCCTATTTTATAGGTACAATGAAACCTTCTCTGTTTATGACAGAAAAAATTTGGCCATACACATAGTTTTCGTATAAAAAAGGGTTTTCGTTGAAAAAATCCGGTCCGAAAGCAAAAGATTTTATCTCGGGAGATACCTCTAAGGTAGAAACTAGAACTTAAAAAAGAATAGGGTGGCAAAATCAAAATAACTACTTAAAAGGTATAGGAGGACCGGTACGTACGGGTACATTTTATTATAATTTTATTATAATCTATATTCCTCATTAATATTTATTTCTTGCATTATATTGCTCTAATTGTTTTAAGTAAAAACACAATTAGCGAGGTAAGTGGTTTCGTATTTAGTTTTTATAATAATTAGTGCTTAGGTTATTACTCGATTTTTTAAGTTTTTAATTTTTCCTTAATGAGACGAAGCTTCTTACTATTCTATGGATTCACCGTGCAGGTGCCGGGCCCATCGCGTTGCAAGGAGAAGAGCGCAAACAATGCCTGAGACTTGCGACCCAGGTGTACTAAAGCCGCCTTTGAAATACGTTCCAGAAATAAACTGATGATCGTTCCAGAAAGATAATTAAAGTATTTTTTTCTTTTAGTTTTGGTAATCAATCGCATACTTTTATGTTAATTATGAGAAATATTTTGAATTTATATATTCTATTTCTGTTTTCATAACGAAGACTAATCGAGTAGAATCTTCAGGATTAAATAATAATCTAAATAACTATTTTATCCAACTGCATTCAGAACTTTTTGAAGATATAGAAGCCATCCAATCCTTTAATAAAATTCGACTGTAGCTTTTACATCCTTCGACTTAATAACCCCTTTTCTTTGCTAGAAATAAAAATAACAATGCGGAAATTTTAATTTTGTTAATAGTTCGCTAGTTTAAATTTCTCTGTGCTGCACCACTACAGTAAATTTATTGACAAAGTTTTCCGCTTCACTATATAAGATTAATTAAATACCGTTGTTGTTGACATGTGGTTTATTTTTAATTAACTGATGCTGTTAATTATGTACAGTGAATCTTTAAATCAATAATTTTAAAGAATTCCTTTCGACAGTTTAACAAATTGTTATTGTTATGTTAATCAAATCCCTAAAAAAAAAACATATGGTAAAGAGCAATCCAATATTGCCAAGCTCAGTTAGAAAGTTTGACAGCGATAAAAATCTAAAACATATGAAATAAATATTATGTCATTAAAGTGTAGTGTATTGTTTCATTTAATAAAATAGTGTCATTTGTAAATGTTATATTATACTGAGGACTCCTTATAATATAAATTAATATTATTGTTACAAGACTCTGGATATAAGGCCTTTAAGAACTTTAAGCTAGTTCTGAATGAGAACGTAGACCTAAGATAATGAGATTCTGTTTCTCTTAGGAATAGAATAGTACATATCATTTATAATCTGTAGAAATGAAATTTTT
This sequence comes from Melinaea menophilus ssp. n. AW-2005, assembly GCA_918358695.1. Taxonomy (NCBI): domain Eukaryota; kingdom Metazoa; phylum Arthropoda; class Insecta; order Lepidoptera; family Nymphalidae; genus Melinaea; species Melinaea menophilus. The sequence continues at coordinate 19,737,059 of OU911041.1, read as the reverse complement.
ATATTTCAATTAATGAAGTATATTACTTGAAATACAAATATGGCATTTTAAAAATAATAAGATGGTCAACAAGAATGGTATATAATGGTATGGTTGACAGACATCGTAAGTAGTGCTCATGTTATATATTTTTTAAATTATTATAGGACCGTAGGTGTGGTGGTGGAAGACAGACACATGCAGAGTTTTGTTTGAGTCGCTGAATATCCGATTTGTATTTGTTGTGTCTAAGCCGATGGTGCAAGAATACACATCACACGGGCGCTTTTGGATGTATTTGGATGTGCTTTTGGATGTACACACACATACATCCAAAAAGTTGAATTAACTATTTTATCTTTTTGTTTAATTTCTTTGCGAGCTTTGATTTGATTTCTAAGTTAGTAAATGCAATTTAAAATACAGACACGAAATAAGTAGAAACACATCCTAATTAGATATACAACCTTAGTTTTTTAAGACAAAATATCGGACAAAATATGGCGGTTATCTTTTTTAATAAAGTCCGCCATTTTGGATCCACTATCTTGAATCATGCTGATTATATAATGAGTACATAGTACATACATTAGTGCATAAAACAAGAAAGTTATATGATTGTGGTTGCCTCATTTGATCAGCCATGATGTGTTGATGAAAAGAACTTCAAATTGAAGAAGAATGACTCATATACATATATTTATTTATTTATGCACTAAAATATTGTTTATATTTAAGTTACAGGAAGAAACTTGTAATATTATTTATAGTGTTAAGTGTGCTATATTAGATAAAAATGATTACATAGTAATTGCCCCGAATTGCTAAATACAGACCATAGTAAGTTTCAAAGTTTATAAACTTCTTACTTCTCTAATATTATATCGGTCTTAGTTAGTTACTTAGTTTTGTTCACTAAAAGTTTTATGTATACTTATTTAGGTTGATCATATTTCAAAACTAATATTAAAATATATGAAAACATGTATAATAATGCTAGTAAAATATGCAAAATATGCAACTTGTAATGCATAATATGCAACTTCTTGACAATAACAGTTACAATAATTATTACAAAAAAATTACAACGAATGAAAGACCAGCTCGCTGATCAACAATCAAGATTTTGTTCCAGTTCGTTTCTTCACGATAATGCTCGTCCACGGATTGCTCTGAAAAAATTACAGGAGCCCTGAATACGAGTATAAATTTTTATCTCTAAAAAAACAAGAAAACTAACTGTTGCGAATTTATTTTGTTGTTTCGATAACATTTTGCAAAATGAGATGACTGAACGTAGTTGGAGTCTTTGGAATAGTTATAGAGAGACATTGATAAATAATCATGTATTACGTTAAGGGATGGCCCTTTATACCCATATTTATTCTCATATGGATGAGTTCACATTTATTTATAAATTGTCGTTTATAAAACGGCAATTTTATAGGTATCCAAAAAAATTAAGGTAATTATAAATAGGTAAGTAATCATCTTAATTCTACTATATCTTACAATACATGAATGGTAAAGACTAAATGTTTCACATTTTTATTATATTAAGATTTATAAAATTGATCATTTTCTTTTAACGAAAAACATCCAAGCTTAACCAATCTCAGTTTTGTAAATTAAATCAAGAAAATAACTACAGAATTTATGCAGATCTAGAACAGTTTCTCAAATTTCAATTCAACTGCATAATATATATATATATAATAAAAATTATTATTAATATTATTAAAATGTCAAGTGTTAGCAGATATCCCACGAGTCAATGACTTATTATTGTTTTTCAAACATAATTGTGACAACAACTGATCAGTTCTCATTAACTTGTAAAACACGTTCATATTTTCATATTAGTCTGTAAAGAAACAACGTTAAAGGATCGGACGATTTTTTATGAAATTTATATTTTTTAGGGATCTGGTATACATTATACATATTATTCCGGAAAAAACCCTTATTTTATAAAAACAAAAATATTGATTTGCTGTAATTTTGTGTACATTTGAAAGATAACAATAGCTTTTTATAAAACTAGGAATAATATTCAGGCTATACTATAAATTTTAAATGAAGATGGCATATTACTCTAGTCGTAAGGGGTGGGGGGAGGTCAGTAGACAAAGTCGTTGATAAGTATAAGTTATCAGTAAATAAACGTAACAAACCTACTTATTATTATCATTATTGTGTGAACAATACATACGTATATGCTATCTGCAAACTGACCTAAGCGAATTTTATGTTTTATGTTGCGAATGTTATTTAAAAATAATATATCCAAATATTTATAAGACTGTTCACTTGGTTATGTGATACTCTATTATATAATACGTGTCTGTAGAGTAGATTAAAGAGGAACCTACCGGATTTGTTATATTATATAATATTTTTTAAAAGGTAGTATTTGCTTGTTAGATATAAATAACAAGAACCTTTTAATTCTTAACCTTCTTTAATGGACGTTTTAATTGAATCTTATTTCTCGTTATTAACTTCAACTCAATTTAAATTTATACCTATTTATCAAACAATAAACAGAATAATTTATATTCATTGTACTCAAGTCATTTATTTCGAAAAAATTATTGCTTTTAATATTATTAACATTACTGGAGTCATTAGCTTGAATCTCGTCGTTAAGGTCCAATACGTATAAAAAGTATTTTATATTACTTTCGAGAAAAAATAACTCAGATAATATAATGCTTTTCTAATTTGTTTCAAATCCTTTACATAAAAATATAGTAACTATAGTATATAAAAATATAGTAACTATAGTATATAACTATGACAACCAAACAAGTTTAAAGAATGATACTATTTTAGTAGATGAAGTCAAAATCAAAAGAAGAATTCATCACATCATCAAATACATAAAGGATATACTTTGTGTGAGAATTAATTAAGGAGATTAATTAAATTTATCGACCTCGAGTTTGCAGCTAACGCGCACACTGGTTGGTACGTCGTGATAAATTCACAGATTATTGGACGTAAATACAGGTGAGATAAATTACTCAGCTAAATTTTCAGTATTGATTTATAATATATGAAGCTTAACTTCTGTTATTACAATTATGCAAAACGAATACCTAATCATATAATATCCATATTATATACAGAACATATTTGTATAGAAATATACTTTTCTTCTGACAAGTCTTAAGGAACCACGTTTTACTCTTTCTTTTTAAGACCTTTTAAATAAGCGTCTTCTGGAAAATATAGCTTAATAGGTTTAATGCAATAATTTAGGGTCCTTTGTTTTAGCGTTCACCTCTTTATTAGGTACTTGATTGAAAAAAAAGTGTATTTAAAATTACTACCTAAATTGTTTTTGAAATTTAGTCAAAACTGTTTTAAAAATCGCCATGAAAGAAAATATACATAAGCAAATTTATGAGTCTTTTTATACTTGTAGATGTTTTATCTTTCTTATCGTGAATTGTAAGAATTTAATAAATCCCCACTAGGGTTTTATTGTGAGTGAGACTAAGTAGAGGATTAAATTCTAATTAAAGAGATTATCTTTAATCCTAAAAGAAAGAAAAAGAGACATTTACTGAATAATGTTTTAATGATAGAAAGAAGCTGCTAAAGATTCATCACCTATACTAATATTATAAAAAGCATAATGTATATTTTTGTATTTTAACGAATAAACTCAAAAAGTACTGGTCCGATTTCAAAAATATCTTCACCAATTATTCTGTCCAAGTAAAAAGCCTTTTAAATAAAAAAGCGGTATTTACGAATTTTTACTTTTGTTAACGCCGACGGATTCACAGGGCACACCTACTTTGATAATGTCTTGTCATCTTTACGCCTTGAATTTTTCTTTTGCATCGTTACCACTTCTTTAAAAATTATTAAACAACTTTATTTATTTAGAATATACATACTAGTCTCCTAGTGAATTGAAAAACTATTTCTTATCGAAAAATATTATTTTTAATCTATACTTCTATTTATAAAATGTATGCTGTAACAAATATTATTGGTATTGTGGTGAATGACGGTTCTCCTCGTATGATCTATGGCGTCTCTTTTAGGTCATTGTCTGAAAAAGTTATAAATATAGGTGGTAATCTCGAGAGCTCGAGTTACATTCTGTCGCTGTCACGCTGTTAGAGGTGTCTTGGGCTGTAACATCGTAAGCGTGTTTCAATGACAAGAATTATATAACATGTTTTTTTTGAGAACATTATTCTGAGGCTCAAACTGTTCTTTTCAGATTAACATATTATAAAACTTCTTCTTCTTAAATATTTTATTCTTTTCGGAACAAATAACACGGCAGCTACAGTTTATATATCAATATTGTCTATATGTAATATGTATTGAATCTTTACACCGAAATTTTTGTCAAATTTCTAAGAACTACAAATGTTTCCTCATTACCAAAAACTGATATAATTTTAATATCTCAAAATTCAATTTATTTTATAAATAACATCGTCAGTTTTAAATGTATAAATCGGCAGGTCTCAAAACTAACTTGGGTATTAAATATTAATAATAAATATGTTCCGGTAAATGTTCAAGAACTAATGTTTCTATTTATTAATTAAAACATGGATTAATAATAACTGACTAACTGTAACTTACATGAGACCTTCATTTATTGCTGTTTGTTTTTTTCATATATTTTTAAATTTTATTTGATAGTGGACCAATAAATAATATTACCTAGACATTTACTTAATAAAATTACACAACATGGCAATTCCATAAGAAAAATTTTACAATATAATACAACTTTATATATATATAACCGCATTTATTAAAATAAATTACAAAATATATCTTTTATTTAAAGCGACAGGTGGCAATGGTAAATCTGTATTTATTATATTAATTTACGTAATTATTATAAGAGACTTCTCCACGCTTTTAAATTCTTTTCAACCAGCTAAGACATAATGTTAATTGGGTTCGTTAAGGAGAACTTAGTCTTTTAATTATAATAAACGTTTAAAATTTTTAAATGAGGACCATGTCTAAGTATTAACGCTTCAGGCACAGTAATAAATAAATAAAACTTCTAAATTAATGTGGCCACTTATGCCAAAAAAATCACATATTTTATAAAATGATAGGGTACTTCTCGTTGACCAGAACTATGAAATTTGATAACTAACACCGGTTAATAGTATAAATATCTTAAAACTATACATTTGTTATGAAATCATAAAAAATGTAGAGTTATCGAGTTGTCAAAATTTCAAGGTCAAGGTCAAGTAAAGTATCATATATAAATGTTTGATGTAAATATATCTAAATAAAATATCAACAGTTACATATATAAAAAATAACTATATACAATTAAATAGATGTGGTCTACGTGAAGGCAATTTTATTGCAGCTTGCCAAATGTGGTATTTGTAATACCAAATCGATTTGAACGGAGGTTACGTAAATTGGAATAACCCAAATTTCTGTGTTTAAAAGTTTTTACTGCGACAGTACAAGAAGTGGCTCGTCTTAAAGCGGATACTAAATATAAATAAACTAAAAATATTTTTTTCAAATGTCAGCCGTAAACACTTTGTGCTACTAAGAAAGTTCTTAATGCATGACTGTTATGGAACTGTTATTACGGCAGTCATCACTTGGATTTACTTTAAGCTGAGAAATATTTGTTATAAATGTATTTTCAATACATCCATTAATTCAGGTTTAAGAGTAAAAACAAATTATTATTTTTTGGATGATAAAATAATTATGGCGTTTATTAAGTAAGTTTTCATACCATTGCATAACATACCGTAACTATTCTCCACTACTCCGTTCGCGTAGACTACAGAAGTGCGGTACATATTCCGAACGTGGGCTAAGAACTACCGTCAAAAACTCATGAAGGAAACAATATGACAATTTGTACACTATACTAAGAAAAATGAATCTCGGTTTTAATTAAAAACACTTTTTAACACTGATAATTCAAGTAATATTAACAGAAAAGGTTGGGCTTCTTGGGCCGTGTCTAACCGAAGATTGACAACTGCTTTCTTTGGTTTCACAGACTTCCTTCACCGAAGTCTACTAGAGGACTACCTCTGACTTCTACGCATCACATGCCACCGATTACGAGGCGAGATCTGTGTTTAACTTTGATCTGGCAAACAGCATGGCCCAGTTGATCATGACGCACACTCGTCTACTTGACGTGGACAGCCATATGCCCTCTTTGTTGGATCTTCAGCATCCCGGAAAGTACTGTCTCACAGGCTCCCCTAGGATTCTATGATTATTGTTTGTTTTTGATGAGGAGTGTAGTGCCTATTCAACGTTCGGCTCGCGCAAGACCTGCGACTCAACGCGTTTGGCTTTGCAAAGTCAGCGAATTGGAATGGAATGCGCTCCTTTTTTGTATCCTACCCATGGGGACTAGTTTGTCTCCCTTCAAATGATTCAAGTGACTGAGCTGCGGCTGTAGCTGATGTGATACTACTGTGAAACCCAGACGTATCACTTGGTGGCAGTTCGCGGCCTTGGTTTGATGCGTCTGTCAGGGGTTTCAAGAGCTGTCAAACGGCAGGTGTATCAAGCTCAGTCTAATGCATTATACTTTGGACAATTATTGGAAGACACCGTCTATCACCCCGGCTTGTAAGAGCTCATCGCTGAAAATATTTTTTTGGCAAAAAACTACCCGAATTTCTCTCTTTTCCTTGGAAGTTCATAAGTCCAGTGGGCCAAATGTTATTTCTCCAATTGTGCTACGAACATGGTGCCCTTGAGTTGACTCCAGTGAAAAAGGCATACTCTATTCCTACCCTAAAGTCGTAATCCCGGTCTCATGTAAGTATGCCCTTGTCCATTCGATCCTTAACAGGTGATAGTTCGGTCCCAGTTAAATAGAAACCTATCATATGTGTATGCGACGGTTGTTGCTCGGGCCCCAAGCTCATGAACGCTGGTGTACCCAAGGCGGCATACTATTCCCAAATCTGTTACTCCTGCACTTCAATGATAAGTTAGATATGTCCATCATACATTAGTATAAGCCGTGTAGGGCTCTCGGGAAAACGTCGACGAGTACCGAAAGAAACTTGTGTATTCTAAGGAGACCTCTCTGGGGATGGTCACAGGATGGGGTGAACTGAACCTCGTTCAGTTTAATCGTCCAACAACACAAGTTTGCGCGTTTACCACTATAAAAAACCCATTTGCTTGTATCTCCGCACTTTAAGAGTAATTTTGGGTCTCGATATTTCGAACGACTGTCGGTTTCGTGGTCATCTGGAGAACGAGATCTCAATGAAATTAGGAGTGATCGCCGCACAGCTTGTAATCGCTTGCAATAATAGCCGTACCACCTGGATGCGTGGCGATCCTCTACTATGCTGTTTTCAAGGACCTTTCTTCCTTTTACTACTTTTTTTTCTGTGCGGGTAGTTGACAAGTTAACAACAAAGAATCTTGCTCTCGTGATTTTTTATTAAAAAATATAGTTTTTTTTAATATTTAAAGTACTAAATGATATAAATTTACATTGATAAAGTTCCTACATTACCTGGCACACTAATTTATAACTAAACTCAACACAAGAACAAATATGGATTTACACACACAACTCACTAAGAACATGGAGGAGATGGTGACACTATTTGAGTCTCGTATGAACCAATTTGATGAAACACTGACACAGTCTCAGTCACAACCATCTTCAAAGGCGTCAACGGCTGGTATTGGTGATCTTAGTTCACTGATCAGAGATTACTCAATCTTCAAGGAGTTGATTTGGAAAGCCCTTTCCATGCTACGTCATCAATTGCAATTACTTTCATCTGGGTTTGATGGACATGAGATGCTATCTCGTAGAAAAGTGCTTCTGTTTCATGGTTTACCCGAGGATAAAGCTGATATCTCACAACTTATAAATGACACTGTGTGTAACCGGATGAAGTTGGTGGACATAAACTCCAGCTGCATTGATGTCATCCATCGTCTGGGTCTTAAAAAGGACAAGCCAAGACCGATTTTGGTGCGCTTCACAGCTTTGAAGTTTAAAAGTCAAGTTTGGGCAGCTAAGACTACATTGAAGGGGTCGAGCATCACAGTTTCCGAGTTTCTTACGAAGCCTAGGCAAGAGGCATTTGTGGCAGCTAGAAATCATTTTGGGATGAAGAATTGCTGGACTTCAGATGGTTTCATAGTCATTGCTCTGCCTGATAAAACGAGAAAAAAGATCGTGTCTTTGCCAGAACTTCAACTCTTGACTAGCAGCTTTCCTCAAACACAACATTCAGCTCAAGAACAAAAAGCTATGAGAACTCGCCGTGGTATCAAACACTCGGGTAAATAATATATATTTGTCAACAATTTTGTAAACACAATATCTTTGAATGAAACTTCTATGCAAATATTGTTTTCTGGGCTTGATTTTTTTTTTATTTTGTTTGTTTTCAAAGAACAATTACCCTATATTACTTTATAGTTTCAAAAGTACAATTTACAATATTTTCTATGTTTTGACAGTTAGTCAAGTGACAACTTAATGTCAAAGGTAGTTTAGTTCAGTAATAAGCAATTAAGTCTGATGAGAAATTATTTTTAACCTTAATTTCATTACTGTTATTATTTATTTTTAAATTTAGTGTTATAAATGTTTTTAGTTTCCTTGATTATTATTTTTATTATTTTTTTTTTATTTCGTTAAGACAAAGTAAGAATTTATAATGTTCATAGTATTTTTTTTTGTATGTTTTATGTTGTTCCGCCATTTATTTTATGATGATTTGTGTATAATTTTAATTTTAAAATTTGAGTAATGTTTTTTTTTTTTTTAAACAATATGTTATTCCTTTTGGCCAGGTGGTGTAGGTTATGTATAGTTTATATTAAGTGAATTTTTATCATCAATCTTATTAAATATTTATTTATATTAATATATAGTTATATATATATATATATATATATTATTTTATTATATTATAATATGTCCGATTTATCTATTTTAAATATTAACGATGATTACTTTTCATGTTCATCTTCCGAGAGTTTCCATAGCGCTGACAGCAATTTTTACACAGGCAACGATTCTTTTTCTCTTGACTCAAAACTTCAATCTATTTTCCTTGGTAACAATAATTCTTTAAATTTAGTTCATATTAACGCACAAAGCATTCCGGCTCATTATTCTGACCTTCTCGCATCATTTAGTAACGTCTTAGTTGATGGTATTTTAGTGACAGAATCATGGCTAAAACCTTCTCTGTCATCGGTACTCTATTCTCTCCCCGGTTTTACTCTGATACGTAATGATCGCACTGGTAGAAGAGGCGGTGGAGTCTGCGTTTATCTCAGAGATAGTTTAACGTACAGAGTATTAAACCAATCTGATTATAATGCTTCTGAGTACCTAGAATATATGTTCCTTGAAATTTCTATCTCACACTCTAAACTTATCCTTGGTGTTGTATATAGTCCTTCTCTTACTGTTAATTATTTTAGTGAACTTGAATCTCTTTTTTATAATTATTTACCTTTGTACGATCATTTCATTCTCATGGGTGACCTGAATACTTGCCTTTTAAAAAATGACCACAGATCAAATAAGTTAAAATCTCTTATCTCCTCTTTCAATTTATCTATATCTCCCCTTTCGGCAACCCACTTTGCTCCCACTTGTCAACCGTCCCTTTTAGATATTATAATTGTGCTAAAATCTGCGAATGTGCTAGAGCACGGTCAACTCACAGCTCCCTTTTCCTATCATGACCTTCTCTTCCTTCGCTACAATCTGTCTGTTCCTAAACGTATGAAGAAGGTTATTTTACGCCGTAATTATAAGAATATTGACTGGGAAGCTCTCAATCGAGATGCTTTGAATCTGGACTTGACAGTAATTTACAAAGCAATCACCGTCGATGATAAGGTTGATGCTTTAAATTCGGCCCTTATTAAATTATATGATTCACATGCTCCACTTAAACCAATAAGGGTCAGACATCTTCCAGCGCCCTGGCTTACTCCTTCAATTAAAAAAATTATGATTAGTCGTAACAAAGCCAAAAACAAATCCAAAAAAGACCCAAGCGTTGAAAATGTCTCTAACTATAAAAAGCTGCGTAATCTCTGTAATAGGATGTGTAGGGACGCTAAACGTCGTTATATTTTCTCTTCTCTCGAGTTCTTATCTCCTTCACAGAAATGGAGATTCTTTAAATCACTGGGTGTGGGTAAAACCTCTGTAAATATTAATAAACACGTAGATTTAAATTCTCTTAATGCTCATTTTTCTTCTCTATCATTTAAACTTAGTGACGTCCAAAAATCCTTAACTCTTCAAAAATTGGCTTCTGCCACCCCACCTAACTGTGATTCATTCGTTTTCCAAAACATTGCGGAAGCTGACATTAAAAAGAGCATCTTGTCTATTTCTACAAAGGCAGTTGGTCATGATAATATCAGTCGTGACATGCTTATTCCTATCATTGATATCATAATTCCCTTTATTACTCACATTCTAAATTTCTCACTTTTAACCAACTACTTCCCCAGTGCTTGGAAGTCTGCGCATGTCATACCACTGCCCAAAACTTCTAATCCAACCTCCGTTTCTAATTTTCGTCCAATCTCAATTTTACCTATTCTTTCTAAAGTTCTTGAAGACGCCGTCTACAAGCAACTTACCTCCTACTTATCTGTTAATAACTTACTTAACCCTCTACAATCTGGTTTTCGTCCGTTACATAGTACCACGACGGCCTTACTTAAAGTGACGGAAGATATTCGGTATGCTATGGACAATAAAAAATTAACAATCCTTGTTTTATTGGACTTTAGTAATGCCTTTAACTCTGTAAATTTTGATATTATGCTAGGTATTCTTCGCTCTTTTAATGTCTCAGCTCCAGTAATAAATTGGTTTAACTCCTACCTTCATGGACGTCGGCAGAGAATCTGTGTGGATGAGGCCTACTCAGACTGGGCAGAAACCTCTGCTGGCGTACCACAAGGCGGCGTTCTATCTCCTCTTCTATTCTCTTTATTTATTAATGAGATCTCTAAAGTCATTTCTTGTCACTACCATCTCTATGCAGACGATTTGCAGCTGTACCGACATACATCCCTAGCCGACCTTAATGCTACAATTGATTTAGTTAACTATGACCTTAGGAAGATTAAGCAGTGGGCCGAAGAATACGGCCTCGTTGTAAACCCGCTAAAATCACAAGCCTTAATTATAGGCAGTCGGCAATTGCGTAATAAAATTAATAATCCACTTTCATCCTCTATTATCTACGATACTATATCCATACCTTTAACAGAGCAATCAAAAAATCTTGGCATCATTTTTGACTGTCATCTCTCTTGGGCACCGCAAATTGATGAAATAAGTAGAAAAGTTCATTACTCTCTTCATTCTCTCAGACGGTTGCAGAATTTCCTTCCTTTACAAACTAAAAAAATGCTATCACAAACTCTTCTCCTCCCACTTCTCGACTACGCTGACGTTTGCTATCTAGATGCATCCGAGGAGCTACTTGATAAGCTTGAACGACTTCAAAATTTGTGCATTCGTTTTATTTACGGATTGCGCAAATTTGACCATGTATCCGAATATCGATCACAATTAAAGTGGCTCCCTATTCGCCTTCGCCGGAATGTGCACATTCTATCACTTCTTTTTAATATTTTAAATAACGCTTCCCCCCTTTACTTGCATGAGCGTTTTCATGTGACGCCTCCAAGGACGAGACCATCACGTGAATGCGTTATTTTAAAATCCCTAGTAGTGCCTTTTTACAACTCTATTTTTTTCAAAAAATCATTCTCGGTTGTTGCAGCTCGGCTATGGAACTCTCTTCCCCAGAGTATTTTGGATGGTAATCCTTCCCTCAACTCTTTTAAGTTAAGAGTTAAGCAACATTACCTATATTCGGAAAGATAACAAGTATTTCTGTTTACTTTATTATTTTTATATTTTTTATAAATTTGTATATATTTTACTTTTATATATATATGTATACATGTATATATATATATGTGTGTGGGTGTATGTGTGTGTGTATAGGTATATATAAGTATGTATATGTCTAAGTATTTTATTTGCTATATTATACAGATAATTTGTTAAATAACCGTTAAAAGATTAATCTATTTTCAATACCATTCCTTTGTTCTCTTTTATTTGTATTTAGTATAAGTGTACCGCACTATCTCGTACTCCCTCTCTCACACCAAAGGGTAACTGGGAGAGATCTCTAAAAGAGATAAGTAATCCTTTGTACTACATTGTTTTCTGTTTTTTTTTTGTATTTGTGATTTTTACTGGTACATAAATAAAATAAAATGTGGAACGGTATTCCTTCGGTGGTGTTCCCGAATCGATATGACATGGGTGCCTCCAAGAAAGGCATTTACTCCCACTTCCAAGGTCCGCATCATCCGCTCATGCCATTTGTCGAATATTGCAAGAGTTCGTTGGCGGCGCTGAACACCTCTCATCGGTGACTCGCACGCTCTTTTGGCTTTCTCTTACATGAAAATAATAATTTTTTTTTTTTTTTTTTTACTTATAAAATGATACATACATGCATGCATGCATGGGCTTGTATGAAGAGGTAGATGTCTGTGGCCGAGACGAAAGAGGTAAGCAGGGACCGTAGCGTTTGGGGCTCCGTCGTCTCTGGCTACCCCGCAAGAGATATGGCGTGAAGCTAAAGTAAAGTAAAAGTAAAGTATAAAATGATATACATAAATAAAAATTATTTTAGCTTTAATGTTAATATGTGGTTGTTTTATTTTAAATCTCATAATAACTGACTGGTACCCATAAAATGTAATCTACAATATACATGATCACTTTAATGTTAAATATGTCGTACGTAATGAAATATGAAATTTAAACCTTTTCATAAACATTTTATACATTCAATATTTCTCTTGCAGCTGTAAATATAATGAAAATTTTATTTTGAATTGTTTGAAGTAGCATTAAAATTATAATGTTATTCTTATTTCAAAAACATATTTATTCCAATCGTTTACAGTTTGCTAGTAGTATTTTTGTTTTATTTTAGTTCGATTGTTGTTGTAAAAATACATTTCATTTTATCGTGTAATAGTTTTTATAATTTATTATGTTCAATCACATATAATATAATCAATTTTGATTGTTTTAAAATTTTCCAAATGTAGTATTATTAGTACATAATATTTTTATAATAATCTATACTGATATTATAAAATAAATTTAAAAAAAATTGTTATGTACAAAAAAAAATGTTAACTTTTACCAAGGTGTAAAAAATCTTCTTAAAAATTCCCTTTCTTCGCGAGGGCTGCTTAAATAGTTAAAGATATCTTATCTTTTATTTAATTTTGTAGAAATTATGTAGTAATTAATTATAGGACTAAAAATATCTACAAAGATGTTTACCATGGTGTATATCTATCTATAATCGCTAAGTTCACGCACTTTTGAATCTTCAATTATTACAAGAAAATAGTCTGTGAGTAAGCTACCATATTACTTACTTAATTTTTTTTTATATATGCTTCAAAGAGAAAGATTCCAACTTTGAATGAGCATGTAAATAGAATATGGCCTAGAATAATACATAGGCTACTTTTTACAGCAGGAATCTACCTAATCTTCAGGAAAACCTTATACTCGTAAGTCAATATTTGGGAAATAGATGGCGCCATCTATACTATTAGGTTTTGCACAAAGTTAACGCGGTCAAAGCTACGTGGGACGACTAGTATTTTATTAATCGGTTTCTTTGTCCTATGTAATTCTGTTGCATTTTGGGTAGAATTGAATATTGATCAATATCCGTAGCTACGAAAATCACTTGTTTGAAATCCTTTTCTCATAATAAGTATACTGAATGAAATTATTTGCTCAGAACAGTTCCGATTTAAAATATACATGTAGCTATCGATGTTTATTTCTGCTAATATTTAAGTGGCCCTTAATTCTGTTTTTGAGAATACAAATGTTTATATCTTGAACTAATCTAATTAGTTTTTTGACTATTCATTTTGATATTGGTATTTATATTTTCTATTAAAAGTGAATTCCAAGCTCTGTTTTCATTTTTCTGATTATTTACTTGTCTTACCACTTAATTTTTTTTCCATGAGTAATCCTAGGAATCAGTCGAAAGTGTCCGCCGAGGTATCTATAGTCTTTGATAAGGCTCAGGTAATTTTACAAAATACACTACTATTATTACTACTACTTACATAAAGTATTTACTTAAAATAATAATGTGTACATCCTAAATCCAACGCAAGGTTTTCTTACAATTATACACAAGATTTTACTGACTATATTCTCATTAGTTAGAGCTAATCTTATAATAATACATTTGTTTTACTGTAAGAAATAAAACATTTTCGTAATAAATGTATTAACTAACAGTGTATTAGACTTTCAACTTTAAGGTAAAAGAGAAAAGCGAACTAAAACATTATCATCATTTTTCAATGTTAGTCAGCTAACTTAACTCAACCTCTGAAGCTATAAACCTAGGAATTTATATACTCTAGACATTAACGAAATAACGTGGTAGGGCAATATATGTAGTACTTGCCGCTAGCGCTTGAAGACAGATATTTGTATTTAGATTGTAAATTAATGTGTGCATGTGTGTTAAAATCGCATGTGAAAAGTAATAGCTTCTAATATATGTTTAATTACTATACAATATTACTATACAACTATTACTTACTTAACTATTTTCCAATTTATTAAGGATTCTCAGTGATGTTTCCCGCAACATTGGATTGTCTTTTATTATTTCTAGGTATAATAATAATATTACTTTAGCAATACATTGTCTTTAATACAAATTATGTTTTTCTTCTTACGTAAAAACTTTAAAATATTTGTTATTTTTTAAACAATGTTTCTCATAAATATGTTTATCTATAAAATCTTCTTAGAAACTTTTCTAAATGAACGTTATCGGTAAGCTTATGTAACTTTTCTTATTACTCTGACAAATTTTGCTCAGTTTATCAGTTTACTCTTATTTACTGGATAAATAGGTTTAGGTTTGGCCTAAAGACATTTTAAAATATATATATTAAAAATTAAACTACATGATGCCAATTTGGAGGCTTTATTCTAAGTGATTTAATAATACAAAAGACTTAAAAACATATTACTGTGGGAACGATGTAATATCATCCCACAATATACTTAGAATGCTAACAATGCATTTAATTTAAGATGGAGGGATGCGGTCCACATATATATAGGTTGGTCGATACAACTTAGTATTTAACAATGTTTTGTAACATTACAAAAATTATATCATTTATTTTATTACTAAGATAATATATAATTGGAGGCATAATGAATCCGTCTATTAAATTAAATTAAATTTTGATTTTTTTTATACATTCCAATTATTTACCAATTTAATACTGTACCATATATTGCTTTTAGACTTTCACTACCAGTGTTATGATTTCAGTCACGATATTCATTCATTTATTAAACGTAACGAAAAAAGGTATACTTTTTTACATTTTCTTGTATGTATAAGAATATTATTTAGTTAAGAAATATAATAAATATTTTTTAAGTATAATACACTTTTAGTTTATAAAAACATATACATGTAAACGAAACTAACAAATCGTTATGTTACCTTACAAAATCTAAATTCCTTATCAAGTTAAAGACAAATCAAAAATAATCTACAGGATTACGAGAACATGTGAACAAAAAAGTTTTATCGGTCTCTGTTCAGAAGTTTTTTTAAAGACTATTTTGAGCTTACAATCTGCTAGATAAGTACTTGACTTATACTTTTACTTTTTACTTTAATGGTATATTTTTATGAAGCAATGGTTTTTTTTATTTACCTGTGACCAATTGGTTTAACAATTACTAATATATTAGGTTCTAAGTATAATATGATTATAATCTACAATGTTTTTAAATATAATGATTTAGCTGTTTATTAAAAAAAAGAATTGAGGTCAAAAAAATTATATAAATATATTATAACGTTAAATATTAAAATCTTACATCAGGTAATGTATTTTGTTTTTTTTAAGTTCAAAGCTTCTATTTCTTTGATACATATATTATTCATACAAAGTATTAATATAATCCTATGTCTATTACGAGTATTATAATCTTAGTGATTTGTTATTGATATGGATTAAGTCATTTATTGGTCTTATAAGGAAATTAAAAAATTTATTAATGTTCTTCTCCTTCTCCTTTTCGTTCTGGGTCCCTATTGATAGTGCTCAGATAAATGACGATCTGCCTCGGGGTCGATGTGTAGTCTTAATATTAGATCTTAGTTATCTCGTTACTGGGGTCTCTGAAATATTGTTAAAGATCTGTCGACATATTCCTCTCGAAAAGTGCCTTTATTTGTCATTGGCTATTTATTTTATTAACCTCCTGTTTTATCATCAACATCAAGTTACAGTACAGTCCAAACAGCAAAAGAGGTCTGACCTGAGGTTTTGTAGAGAAATTATTTCGTTTTACTTGTAATGTTAGTATCGCGTAATACCTTAGTTGGTGATCTTAATTTTAATTGAGTTGCATTAACTCTGCGGTCTGCTTGGTGACGGTGGTGATATTGGACAATGCAAATATCAGCAGTCAGTACAAAGACAAAGTATTAATTAACGATACTTATGACAGACACGTTATTTTGGGTCAATAATGTTTATATAATTTTTTTCGAATGTTATATTTTTCCAATATAGGCGTTTTGAAACACGCACTACTAAGTAAAAATCTTCTAATAAGGATAAATGTACAAAAGTAAAATGATAAGGAATGATATGGGGATATTAATAGGAAATACAAATAGGAGTACAAATGTAGATAGGTATATGTATATGAAAAGCATAAAAATAAGTATATTGATATAAAGTAATACATATTTATTTAGTATACGGTATTGTGTTTTATTGATGTAACAAACAATAAAATACTTTCAAACAAACAACAAATTCGTCAAACCCATATTTATCACTGATGTTCTGGTAATATAGTTCCCGGGGCCGATTGATACAAGCTACCAGAAAGGTAATCAACCGCTAATATCCATATTATAGATTGATGATGTAGACTTGTCAACACTTTTTAAAAACCTTTATAACCATTAATACATTAGAGCTTTTCATTAAAACGTATTTAAATTAAATAAGTAAATATAAGAATTGGCCCCCTAAGAAACGGGGAACATGATCCGAGGTTGATGTTAATACTCACATTGATGAATCAGTCTACCCCACTCATCTTGAAAGTGAGAAAAAACTTCTGATTTAATGTTTTGAAGCTAATGTATTAGAGTGATGAAGTGGGTGATATTGTAAGATAGATTTGAATAATCATTAATAAAATTTTCACTTTACTTAGGTATAATATTGTTTCATTATTATATATATTTGAATAAGTCTACGAAAGTTCATAATTTTGAGACATAAAAATTGAACTTTAGGATACGATATGTATACGGATGTTCATTTTTAATGCTTAAACAAAATTGTATTAAATTGTGAATATTCCATGACAAAATTAAACCTCATACCATATAACGATGGAAAATATTGCGAAAAGTAAACAAATTATCATAAGTAATGTGGGTTTACTTATTTAATTAAGGCTATGATTATAATAAAAACAAATATCTAAAAATTTGGGTTGGAAGGGGTAGAGAGAGTATGTAAATGAAGTCGCTTTGAATCAAATTCCATGTATCCCTTTATAAAAGTTGTTTTTCATTACAATTGCACAATTAAGACTGCTAATTGTGGCTTTGTAAATAACTGCATCAATTGTTAAGTAAAAAAATATTTTAATTAAAATAATTGCTACTTTAAATCAGAGATACTTTAAAAAAAACATGATAATACATTTCGTATCGGTGTATCGTAAGGCAGAACTAAATTGATAATATTAAAAAAAAAAAATTCGTGAATAGGAACATCCAACTAATATTTTTTCTGATATATTTTGATTCACCCTTCGTTTTTTCCAAACGATAATTTCAGAGCTGTTATAGAAACGCTGTGTTTGTTAACTGTGTTTAAAGACCAGAACAAACAGCAAACGGTCACAAAAGATATTTACTTATCCCTAATGCTACATATTTCGGGAATGCTTCAAGAATATTTTTTCATTAAATGATTGGTATCTGTATTACAATCAACATTTCCGTACTTTTATGGTTTATTTTGAATACATTTAAAAACCAAAATTAAAACTGGGTTTCCTTACATCCTGTTTGATAAACATTTATAACATTCTTCAACTTACAAATACTTCGTTAGTATATTTATATAGTTTAGGAGTAGAATTTAACATCATGTAAATGTAAGAACATCATGGAAATAATAGTAGCGAAGTTAGTTATTCTAGCCTCCTTTGAGTACTATTCCTTCCTTTAATTTGCAGTATCTTTCACATTTCAATTATAATTGTAATTTAATACTCAGTATTATAAAAGTACATTAATAATACAAGAACCTAGGAAGTCTCTTATCGTTTTTTCAGCAGAGACCTTTTGTTTGGAACTGTGCAACAAAAAACTGACATTTTATACGTACAATGTATGTCAATTTGAAATAAAAATGTTGACTTTGACTGGACATCTCAGAGAGTCGCGCGAGAGTGGCAGCTTTTGGGTCGTCAGACGTCTCGTACAGATCTTTAATACTTGTCATTATTAAGGATCATATACATTCTGTATTGTATTAATTTTTAATTTTTGCACCAGTTTCAAGAGCAATCAACCACGATATTTGTTGAAATTCCATAGCCTTTCCAATACCTTCACGTATTTTATGAGAGGCTTAAAACTATCAAATATGTCAAATAGGATTTCCTCCGTTATCGCGGACCCATTGCTGTAGAGATTTTTAATAGTTTAATATTTGTACTTAAATATTGGTATGTATTCCAAATGGTAGGTATTAATAGTCCAGTCATCTTAGTATGCTCGGAGAAACAAAATTTTTATATTTATAATTAAGAAATAAGCTTACATCTGTTTAGAAAAAAAAGTATGTTACTTATTAGAAAACTTATTAAAGAAGAAGAATATTTAACAGTCCTTAAGAGATATAATTTGAAATAATTTGGTAAAATTTCATGTAAAATATGTAAAATATGTAAGGATACTTTATAATTATTAGAATAGATATACATTTTTTTCAATCATATTTTTGACAATATTTATAATTAGGAAAAGCAAAACTGATTAAATCAATTTATAGACAAATTAAACAAATGTTAACCTAATAAATACGTTCGCTTAATTTATTAAGATTCGATATTTTATTTTCAACAATCATAATAGATACATATTACAAAAATGTATTTTCATTACACTACTTGTTTGGGAAATTTATAGATAATTGTCGGTTTCACTTGGCAATTCTACGATTGCACTTGTACAATTCCAAATAAATAGATCAATCACATTTAATTTCCGTTCAGAGGAAATGGAGATATAATAAACTGTTCGTCTATTTGAATAGTCTTAGGAAATGGAAATATAGAAACAATATACATAAATCAAAAGATTCTCGTTGGCATTTACAAAGTCTAAAAGTATTTCGATGTTAAATACTTATAGAATAATGAATTAGTTTATATTAATTTGTAAATAGTGTAACATCCTAGTATTTTGAATATGATGTTTTTAAATTATGATTTTTGTGAGATATTCAACTACCAAAACAAATAATTTATTTCATTTGTCATTTATAATTTATAATTATTTTTAAGTCATCTGTTTACTTATTAACATTTTTTACTTTACATATTTTCAGATATATTATTCTAAGCAAGTGTCAACGAACTCCTTATACTTAGATTAACTTTGTTTTCATTTTGTGAAAAAGTAGGTGCCCTTTTAAGATTTGCATATGGACTTTTTAGACAACGATACAAGTGGTTTTAAAACTTTTTTTAAAAGGATAAAAGAACATTTATTGAGCCCGTAGTGTATTTTTTATACATAAATTTTATCGTATTTGTTTTCTCCGTGGGCAGCTATTACTAAGTTTAATTAAAAAAAAACTGACTTTTTATATGGTTAACAAAGGGTAAAGTCCAGCCGTAGTCATGTGAATGCAGATCATATTGGGTAGACTCGATCGGGAAAGGATGGTGGTGCTTTCCCGTAAAAGATCGATGTGCAACTAAATCTATTAGGTTAGGAAAAGTAAATATAACTGTGCCTCCAGATTGTTCAACAAAATTCAATTATGTCGTCAAAATTGGGGATCAGCTGGCAAGGTTTCATTCTCTAAAGCCTCTGTGGGAATTGTTTGCCAACCGTCGCTACTACCATTGCGTAAGGGGAATCACTCTCTGGCCCATACGATAAATGAGAAATATAAAGCTTCAAACTCTACTTTGCAGGAGCAAGGGAAGATACCGAATAACATTCTGCGAGCTTAATACCAGAAATAATTTTTCTGCAAAAACTATAAAAAAGTGTTTATTTTACGATAGACGTGTTCATAAGTACACACCTATCGCCGTTACCACTCTACCTCGATTGACTGGTGATATTCTGTTATATATGACTCACAGTTGAGCAGCAGTGATTAAAACTTACTCCCCCTTGTTTCATTCTAGCAGAGAGTCTGAATATAGCAAAAGCCTTCGATCATGAATGGCAAAAGGGGCTGCTTTAAAATTTTCCTTACTATGGGTTGCCTTGAATTTTATGCAAGTGGATCACCAGTTTTCTCACTGAACGAGGATACAGGTCGTTCTCGACGGTTTTTTGTTCAGACTCGAAGCTGTGTGCGTGCTGTCACCGACTCTGTTTCTTCTGTACATCAATGATATGCTGGATATTTCCAACTTACATTGTTATGCGTGTGACACTACTGGGGGTGCGGTATATTCCAGCCGTAGAACACTCTTATATTTGTTTACTGTATAAACATTTTTATAATTCTTCGTACTATAGATGTACTTATTGATATGTCTAAACTAAATTAATAATATGACAAAAATAAATTTTTAATGTTTTTAGATTTAAGTAGCTTTCACCTCTGATCTTTATGCCCTTTAAAAATTCTTTTTCCAATAAACGATTTTTTATAAAAAAAAATAAAAGTTAAGAAAACTTATTTTTTTTGTATTATTTGTAAAACTATTTTAAACATACACATACACACCCACACGAACGCCCACACACACACGCACACGCACTTGCACACGTACATATACAACATTTTCTAGGAGATAGATAGATAATATTTTTTCTTCGGTCGGAGCTTATATCGTTATGACATTCGGAAACATTCAGAATATTCCTTTAAATTGAATTCGAAATTGGCCACTTTTCATGATGCTTAATCCTTATTTTTCTATTTGTACAGAGCTTATCAATATACACTAACTTACATACGATATATAAATTATATAAATCCATGTTAATTCACTCTACATTTGATTTCATTAGAAAATACCTCAACCCAGTAATATGGGGTCAAAAAAGTAATATGTCTAAATTAGTCGCTAAAATTAAGATTTGGACAATTGATAGAACTTTTTTAATCGTTCCGATAAATATAGAGTTTATTTGTTACACAAAATATACGTATAAAAAATACATATCTTTATATTATTCTTATAGATATAACAAAAAACATAGTTTTTTTTATTATTTTAATGGTGAAAGTTACAATAATAAAATACAGGAAAACGATAAAAGAAAAAAATATTTGTATTTTTTATTTTTATATAATAATATAAGTTTCTTTGTTTAGGTAGCTTGCAATAATTAGTCTAGTGACCTTGTGCTATAAAGGGTCACCAAATCTATATAGTAAATCAATAAAACTATCATCTACAATGTAACTTGAAACCAAGCAAAGATGTACGACGTAACAAACATATTTTACGATATCTTTGTGCTCTATGTTTATGTGAAGTCAGATGTCTACCTCGTAGCGTTTACTCGAGAACAATAATAAATCACACACTGGCATGGAGCTAAACCAATTTGAAAACTTATATTGAAGTTTGACAACAATCTGTTCAAAGTAACTTGTATATATTTTTATAGATATATTTAAAGCAATAGATTTTCTTGTTTTTTTTTTCTAAAATTTATACAATTAAGTTGGTAGAAGAAGAGAAAAGAAAAAAATTGCAAATGTTTTTTTTTTTCATATGAAACTGATTTTCAGCAATGAGTCTTTTGAAAATATATATAAACTCGAATCATCTATTTTAAATCATCATATGAATACTAAAAAGTTTAGGTATGATAATAGCTGCAATTTCTATATGATTAAACTTTAAACTGCAAAACTTGTAATAAATAAAAAACCAATTTATTTTGAATAGCCGTTAACCAACTAAAATTTTGTTATTTAAAGTAAAGTAAACAGTAAAGTAACAGTAAACTATAGGTAACAGTGATATACTTTTAGGAAAATCTTATTAATGTAAATGTGACAAGAACTAGTTAGACTCAATATTTCTTAATTTATAAATTTCAAGGAGCGGTAAATTAATAAGTAATTAAAACATGTTTTCAGAATATTCCGTTTTCTTATTAGTTGAAAAATCTAAATTGCTTCTGGGTGTTTATATTGAAATACCGACATCTTACAAGATTTATACCTGTCTTATACTGGAAAAAAGAAGATTCTTGTTCAAATTAAAAATTTTAATAATAAGATGAATTCCGGTTTATATTTAATATTAATTGGTATAGGGGCTAAAAACATTGAAGCATTATTTTAATCTCGACAATAGTCATTTATAAATTCAAAATAGTAAAACCCAAACACTAAACATTTTTACTATGTATTGTGAAAAGGTGCCATTAAGCAACATTTGAAATATTTTGACACCTACCAAATGATTGCCCGCCTCAAGAAATACTTTCTTTTTAATAAAGACTAATTAGAATTTATTTAAGTACTGAATCTCTCCTTCCAGTGATGTTTTTGGTTCAGTTCTTTATATTCTTGTTCAACAAACCTAACAACATGAAATTATTAAATATGAAATGAAAATTAGTTCTTGAAACTATTAATTGCTTAAGAATATATTTCTACTATATATTACTTCGCATAACATAGTATCTGTCTTTATATATTATCATTAAATAATTGTCAAATATCATTTACAATGTTGTAGGTATTACTTTTGAAAGAAATTCATATTCTTATTTCATTATTACCAGAATTATTACTTTTAATTGGTAAAATAAATAGTGATATCAACGTTAAATATTACTATCTTAACAGTTACTGTCTATAATACTAGAAAGCCTTTCATTATCAAGAACTTAGTAAGTGAAGTGATAGCTTTAAAATTAAAGAAGCCAAACTCAATGGGTAAATTCCGTTAAGTATTATTAGTATATATTATATTATATTAGTTGGCAAAACAATTTTAATAAAGAGAATACAAAAGCCGTTTAAGGGGAACTAAAACAATAATATTTAAAATTTTGACTTGACATAGCTAACAAAACACAACAATAAGTTACCTGATTAATTATATTTATGTATCTCACAGAAAATGAATTAATAAAAGTTTTATCTCTGTAATATTTTTATTCACTGTATAACTTTTGAAGTAAGTGATTGACGGAGGTTTCATTACAAATTCTTGTTTTTTGGTTTGAGTTAAGGAGCGAGCTCAGTGTAACGACTTATCGTTGTGGACAATGTCAGTAATGTAGGAGATTTCAGATTAGGCTGACAGTCGCGCGACGATCACTGTCAAACCATCAAATTAGTCCTAACCTAATTATCCTAACCAAATGAAACCTTTTCACATTGACTTCAATGGGATACCAGTTTTTTGATTATTATTCCTCAATGACATGACATTTAAAAAAAAAATTTTTTTTAAAACCATCACCTAATTTGTGGTTTTTTGATTGCAAAATTTCATAATTTTCCGTCAAGTAGTTTCGAGTCTATTGGTGACAAAGAATGTGAAAAAGGCTCTAGTAGAACGCTCCGCTCGCTACGCTCGCTTCGCTCAATAAAGTATTTTATTACAAAAAATATTTTACAGTATAATAAAAATACCATATGAGTACGCAATTATTAGTATTTTTGTTAAGTGGACAAAAATAATAATATTTTTCTAAAATAATTGCAAAAGCTTATTAGAAGAGTATTCTATTTACAAAAAAATACTAAATTCAATTACGTTTATTCTGTTGCTGTTAATTATTTTGTTAATGCGCTTAACTATCTTACGTCGCGTCTTACGACGACTACGCTTGTTTGCTTTCATTTACAGAAGTATACAATTAATGGTAAAACCATAACAAGAATTAGATTTTAGCTGCCTATTTTTGGGAAAATTACATAATTTTTATTAGCTACGTTGTAGTTCTACGTTTTTATAAAATTATTAGCCGCTGTGAACATGTTAACATTAATATACACGTTATACGAAAGCTACATATGATTTTGACACATATAATGCCTTAATAGTTAATCTATATTCGAATATTTAAACAATTATACCAATTAAATATACATGCATAAGTGTAGATAATAGTGGAAAACAAGCAAATTATACTCGTAAACTTTAGATTAGGAGGTTAATCTTCTAAATTTTTTAATACATATAACAGTCTAGTTCAATTACATTGGTCTGTATGGTCAATCTTGTTGAGTGTGCATCGCGTGTAGAATAAGTAGACGTAGCTTCAGATTTACTGTTTTCAAGTCAAGTCAATTCTAATTAAGGATGTAAATAAATATATAAGCAACAAGACTTGTCAAGTAATCTAAAAGTGAGTCAAAAACATAAGAGTGTCTTCATTAAACATTAGTCTTTCACTTTAACTCTACGACTAAGATGTAGATTAAGGAGTTAACGTATGCAAGACATTAATAAAATTATATGAAAACCTTACGCACACCTTATGTGTACACTTAAACCCACAAAGGTAATCAATAAAAAAATCTAAAACCAATAATATGAAAAAATAATCAAAATTCCATTACAAAATTTTAAATGTAGTATAAAAATAACAAGAAAAGAAGCTATAAAAAAGAAAGATTGTCATGACTCAATCTCGTTTGTTACTCTGTTTAACAAATTCGATATTGATTATTTGGACCCCATCCCAATTATTTGGGGTTGGTGTGACATTTCTAATATATTGTAAGAACTTTGGCAAAAGTTTTTAGGAACGGCCGCCCTCGTGCCATCAATATGTCTTTGGAATGCAGGTTGATGGAATTGCGAATAAATGGTGTTTGTATGTATCAGAACAATAAATTGAACCAACATTTATTGCATTAGAAGATTAAGTCAACGAAAAGATCGCAAAACTCAATTAAAACTTGGATACTATGTTCACACGTGAAGAGAATTTCGACAGCGTAGTTTTACGATATGTTTTTCTTCTTAATTCTTGTTTGTTGCAATTTAGGATTTAAAAACTATCATCGATTTTTATTTTTGGATATTATAGTAATATTTACGAGTAGTACTACGTACAACGCTTCGGTAAAGATACCTTAATTCATAGTTGTCTACATAAATAAAAAAGGAAACAAAAGTCATTGTTGAATGTTTATTATTAATATTTTTTAAATACAGAAACATTATAATATGTATATTTTGGTCAAATAGACTTAATGTTTACAAACAAATCAATTCAAAACATATTTGTTTCATTTAAAAAAAGAAAATATCATATCATGGCAAGTATTCTTTATTTTCTAAATTCAACTAATTCCTAGCATATTATACGTCGTTCGTGAAATACGAGTATATTATAAGTTGAGACAAAACAGTAGATTTGGTTACACTATTTACTGTCATTATTGATTATAATTTCTGTTTTCTACTGAAAAATCTTAATGTTATTATCAAGATTTTAATTAAAGTAAATTAAAATTAGTGTAACTGAATAAAATTTTTATTAAAATCTCCAAATTAATAATACCTGTCCGTCTATGACAACTTAATTATCACAGAAATATTCACGTACGAATATACTCACACGAGGCTCTTTCTAGGTGTGTTCACTGCAGCAGGGTCCCAAACCAAATCCCTGTGAGTCAGTGCAATAGCAATATTGTAACCTCTTGCGAATTCTTTAATCGAGTTTATTCTACGTGCTAATAGCTGTAGCTGAGGAGTACTGTACTCCGACTTATATATGAAAAATGTTTGTTGTTTTAGAAGAGAAAAATTAAGAAAGTATTCTTCAACATCTTATTTTTTTATCTTGAAATTCATTATTATTTTTAGTATTTTAAAACTTATTATGAGTATGTTATTTATTATTTTAATGTAATACTATATTAATAACTCTTCATATTGCCTTGGATTTGAAAAATCCTAACCAGCACGAGAGCCTAATGCTTGGAGGGGAGTCGAGGCAGAAGGGAGTGCTTTAGATAAAAGTGGAGAATACAGAAGGGTAATAATAGTACTATTGTTGTGCTTATATTTTTTAAAGAATTCTACACAGAACTTTGAATAAGATTTTACGTACTTTCGCTCACTATTTTAGCCCTCATTGAGACCTCAAACACGATGATCGCAAATCATGTTTTTCCAACATAATTAATAATTTTCGAATGAATTTTATTCCTACAACATTACTGTTAATTGGTTCAGGCAAACACCCTTTGGGAGCTAGATTTCTCGTAATTATTATTAATAATAATTGTTGCTTTAGTTATTAATTTATTAAGTAGTTTATATTTCTTTGTGCTGTTAAATTATCACTTTATCAGTGACAATTATTAGTTTATATATAAATATATACAAACATATCATATAGAAAATACAATATTTGTCATTTAATATATTTTATATTAAGTGTATTAAAAACATTAAAATTGTCGATAATAAAGGAATACTTCTAAGCATATTTCAACTTCGAGTAATTATTTCAAGTAATAAAAGCAGGTAATTAATAATTTAAAGTAATTTATATAATAAATATGTAATTATAATGTGTTTACGTTAATTTACATAAATCATCACATACATTTTTATTTTATTTTATTTTATTTTATTTTATTTTTATTTTTTTTACCTTTACAATATTTATTGTGTACTAGCAGACCCGGTCACGCGTTGCTGTGACTATTGTTTTTGATATATTACATTGTAGTAAACTATTTAAGGGGTAACGTTCAGAGTACTTCTGTCATGAAAATCATAATGTTTTCTTACAGTCGATATTAAACAAAAATAGAAACAAAATTATTTTTTAAATTTAATCCAAATTATAACACTATTTGTAAATTACAAAGTTTTTATTTAGTAAATAACTTGGAACACTAAACTTACGAATGAGGTAGGTAGGGTAGATACATCATTCGTAATTACTCAATTCAGTCAATAGATACCGCCATCTTTTAGAATTGTTAGGAGCTAACTGCAAAATAATAAACAAATAAAATAATATTGCGACTATGAATTGAGTTGAAAATTATTATATATCTTTTGAGTTAGGTCAAACTGTACGTGGTGTGTAAATTTATTAAAATCGGTTAAGTAGTTTAGGAGTCCATCGCGGACAAACAACGTGACACGTGATTTATACATATTAAGATTTCTGGTGGATCTTTTTTATCATTTAATATTTTAAATAATATGATAAATAAATCGTAAAATTATCCTTTTTTTAATATGTTACTTTATCATTTTAATAAGATGAAATAAAGAATAAGGAAATAAAACGTATATAAGTATTTTCAGTAATCGTATTAATAACAAAAATCTGTTTTATTTTTATTGTAGTGCTTTATGATACACAATGTTTTTTGTTTGATTACCTGGTGAATACAAACAAATCTGATGGTTTTCCAACATGGGAAAAGGCAACATACAATTGACCCCTGGGACTTATTTATGGTCATAGCAAAAGCAAGCCGCACTGGAAACTGTCAGTCGGAATCATTGCGATGCGTGGTATCAACACATCTTCTCCTTTATACTTTCCTTTCAGTATAGTTGCTTCTATCACGTTGTTCAATAATTTTTTTATCGCTAACCGTGTGCCGTTGCAAAGACGTGATTGGTTGATATTTCTCAACATTATAACTAACGATAATTAAAGGTTTAATTGAAGATTGTGAGGTGGCAATCCTGGTAAATCCAGCGAATTTAAAAATTCAGGCGGATAGTTGACGACATCATCTTGGTTAGTAGCCGAATCAACTGACATATCCTCAATTCGCCTGTAATTTGTTCTTGAATTTCGAAATTTAATTCATTTACATCTATGTTTTTTGCAGCCAATATAGCCCTTTCGCTCAACCAATCATGGTTTCTGTAATTTTGAGTAACATCTGGAAACACCTTTTGAATAAGTTCATCTTTTGATCTAGTTAACTGACAGAAACTTTGAGGAAAGTTAATGCAACCAGTCAAGGTGTATATAGGACATTTGCCATTACCAATGTCAATGAGTTGTTTAGAGAAAATGTCTCCAGATTGGTCATTTTGCAACTTGACACGCATATTCTTGCTTAAATGTAATACCTTCACATGCTTCCACAAATTGGAGGACTTTAAATATGCATTAAGTTCATCAGCTGGCGTTGATCGTAGAATCACTGGCAATATTTGACAAAAATCTCCTGCTAATAAAATCATTGCACCACCAAATGGGTTATGATTGCTCCGTAGATCTTGTAAGGTTCTATCTAAAGCCTCAAAAGATTTTTTATGTGCCATCGTGCATTCATCCTAAACAATCAATTCACATTGCTGCAAAACCTTTGCCATTGCAGAGTTCTTCGAAATGTTGCAGGTTGTGGTTTCGTTGCTTTGCATGTGTAATGGCAATTTTAGTGCTGAATGAGCTATTCTACCACTTTCAAGCAAAGTTGATGCGATTCCCCACGAAGCGAGTGCAAGTGCAATTTTATTTTGTGAGCGAATTGTTGCTAATATCAATGAAATAAAAAAAAAAATCTTGTACCACCAGGTGTATCTAAGAAGTAAATCCCTCCTCTTTTATCATTTATTATTTTCATAAGTGTATCAAATACAAACTTCTGTTGTTCATTCAATAATGGAAGATTTGTTTGAATTAATTCTTTCAAAGTATTGAGATCATACAGTTTTTCTCAGTGCAACTCTTGGTTAAAAGCATCATGCATTGGACGATTGGGCGCGGCCAGGCCTAATTGAAATAATAGTTTGTTTGACATCATCAAGCACATGTCCTCAATTGAAATCAATACTTCATTGTAAATTTCTTCGCTTATTTGTATATTTGGATTTCCCCTTCTAATCCGTATTTGATACAAAATATCATCACACATATTATCTTTGTACTTGATACACAAATCCTTTGGGTTTGATGGGAAGCATATAGATATGATTATAGAAAACAATGTTCGTATTTGATGAGCTTGTGCTGATATTACAGCATCATTGAGAGTTTGATCCCAATGAGCATTTTTCTAGCAATCGCAAACGTTGGCAAGCTTTTTTGTATGATCCACACAAATTACCATCAACAGTTCGTACATGAATGATGTTGGGCCACGTACATTGTCTAATAGCAGTCGTGAATAAAAACTTTCATCATTGCTTTGATGTACTGAATAAATTCGACCAATCTCATCGGTAGAATATACATCTGGGTATCCTGAAACTGGTTTTCCTTGATTCCGTGGTATAAATCTCCTTAAGGATTGATTCCAAGTATAATATTTTGGCATTTCAGAATATAACAATGTTTGAGCAGAAGCATCGTTTTGGCATGTCAAAAAAAACTGGTTAATGTAATAGATGGTGGCTGTACAGCTCTTTGTACTGCGTTCTGCGCTGTAAAATATACTCTTCGTCCATTTTCTAAATGCACAGCTAAATGAACAACAGTAGGGTTGTCTCTCATGAATAGGAAAAGAAAATATTCGCCAAACTGCTTCATTACTACTAACATAGCGACCCATTTGGTATTGGGTAACTTCATCATTGGAATTCTCTGCATTAATACCAATCACAGCCATATCACTCCCTTTGGTTACATATTTGCAAATGTATTTAATAGATTATACTGAATGGCAAGATTCAACTTTGATGTGCGCTTTGAAGGTCTTTGATAAAATAGGTGAATATGGAACAATTTAGCATTTATCTATTTCAATATCTTGTTGATTTAATTTGACAATTGTTGATCTTCCATTGTCTGCTGTCGATCGGCGACGATACAAAGGATAACCGTCATTACCAGTGATTGTTTCAGATATTAATGTCCGTGGATATTGCTTTGAACATTTACCATCCACCATACACGGTGAATTTTGATTAAGAGTTCCACAGGGACCATGTATCATGTTTTTAATAACTACCTCATGCAATCCAGGATCTATTTCTACATTAGGAATTTCAGCTGATATTACTGCATCAACTTCATTTGTCCTTATCTTTTCAACTAACCAAATCAAAATGTGTGCATGTGGCAATCTCCGTTTCTGCCACTCCACAGAATACATCCAGCAGCGTGTCTCTCCAAACACCTAATGTTTCACAATGAAATCCATTAAAGATTTCAACTTTTGTCTAAAGTCTCTGGCTGTAATATCATGACGATCAATAGGTGATTGCCCAGGGAATAACTCCTACTTGATTTCTATCCAGTCTGGATTGCATGTAAATGTAATGAACAAATCTGCTGTACCATAATGACGAACATATGACATGGCATCTTGAGCATATTCATGAATATGTCGAGGGCTTCCGATGTGTGTTGCTGGGAGAATAGTCATCCGACCAACATTCTGTGCATTTCCATCAGTATTAATCGCATCTCGAATGTGAATATACTCTTCAGATCTGAGTTTGGTCTGATTCAACCTGATGAATGTTAATCTCTCCGTTTCAATTTTAACATACATGTCTACAACATACTTGTGATATAATCGCCGACATTGTCTTCATTTTCACGAATCATTAGGCGGTAGGAATAATAGTTCATTGAACTGACTTTTTTGTTGGTTTCAGAACCTGAAAATAGATTTTTGTTTTCATAACATTGAAAATAAAAAAAATAATAATATAGTGACTGATAATATATCTCCATAGCTAAACTAATATTTTTTATTATCTGTAATAGGATTTGTCATCTTGTTTGAGAAATCATAGCCATCTTCACCTTGCCAAAATATAATGGGATATTGCAGTGCGTCATATGAGCGGTGTGTTTCCTTTATACGTTGCAATTGATCATTCCGACGATGTATAACAATATCACGGGATTCCAAATTTTCTCCAAGTACAACGATAGCAACTTCATCAATAGTTGGTGCATTAAAACGTCTTTCATGTTGGCCAACAGGTGTTTTATCAGCTGTGATTATAATTTTGTGATTATCAGATGGCATTAGATCCAGTGCAGTTTTAAACAACATTATCAATTGATTGTGCTCATGAAATAAAGTTTGTAATTGTTCTACAATAGACCTCTTTAGTGAATTGTTATGTAAACAACGCATATCAATTTCTTGTGGTGAATTGCCCAAGAAATAAATTTGCAGAAATTTGTAATTGCTATCTGACACTGGTAACAGTGAACCTGCTCCATGATATATTTGGCCTTGTATCTGTAAATAAAAAAAAATGATTTTTGTCAAATATAAATAATATTTGTTCCTAAAAGTATATCGGTCTCCTAATTTGAATTAACCAATAATAATTGATATGCTTACGTATGTCAATATGTAATAATTAGTTGTAACTAATATCTATCATCAAATAATTATATTGCGTTTCAAAATAATAAAAGTATTGCTAATACTTAATCACCAAATAATATTATGACTAAGTAATATATTTCTTGGGGATTAAGGAACTGAAGGTTAATGACACACCTTTACTTAATTAACAGGAAATTTTGTTCACTAAAATAATAATGATTAACTGCTATAATACCTACCTTAAAATTTGGCATGAAATTTTCCCGAACTACGTTTGTTGCCCCAAATGACGTCATTTGAAAGCAATTGTTATATTGTTGGATAATTAACAAAAAGTGTATGGAATCTGGTTCTATTCCTGAAACCAATGAGTACAATGGCTCTGGTGGTAGATCGAATGGTATCAATTTCACTTTCCCATTTGCGCAACACAATTCATTAGCTTCATTTGCCTTACAATGAGAGCAAACCAAGTTCATAGATCCAATAGTAACACATTGGTGGTTACTGTAGTCAATTGACAAATCATAATTGAAAGCAGCTCGATTCAAACTTTCGGGATTATTGGTTGAATCTCTCGCTCTCGCTTCCCGCGTTCGTGATATACGAATTCTTTCACGTTCTTTTCGGTCGTCACGTTCTTGTGCAGTATGTTAAGATCGGTAATTAGTTTGGTTTGTAGCATTTCGGGTTCTTCTACCTAAATTACTTCGTCTTATATAGGCATATCGAATATACTTACCTAAATTATGTCACATGCAATAATTATTAATCACAGGTATTAAAACACTTTGCACAAAACACGATATAAAACAATCAAAATTAATTATTCAATATTATAAACGCTTTTTAACGCGGTTTGTTTGACAGATGCAATGACGTGAAAACTGATGACAATTTATGTCGCATTCCAAAACTAAAACAAAAGAAAGAATATTCCAAGGCCAATCAAATCTATAGCTCTTAAATTTTTTGACTTTTCACTTTGATCGGGTTCACGATATTATCACTTTTGCGTGAACCTGCACACACATATATTTGATTGAATTTGAACTTTGTGCAGAGACAATAAAGTGCGAATTGACTCTTCGACGTTAGCAACACACCTACATTGTTTAGACAAAAATGAGTGCTTGTAATTTAATATGAACTTTATTGTATAGCAATACAGTTCAAATTGACTCTAAATTTAGTTAAAAAATATTTGTATAGGAAAAAGGAAAGGGCTCTTTTAAGGTTTTCCTGGAAATTATTCGAATTTTTCTCGCCGTAAGAACCATCCTTGGGCTTCAAGGAATATTTAAAAAAAAGAATTGTTAAGATTGGTCCATGCGTTGTTGAGTTGTGCGCATACCAACACATTTTGCGATTCATTTTTATATAATAGATATTCTTTCGTAGTATGTTTAATATATTTGTAAAACATTTGATGACCCATTAGATATAATGTAATAGTTATTGGTTCAATATTAGTACTAGATTGGCCATACCCTTCACTATGACACTAGTTAACTCCTGTGACCTTGTCCTATATATAATTTTTTTTATGCGCGTTTTCTTGAACACAATTATATTAAAAAAAAAAATCCGAACCGCTTTCGTTTGAAAAAACGTTATTATTGCTTATTTTTCTCTTATCATCTAATACATGTAGATCTTTACAGTCGAAATAAGTTTTAGCATTAAGTAAAGCATTTAGTTTGTAAACTAAAAAAAAAACGATTAAGCGATTAAGCTTATGCGAATAAGGTCAACTAGAGAGATCTCATTGAGCTTTGTCAACAACACGAAATAGGTGTTTTCAGAAGTAATTTGTCATGTCACGTCATTTATTTTTCAAAATTTAGTCATAAGTTTTGTGGATAATGTTAAAACTTATAAGAAGAGTTTTAAGTGATAAAATACTAAATTTGCAGAATTCGTATAGTTTTTAAGATAACTTCAAAAACTTAACTGTCATTGTATTATAATTAAGTGTTTGAAGTTTATCTTTCAAATCCAAATTTCAATATGTAAACCATATAAAATGGCCATGGCAATACTAGACTATCTAGGCTATGAGATTATTTGAAGAATTTCTGGGAAACAAAGACCTTACAGCTTTCTTATCCATTCTTTCCGTTGAGAGGTATGATATTAGAAAATATTGGTGCCGGTAAAATGTTAAACAATAATAATGAAAAGTGGTACAATCGTCTAAATATAAAGATGTTTCTTACTTAGTCATACAGTAAACAGTGACCCTTTTGTTAACAACAACGTAAACCCTTACCCTTTTAAAGTTATGCAGCAACTGTTTACGTTGGGGACATCAGTCATATAAAGGTAGGTTGGGCGGTTGCAAAATTTGTCACAGGTTTCATGTATATACTGATATACAAAAAAATATATATTTTGTTTTTATATATACAAAATCAATATATACAAACTAAGCAGATTAACATCTATGTTAATATAATTAAACGAATTAATGAGTGAATAAATTAAAATACATTTTATGATTGGTCATCGAAGGTAGTGAACCTTTAAGTAGAATTACTTAATCTTAGAATTACTTCTTCGGAAGTTTACAGAGGAAGGACATTCAGGTTTTTAGTGATAGGATTTTGACTTACCAAGTCATACTAAAAAAAATATAGCGGACTATTAAGTATTCAATAGATTTATAATTACTATGTGATCTTTTTAAGCCTAAAGTGCCCTTGAGGGAATTATATCAGAAAGCTAAAGATTCAAAATTCCCAAAAACAAACTTTATATTTCTTTAAAATATTTGTGAACAATCAAATAGGAAAATATACGAGTGTAAATCAATTATAGTATTGTGGCAAACATTTATTGCTGACGGGTTCAGAATCTTAACACGATATATCTTATAATGTTAATATATAATAATTTATTATTATATTTTCCGATGCTAGTAAACCTACAAAAACTGTTTCCTTTTCTGAGTATTCGAATTTGATATAATTTTGAATTTCGACTTATTCTTAGTTTACTCTCACCCCCTTCATTAACAAGTTTATACGGAATTAATAGAACATGTTCCTCAATGAGTTTAGCCTTCCAATTTACTTTTTAGTCTGAATTTAGAAAAAATATGGTCAATGGCATTGAAAATTGTAATATTATTTTTCATAAATTACAAATGAAGTCATTAATCCTTAAAAGATAGTGTGTATAAAATGTAAAACTCGAAATACAAAACTTTTAGCATAACCAAGATTAAAAAATTTATAAAATTTTAACGTAATTGTCGTAGTTTCAGTAACTTGTTTTAAGTTTTAAGTATAATGAGTGGAGTTTATTTTGGGTAGACTTTAACCTAATATTACTTAATAGGTTCAAATTCAATTGTTATAACATTAAGCTCGACTGTATAGGTTTTAATGTACTTAAATACAATAAAAAAGAGACGTCGCTACATTTGATTTATTACAAAAGAATTAAAACCATGTAATGACAAAAGTCATAAGTACGAATGGGGGAATGGAATACTTTCTCGTCTCTTATAATCATAAGAGACGAGAAAGTATGGATGGAATACTTTGTTAGTATATATTGTACCGTATCCTATATCTCAAACCTATTTTAACTAGCTAGATATGTAAAACTATGGCTATACAAGTCTATATATGGTTTACTGTGCGTTTGTTTTTGTATTATATAAGATCTGACGTTTGAGTTAAACTGACAATGTGATAATCTCTTAACGTAACATTTATGTTAAATTTAATAAATTAGTTAATTAATTAACGTAGACAAAACGACAAAAACAGCTCGTAGTCATAAGTTATACTTTATTTCTGAATGATAATTAATTGTAAGTAAAAAAGTGTAAGAGCACGAAATTATATATCGGAAAAGAATTTAAGAATAATAATTTAATTCTAGCCTAAAACTTGAGATATCTTAATGTGTATAGTTATTGCTTGATTTTTTTATAACGATTTGACAACAATTAATAAATTTTTAACCAAAGTGTGGTTTTCACTTTGGTGTTCACACATCATATACTTCTGAACCAATTAGGAATTTTAAAATACCAAGTCAAAAAATTTTTACTCATTAAGTTAGTTGTATAGAACTACTGCTTTTATCCCCTACCTCGTGTTTATACTTTGACTTCAATAGTCCAATCCTTGCATGTAACAGTATGCAACGGAGAGGAAAGAAAGGGTTCAACTAGCTAAAGAGTAAATCAAAATTTGAGGATAAATATGTCTTATATATTTTGGAATTAATTTAGTTATAAAGTTGACTGTTTGCTCTACATTGTCAACTTCATATCTAAATACCTAGTTACTTTTTCTATTATTTTTTATTGTTTGTATTTCGCGCGCCTATATCTCGTTGCCAGAATAATAATAAATACCATATGAGACAATGATATATATTTGAAATAATAATGATCACTGTCTAATAACTTTAGACACTGATCATTTAGTTCCAGTATCGTATGAAAATTTAAAATTTAAATTGTAATGGGATTTCTTAGACTCAAGGTACTCTTATGAGAATTTTCATGACCGGCTTGAGGAATCCAACTTTCCGTATAATTCAATTTCGAAGTTCGCGAAAGAAGTCGCTTGCATCTGCTTTATCGTTTCTTTACACAACTGTAAAATTTATAGTTCTTTTTAATATTATTAACGAACTCGTAGATTAAAACTAGCATTTAATTTGAAATAAAACCAATATTGACCTATTTATAATTATTAGATCTAACAAATATTATTCTACAATAGTTTGTACAAATATTTTTCACTTTAGTAAGGCTCATTTATATGTAGGCACAAAATTACTATAAAGTATGTATTTACAAACGGAAAAATATATCTTGAATAACTAGATAACAAATATTATTTCAATAGAAATAATTAAATAAATATGTTAGTTCAGTATGTATAAAACCTGTGACAAAGATTCATATGAAGTTTCCGAAGTTTACATTCCTCCTTCCCCGATCTTCCTCATGACATGCTCAGAGAGCTGCTGTAAGCAGTTCACATCCCGGTTCTGCCACATTCCCCGAATTTATGCTGACATGCCATGATATGGCCTGATATAATGTAGTCATATGCTTTTTACGACACAACTATCTATTATATGTTAGTATTCATTTGAACTTCTTATAATTTGTATTTAGTTTGAAAATATATATAAATATTATTAATAAATAGGAAAATTTCCCAATTACATGTAAATAACCACATTGACTTCCAAAAAATATCTTGTATTTCTTAGTATTTTTTACACCTACGTTGAATCTGTAGTATTTGTGATTAATACAACATGATGACACTGGATATTTGTCCTCTGCAGCAGAGGTTGTGAGATCCAGACTGTCGTAATATAAGAGAGATTTAATTACACGTGAAGTTGATTAACACCACTGGAACTCGGTTGCTTGTGAGAGTGTGAACACTCTCTTTGTAGTTAAGA
Organism: Melinaea menophilus ssp. n. AW-2005; assembly: GCA_918358695.1. Lineage (NCBI taxonomy): Eukaryota > Metazoa > Arthropoda > Insecta > Lepidoptera > Nymphalidae > Melinaea > Melinaea menophilus. The sequence continues at coordinate 19,699,991 of OU911041.1, read as the reverse complement.
CAAGACCTGTGTTTACAAGTGACACTCGTATATTTTAGTTTTATGTAACGACATCAACAATAATTAAATAGAAATACTGATATTATATTTTTTTTTTACATAAGTTTGGTTCATTTTATGATGTAGATATTTAATGGAAAGTAAAGGAAGTTTTTTTTAAAGATGACAGCTTGCATCATGAAACGGCTAAAAGAAAACTCTTTATACAGATCATCCTACAGAGGAAAAGCGAGAAATCCTAAGGTATAATTACATTTAAATAAGTCATTCCGTTAATTTAAATTATTCCCTGTTATACAATGCTCTACAATTATAATTTTACACGCGTGCAAACTCCACTTCCAAGAGACTTTCAACTTAGAGTTCAATTTTGTCGTCAGATGTTAGAAAAGATTGACGAAGATCCGGAGTTCTTCAATAAAATTCTGTGGAGTGAAGAATCTACTTTGAAGAGGGACGGCTACACGAATTTACAAAACCTACATAGCTGGCAGCTTGAAAATCCATTCGTCAATCGAGAAGACAGATCGCAATACCACTTTAAAATTAATTATTGGACTGGGATTATTAATGGTAAAATAATAGGCCCTTTTGAACTCCCAGGTAACTTAACAGGAGAAAGTTATCTAAATTTTCTTCAAAATGACTTACTCAATTTATTGGTAGACGTGCCCGAAGAGCGTCGCAACACATATTGGCTTCAATAGGATGGCTGTCCAGCACACTATGCTGTTGCAGTACGTGCATACTTAACAGGAGGATAGGCCGCCTAGGACCTATTCTATACCCCCAAGATCCCCGGATCTAAACCCTTTAGACTTTTTTACTGGGTGTCTTAAGGAAGAGGCGGCCAGTAACTTCATTAGAAGATCAACGAGACCGTGTTCAGGGCGTTGCAAACAATATCAATGATCGACGTCACGCGCGATTTCTTAAAAGATCTTTTATTCGTAGATATAGGGCCTGTATCAGGATGGGGGGCTAGACAATTTGAACAGTTGCTCTATTATTGTAATGTGTACTTTATTTATTGTAACAATAACAACATATTACATCTTTTTAGAAATGTCATTAAACCAGGAATATTTTAAAGAGATTGGTCACTGTTGCTTTCATATTTTTTAACACCAGAGCTATTCAAAGTTCCAAATCAAAAATATTTCTCTAGAAATTTTACACAAAGAGACGAGACGAAGCTTCTTAGCATTCCATGGATTCACCGTGCGGGTGCCGGGCCCATCGCGTTGCAAGAAGAGGAGCGCAAACAATGCCTGGGACTTGCGACCCAGATGTAGGTTTAAGGGGCCCACACGGGGATGTACTCACACAATAGTTTAACATTATTTTAAGAAAAAAATACTACAGTTAGCTATGTTATTTGATAGTTATTCACTAATACGGTTAATAATAAATATTTTAGTTTTAAAATAATTATGATTTTAACTGATTTGATCTCGTTACGAGTAAAATTATGAAATAAGACAAAATAAAAATTTTTAAGCGCCATTTTTCTAGCAGAGTAAGGGTTTTTTTTTATTTTTTTTTCTTTTTTCTCGGGCTTGCCTTTAGTTCTACTATTAGCTTTTCAGAGGTTATCCATTTTTTCCTGGACACTCTGTATATGGAGTATATTAAAAAAATATATTATTACTAGGATTAAACTCGATATATAAACATTTCTCACAGGATATAACACTATCAAAATAAAAGCAACAGATTATATTATATACAATAAATATTATGATAAAGGAAAATATATAAATTGACGAATAAAAAAGCTTGGAGGAAATTGTAAACACAGTCTCATATTGTAACTTGTTAGCCCTAAACACTCACACAATAAGGAACAATGCGCCCAGCAGCAATGTAACGTAAACAGCTTAAGCCTCCCTTTAATAGAAGTCTGAGGCAACGTCACCTTAGCGGTTAAGATACTTTATATTATACCGCTTGCTACTAGCTTACCTTAACATATTTATAAAATTTTAATATGTCGAATATCTGTAAAAAAAATTTAAATTTATATTTGACTTTTAAAGTTTTTATAATCATTTGGAAAAGAAGTTATATCAATATATTAAACCTGACTTTCTGCTCTTCAAAATTATGTCTCGTGGTTCGATTTCCGTCTGGACAAAATATGTATGTCTGTATGTCAAAAAAAATGCTATAGAATTCACTAGGATTTAAAAGTATTGTGAATGTTATTACTTTTAAGAAACTTGAAATTAAACTTAATATTTGGTTATAAATTTATGTAAAATAAAGAACAATTAAGTAGTCCGTTAATAAAATAATTTTTGTGTTGTTTATTAATTTTAAAATTCATGTAGGTCGCCATTATTTTTCTTAAACTATAATATTAACCAATGTCGATAAAAATAGGCAAAATAAGATTACTTGTAATGACTTTTATACCATACATTGAAAATTTTGAAAATAAAACAACAAATATTAAATAGAATAGTGTTATTTACTGATAACGGTTTTAACACAATCATCATTGACTGTGTAGACCGTGATTCATTGCCTTTATAGATATAAACCGCAAAGTTACGCGTTTCATACATCGCTTCCCTGAATGATATTTAATCAGCCTCACATGTTTAGTCACATTAGTCATGTTCTAAAAACTATACGTTTTAAATTAAATCGTTTAAATTCGGAACGTTCCGATATAAAGTCTTCCATAAGGCTGCCTCTGATTTTAAACATCATTTAATAATAGTTACTTTACCCTAAGCTTCATTCTCGTAAAAGCGCGATTGGATAGGGTTCAAGTGTAACAAAAAAATATAAAGTATACTTTACTTTATACTTTTTTCTTAGACTCGAACTTTACAGATACTTACTCGGCGTCCCTTGGTGACAAACGGTCATTTTTACTCTAAGACTGAAATTTAACATATGTACTTCCCCGAATCGTGATACATTTACTACTTATTAAAATCATTTACTACTTGCATGTAAGACAGAAAAACATCTTAACATTGAAATGCACAAACTCCTATTATAATGTAATATTATAATATTAAAATACAATAATACTTTTAGGTAGATTCCATAGATCAATCTACCTATTGCAATCGATGCGATGACGGGACCCAAACCCCTGAGTAGGGGCGCTACGCCGTTTAAGAACTGGAAATTGAGAATCTATAATAAATATTTATATATCCCGATATATATATATGTATATATGATCCATCAGTCTAAATTCATCGTAAGCGAAATCTGACAATCAAAGTCTTAGAAAATTAAGAAATTAAAAGAGGAAACTTTTATGGCTGAAAAGTTTTTTGATGCGACCGCCCGTTTAGGAGATAGGGGTGGAGGGTGGTTCCCCCCTCACCCAATATATGCCGAGATACCCCTCAAAAGACTCATATTGATCAGTAGAATACTACTGACTAGTTTTTTTCTCGTTCCGCCCCCCTCTTTTATCATACATTACATGTTTGTCGCTTTCATTGTTACCTTCGCATATTGCATATCGAGAATCGGGTGACGGGAATCTACCTAACACGATCGACCCTGTCAAACGAACTATTTATTTTCATGTTTCCTCTAAATGTGACATCTTTATTCTATAGTTTCATTTTCATTTCTTTTCACAAGATATTACTAAAATTAAAGTAATTATTAATTGTCTCCTAAAAATAGACGAGATAAATTGCAATGAAGATACATTTTACTCCAAGAAAAAGAATGTCTGAATAAAATGGTAGACGGGATAGTCTATTCTATTCACTGAATTGTTCCTCTGTTTATGGTAACAAGGCTTCGTTTCTACATTACATTTTGAAATAAGATAATTTATACCAGTTTAAAAGATTTAAATCTAATTCCATGAACAAGATCTAATTAATTGAATTAACGACTTAAATAGGTCTGATATGTGTGCATCATGAAGTTATCATTAAACCATTACATTCATAATATTTGACGTCACATGATGTAACTCGGTCGAGTATGGGTCATTTTACTAGTCCGGTCACATCTGTTGTTTCTTCGGTCAATCAGTCTGTAATCAAGCGAGAACAGAGATCATTATGAGTTGAGTGTTATGCAAATGCGTTTTAGAGTGCCTACATGCCTATTATATGAGTGTAACTCTAATCAACTGAAGGTAATTATGACTACAAAAATCAATATAAATATATGTAGAAGACTTAAATATTATAACAAGGTATGATTTGTAGAGTTATACTATATTTAGACTTTCTGTTATTATATTTATTGTAACCATTCTAAATTCGATTGGTTGATTGGTATTGCAAACATTATATGGTTTCGTTCTCGAATTATCTCAACCGTTGTCAGAAACCGAGCAACAAAAAAGACATATTTGTCTAATGCTTAATGTATATTTCCGTTATTTGTATAATCGTGCTCTCGAGTAAGAAAAACGAACAAACACAACACGTGCAATGCAAAATGCGTGAATAATAAACAGTGCCCTGTGAGAAAGTCAACCCTGACATAAATTAAATTATTAATCAACTTGCTTGCCTTAAAATAAATAAAATTATACCGATATATTTTTTTATTTATTAGTTATGAAATAATTAAAAGCCATCTGTCCTAACTTAAAATATAAAAATAAATATTTTTTTGTTTTATTGTCATTACATAATTTTAGGAAAAGTATCCTATTAAAAGTAGTACTAAAAGTATATTTACTGTCCGGGAAAATACTGTACACTAAAACCATTTTCGATAAAAATCGCTGCAATACGTTTTGTGTAAAAGGTGAATGAAAAAACAGATAAAAATACAAACCTACAAAAAAAATGAAGCAGAGGTTTGGTCTGAACTTATAATACTTATGGCTTTAAACAAACTTTAAAGAATTTACTATGCGGTTAAGGTAACCTAGGTTACTGAAGTATATTTCTCGGATGGATCTTAAGGGTATTAGTCATCCTTGTTTTGTAAAACAGCAAATGTTTTATAAAATGTGCTGGCATCAAATTGACCACCCTTCCTATTTTAAGCAAATAACATTTTACAGAAAGTTACAACCTGAATTGTTAAAGATACAGAAAGTTACAACCTACAAATGAATGAAATTGGTAGGGATTATAGATCCTTCCAATAACATGGATGAATACAAACTAAAATGTAGATTGAAACATAACAAAAATATGTGTATTGTACGAGAAATAGTTTCCTAAATTATAATTCTTCATAAAAAAGATTTAGTGGTTTTATATGTTATGTTTATTATATTATTGTTTATTATGTTTATTATATTGTTTATAATGGTATTTCATTAAAAAGTGGATGAAAACATATATATACGCAGTATTGTCAATCATTAATTGCTTTTTAAATTTTAAAATTATTTTCACATCTCTTGTCAATCAATTTCAGCGCCTCCGATTTTTTACCAAACCCGTAATGGTATCTTTTGATTTGGATTACATTAGTATAAAAGCTTAGAATAATTCAAAAAGCGATTTATAAACGTCAGACGACTGCAATAAAAAAACACCCAGTTTGTAACTGAAATGGGATCACTTCGAGTATTAATTGCTTTTCGAAGTCTATTGTATTTCGTTTTATGAGATTAAAAGTACTCTAAACTATCCAACTGTTCTATTTTTGGAACTGGATTTTAAAACGAAATAATGAATGTAGTAAATTCTTTATTTCCATTTACATTAAACTCAATTATTACAAATTAAAATTATTAATTAAAAATTAATAAATTTACAATTCAAATTAATGACTCATCATATAATAATAACTAGAATGTTAAATTATATGCTTTATTTGTAATAGTTCGTATAAGTTTTAGTTCGGTAAGATAAAATTAAAATTATTTAATAAACTTTCCATTATAATACTTTGTTCGTTACCCGCGATTTCGTTCGTGTGTAAGACTGGATCAACCGTATATTCTATTTACATTGTTTTAAGTACTATATTACAAAAAATCAATATCGTTCATGTGGTTTTTGTATTATCCATATCTAATTAGTTTTTAGATCTGTTACTGTTTATATTATTATAATATTCAATGGTTTAGGATACAAACATTATTTAATATTTCTTCTAGTGAAGCGAAGCGCGTTCATTGATTCATTGAACACAGTTTTAATTGGTAAAATGTTACGCGTCGCAGCAAATTGATTTCGGCTCTGTCAGCATAAGCCGGATAATGAAAACGTAAATATTTCGTAATACATTATGCAACACTAGTTTTTGGAAAATTATAATTATCTATTTCGTTTTATTTACATTCCAAACTATTATTATATTTATTTAAGATATACATTCATATTACATTACTTAGAGAGAGAGAATTTCAGCATGTGCATCATATGTGATAAAATAAGATTTCAAATTTAGAACTAATTTTCTAGTCTTGAAGAAACTTAACTTTACTTTCCATAAACGAAACCAAAGTGTTTCGCGTAACTGATTCTGTAATTCTTGCATTGTTTCATTAAAATAAATATTCTGAGCAGCTGCATTATTGTTGAGAATCTATTGAAAAATATCACTTACCCGGGATAATGTATCTGAAATCTAGAAGAAAGACAGGTTATTAACCTTATTTGTTAAAAAAGTTTTAGAAAAAAGCAAAATAGCGTTTGAGAATTATGTATTGTACCCACCTATTTCTCCTAAATTATTTAAGGATTTTTGTTATTAAAAATAAAGCAGATCACAGAGAAGAATTCTTTTTTCCTATTTGTTGCTTCATAACAACCCTAACAGTATTAAGTTAATAATGCTTGCCTCTGAGAAAGTTGATGCTTTTATGTAAATTAGATATGTAAATTGATTAGACGAGAAAACTTTTTACAAAAGTTATCCTAATAAAATTCACATATTTTTGGTTGCATTATATCCCTTTTATACTATAATACAATCACTGTGTTTTAAAAAAATCCACACACACACACGCATACTATTTTCGTCGCTAATTCTTACACCTTACCTTAATTATTCAAATGTATTAATACCTGTGTGTTATATAGTTTTTCGGTTTCAAAGTATAGTCAATAAATCATTAGTTAGTAAACTTTGTTAATTTGCTTTTGCATAATCGTGGTGATTTGTTATCCAGCATAAATTCCTACACACTGCTATAAGAGTGTTTATAAATCTGCTAATTCTGATCCTAGACAAGAATCTACTATATATTGTTATACATGCTAAGGGCGATCATATACTTATGAGAATTTAATTTGAAACATATACAGATTAGTCCGTAATGGTAAAATCCAAGTCAATATAGATAGTATAGACTCGTCATCATTCTCTAAAAGAGCGACTATGATACAGTTTTTCATTTAAATGTCTTATACTTATTAGCGTTTTTTACTCAATATTATCTATAGCAACTAAAACAACAAAAAATACATAGTGAAATCTTTCTTAGTGAAAATCTTAAAAATCACACAGCAGATTGTACGATTTTGACTTACGCGATGGTTATATTACGAAATCCTTACACTAACACAAATAAATAATGAAAGAGTTCAACAACGGAGTCGTCTTAAACGCACAACAACATTCGCACTCTTTAAGAAGATAGACCAATAATTGAAAAATTAATGCGTAAATTCTATGCAAATTATCTTACAAGGGTTAAAAAATCAGCATAAGAATGCATGCGGGAAGAGAATACTTTTTATCCCTTTACATAAATTAAAAAAATATGAAACGTTATTACAATAAAATGTTTTATTATAATTGTATTTATGTTAATCTTATGTCCATAAACGGCAAAAGTGGCTGAAAAAAGTACTTATATATGTTTGATAAAATCCTAATATTTTAACTAATAGTAATAACAAATTTTTAGAAACTATATGATTATATTAATGAAGTCTTTAATACTTGTTTCTGTAATTAAAAATAATTAATAAAATGTGATAAATTTGGAGGCGCCGGGTAAAGATCCCGATATCTCTCACATGCTGAGCGAGCTTTCTATCATCTGAGCTACTCCCCTTTCTTATTTTAAATGAGATTGTCTATGAATTGTATAATATTATAAAAGTGATGAAGTTTCCATATAGGTATACATAACTGAGATAATGGTATGCATTATTATAACAAGTATAACAAATAGGTATACATAACTGAAATAATGGTATGTATTATTATAACAAGTATAAAAATTATTAAGTAAATAACTAATAAACCTAATGCTTACGATTCGGAATTGCGTTACCATACATACATGTAAAAAATAGACACCAATTTACGTTAAATAAAAAAAAAGTTGTTTAACAAATAATTCTAATGTGGAGTAGCCTGTGTCGACACCTTTCACAGTCGAAGGTACAAAGTGTATATAAATTAACAATGTTTTTAATTATAATTAGTTCCGAATTTCTCGTTCCCTTTGTCGTCGTTGTTGGTGTTCTGTTGTTACGATTGTTTTTGTTTCATTAAACCTCTGCCTATTTATTTGTTAAAGCTAATTTTTTTTAATCCTCTGAAATTATTGAAGATTGCACTTTATACAATATTTGATAAGAAATATATGTGCTTCAAAGCACCCGGGGCAATGTTGTAAATTATAAACAAAAGTTCATTATTATTTATGATATAAATAAGGCACCTTCGAAAGAATTCTACAATGGGGCTTATGTAAGATTTTGGAATAGAGGAATCAGATAATCAAAGTACCACAACTATTCTTTTGCCAATACTAACAAAAACATAAATAGGAAGAAAGCGTGTTGTAGATTATTTAATTTTTTTATACTACTCTCAGAAAATAAAAGAGTGGAATTTCTACTCTAATAAAACAATTCTAAGAAATAAGCATAGTAAATGAAAACGATCAGATTTGATATCAAACACCTACTAAAATATCATTATATGTGCGTTAAGGTGAATGAGAATTATCTTATATATTCTTTTGAAGGGGAAAAAATATACAGAATTGAATATTAGTATTACGTTATGATTCCTTGAATATAAAATTACTTAGTGTATTTGTTCGTCGTAACATAACATAAGTTCTACATATATATACCTTTTTTTAGTCTGCTTGATTTATTTAGATACCAGGGATTGAGTCTTATAAATTGGTTTTATAGTAATTTCCTTATCGTAGATATCATTTCTAAATTATAAAAGGTCTTAACAACCAACAAATCGTTATCTGTATTCGTTATATTAAAAAACAACATATTTTTTCTTCGCATTTGATTACGTAACGTTGTTGAAGTGTACAATTCCGATGAGATAGATGTAATACACAAGTAAGAAGTTTACGATTCATTCAAAATAAAGTGCCGATATAATATATAATATATAATATATAATATATAATATATAATACATAATATATAATATATAATATATAATATATAATATATAATATATAATATATAATATATAATATATAATATATAATATATAATATATAATATATAATATATAATATATAATATATAATATATAATATATAATATATAATATATAATATATAATATATAATACATAATACATAATATATAATATATAATATATAATACATAATACATAATATATAATATATAATATATAATATATAATATATAATATATAATATATAATATATAATTTACATTTTATTAAAGCTACTAAACAAATACACAACTCTCATATACAATAAATAAGCTTATTGCATAATATTTATATGCTGCTTTATTGGATTTAGATGTATGCTGAAACGTTATATAATAGTGAAAATAACAGTTCAGTTTAATATGGAGCTGAACAAGAGCTAATATGGATGTTGATCTAAAATTCAATGCTCAAAGCATCAAATTGGGTGTAGTATTAATTCTGATCTAGTTAAAATCAAAATGATATATATTTATAGGTTAAATAATTTATATAAATAGTTGAAGTAAAGATCTCAATATTTATTTTTATATTAGTAATAAGACCAGTTTTTAAGGAGCCTTTGATTATATTATTTCCACAAGAATAATTTCATGTGGAATATGCTTCTTTCTTAGTGTATTCAGATTTATTTGCATGTCACTGAATGCAAATAAAAATGGACTGCGAAAAGCAAATAGTAATTAAAGTGATTCCATTCTCGATCTTTAGTTCCAAAATGAGTTGTCTTTTGAAATTGGCACTTAAATAGACTTTTAAGTGATTGAATGTACTCAAATAGATTAAAACCATTAATTAATGTAAATTAAATTTATATAACAAAGATCAGACGAGTGTTATACAATGCAGTGTTATTGATATAATTAGACAATCTATGATAACTTTTATTGTAATTCTTTACATACCTGTTAATGGTATTAAAACATAACGATAAAGATTAAAATAAATCATATTTTAAAACTATAAACTTTCTTATGAGTGAAACCCATACGAGCAATCCAGAGTGCGGAGCTTACCATAAATAACGTTTAGTGCGGAGGAGAGGTGCTCAAATTGCTTCCACGTGATATATCCCGCAGTGCCAGTACATTTAGCCATATTGGATTTTTCGTAAATGTACGCTTATTACATCTGGCACAGGATTTGAAAGAAAAATAAAAATGATTGAATAAAAAGTCAGAAATTTATATATTTAGTACAAAAATATTCTCCTCTGTAGGAATGACGTTTTTTAAATACATTGTTTCTATCCAAAAGTCAATATTTGATAATTGTTTTCGAAAGTTTCCGTTTGCCTACAATTTGAATTTATCATTGAAATATGTATTTTCACAATTAATGAAAAATAAATAATATTAATTATAATTAACACAATACATTCGAAATATGTATGTTCTCAATTAATTAAAAATAAATAAAATTATAATTAATGCGAACAATTAACATCTTTATTGAAATAATAAATATTTTTAATAATTAATTATTAAAATAAAACTTTTTATCGGATACAACATGCAACAACCTGATTTACAAATTAAAACAACTTTAATTAGATGTGATTGTCAGTGAGTCTTCTAAATTCTGGTAACGTAATCGTAAGAGACACGTCTAATTTACTATATCATTGACGAATGCTAGTACTTCTCGTAAATATGATTGCTACAAGACATTCGAAACGTCATATTAAGATTAAAGTTGTAAGTTGCTTTTTTATGTAAATATTTTTATTTTTACAATTTATGTTCAACTAATATTTCTAGTTTATTTTCATAATTATTGTTTTATTAAGGAGGGCTTAGTAGGTTCTTATAACATGTGGTTAGGTAGGGAGAGGAGCGTAGATAGTGAAGGTGAGCGTGTATACGCATAGTAAAGGGGCCCCTTAAACCTACACCGGCATCGTAAGTCCCAGGCTTTGTTTGCACTCCTCTTCTTGCAACGCGATGCAATCAGTTTGCATTTAAACTATAATTTTAAAATATAAATATATGCTTTGCGTTCTATATCACAATTATAAATGATATAGGCTATTAAAACTTTTAGATAAAGACATCCCCTTCTAAAGGTGACAAATGTACCTGAAAATATCACAGAGTTATTCTTCAAAAGCTAAGAGCGGTCATTAAATTCTATTAGCGTAGTTATGAAGCCGAAAACCCTTACAGGGTGGATGCCTTCCTTTCTTAGAACTGGTTCTGTTTCATTCTTTCCTATTCCTTAAAGCTTTAAAACCTTGTTTACTTTTCGTGATTGGCATACATATTTTCTTTTAAATCTTACAGTATAAAGCTGAACAGGGTTTTTCTATTTACCTTTATACTTACATAAGTATATACATTTTTATAATTATTATGTGCGTGTATTTTCACTAAACACCTTCTATACTGTCGCGCCGAGATTATTCATCTTTTGTGTGTTATCAAATAAATAGCATCAGATTCCAGAACTTTTGTTATTCAGAAAAGTATAATATAATCAAATAATTATTTTGATATCTAAATAAATATCACGCAGTAAAAATATTTTTAAGGCATTAGTTATCACAGCATAAGCCGTGATTCTCGCTTACGTGGAAAGCATCAATCTTCTGAGTCGGCATTTATCATTACGTTTAATTATAAAATGTTATTTCAATCTTGTAGTAGATTTAATCAAGTAAATTTGTATTTTTGTAAATAAATATTTTTTTAATAACTTTCTTGTCTGCCAATACATAACTCCCGTCTTACATTTAATAATTTGCAAATTTCTTCCTATTCTTTAGAGTTATGTAACGTTGTGAGCTAATTATATTTCAGTTTATAAATATTCTTCAGAATGGAATAATCTTTTTGTACGATTCATTCCTGAGATGTCAGGTTATATTTTAAATTTGAAACGAGGAACAGTCTCTCCTTTTACTAGTAACAAAATCTGGATTTCAGTTACATTTTTCCGAGCTAGCTATTTCTTTTCTAGAGATGCTCAACAATATTACAGCTGCTCAGAATGCATATTTTAATAAAACAATGCAAGATTTCAAAGGCATTTACACGAAGTCTTTGGTTTCGTTTATGAACAGTGAAAAAATGTTTTTGTTAAAAATACTAACGATTAGTTTTGGGCGAGTTTTTGGTTGGAATTCTGAAAGTTTAAGGATTTTAACATACATAATAATTTGTTACCATGAATGTATTTAACTTAAGCTGACAGTTAAATATGACTGTGTGATTTCACTGTAAAGAAATTGAGTGTAAGCTTTGAATATGACTATTATATATATATATATGTCGGAGAAACATCGTTTTGGACGTTATTTTCGGAAATTATGTGGACTTTGTGCGGGTATCATGCAAACAAGACTAGGTGTAGAAATTATGAGAACACTTTTATTATGTTTCTGTAACACCACAAGCACTATAATTTATATTATAGAAATACGAAGCAGAGAGACAGATTTGTGTGTTACCTTGTCAAGCGTCTGAACACAAATCAGCTTGTTCGGGCACGCACGACTCTTTCAAGGCGCGCCGGAAGTCAAATAGTCGTTTTGCGCCGTTTTGACTGGATACGACATATATATATATAAATACAATGACTTCATGACCAGACATAAAGATTTAAAACGCAATTCGAAATAGAACGATTGGGTAGTTTAAAGTAATTTCAATCTTTACATCTCAGTAAACCAAAATATAAATTTACTTCGAAAAGCAATCAAATATTTTAAGTCATTCCAGCCACGTGTTTTTTTTTCTTGAAATGCGGCTTGCGGAAATGCTTGAACCTGATGACTTGAAAAATATTCCACTAACTACCACTATTTTTTGTTAATTATAATTTAGTTTGATTATTTATTTCTATTTATTTTCTTATGCAAACATTTCCTATTTCCTTCAACATTTAAACGGTGTGATCGATAACGCAGCTACGACCTAATACATTGATCGTAAAAAACGTACTCCTACAATAGGAGTACTTTTTTTCAATACAGATTTGTTTTTAATCTTTCACAGAAATAAACATCAAATTTATTTTGTATCATAATATTTTTTTTAATGTGATATTTATTAGTAACTATTTGATGATAGATAATAGATAATATGATCGTTTGATAAAGGTATAATTTAATTTATTCTAAGAAGGAAGTTGATTATAAATTTAATTAACGTAAGGGTTGACTTTATCACGGGACACTGTTTATAGTTCATGTAGCGTGCAGATTAACGACAGTTCACTGACGAACGGTGATGTGTTTGTTAGTTTTTCATTATCGAGATGATGATTACCCAAATAACTAATTATTACCTTACCCTTTTAATACGATTAAATGTATCTTCTGTTGCTAGAATCCGTACAATAGCCTAGATAGTACGAAAACAAAACCATGTATTCTGTTCAACGTCAATCTATTAAACGAAATACGAATGGTTAAAATATTTATTTTTATTCCATTCTTGTAGTTGCTATTTTTTGGAATAAATTAGTCTATGAAAGTAGGTTTATTATTATTTTGTTCATAAATAACAAATTATGCAAAATGTGCAAAAAGACTAATATATATTCATTTTTATATGTGTACCTGTATAAATCATTAATAATACATGTTTGATTCATATCCTTCATTTGTTTAGTGACGTTAAGTAAACAAACATTATGAATGTAATGGTTTTATGATTACTTCATAATGGAGGCTATAAAACCTTTTTTATGTATTGTGTAGATTTCGGTAGAAGTTGGAACTATTTCTTACTCGTAGAAGAAAATGTCGAAATCAGGATATAATTTTTAAAGTTGTGCCTTGTTTACACAAATAGAAATACGTTTCAATGAAAGGAAAGTCCTGTCTTTTCTTTTTATATCAATATGATTTTTGTTAGTACAATATCTATTTTTATTTTCATTTGCCAATATACTTTTAAGCTAAAATTCTTTATTTGTTTAATGACGATATTTTGCCGGTAATAAGGCATGGTAGTGAGGTAAATAAAGTTATCTGATACTAAAAATATTACATTGGCATTTTACGAAGATGTTTTTAATTTGTCTTAGAAGTCATAACTTAACTGGAATGCATGTCGTCCTGTATCTGTAGATGACTCAAGAAAATGATTTAAGTAGTATTATTCTACAGCTTAAATGACTGGTCATGGTTAGTAGATGGATTTTTAAGAAAAATTATCCCTATGTAAAAAAAAATGTTAGTTTTTAGTCTAACAAAATATAAGTTGTAATAAAAAAACACGCAACTACCATTCGTCGCCGGAGAGCTCAATGGCGCTGGTACTGTCAATTTATATATTAGATTTTTTAAGAACAACCTAGCTACTTATTTTTATTCAAGGTGAACAAAACCCGAGGTAAAGAGTGATATATAATATTGTTACAAACATAAAATAATGTTAAATATATAGATACGAATTAATATGCTACTTTGTAAATACTAAATTCTGACGAAATTACATATAAATGTATGTGAATGGTCCAAGTTATACACATTCTTATTAAGTTTAATTTGAAAGAGAATAGTTTTAAAACATTCATATCCTATAGATATTTAATCAAGTTGTGATTAAACATCTTTGGGATGTGTTAACAACAAACGCGTGTAATGCGTATTTTGCGGTTAATACCGGTATAAAGCCAATGCGTCACTCTCTACACAATCAATAGTGTTTGTAATAATGCTATATTTATCATTTAGAATAAAATTTGTAATATTTTATATTTGTGCGGTTGATACATTCATAATTTATAAGTAATGAAAAGAATTACGATATAACTTCTTTTTAAAAGCATTTGAACTAATCATACTGTAATATAGGACATAACCTTAAGTATATTTTGCATATTTTTCATTAGTTGTAAATATACTTGTTTAAGGAATGTAACGAGAGTAATGTTTTAAAAACATAAAGAACATAAGAAAAAAATATAGTAATAAAATTTTTAAGAAATGTTTGTAAAATTAACTTTTAATGAAAAGTTTTTTTTTTGTTCGAAAATTATTACACTCCTATAATTTTTATAATTCTATAATAAAACCTTCAATATATGTATTTAAAAGATTTAACATATTTTAAGGTAAGTTAATAAATATAAAGCGGTATACAATAAAGTACCTTAAGGGTGCTTTTATTAAGGGATTGTCATCCTCTTCATATTACATTGTTGTTAGGCGCATTGTTTATGCCACATACTTACTTAATGTGGAAGTCCTAAGGGTTACTGAGTTACGATATTACACTGTACTTACAATATTTTGCAAGACTTTTTGCCTTGAAATTACTTACATATTTTTACCTTTAATCGTCTATCAGACGTAAGGTTTTTATTAGTTATTTAGTTTACTTAATATTCTTTTGATCATCTTCACATGTTGATAATCCGAGAATTGTTTATGCTAAAATTTAAAATTATAATATGTTATATTAGGCATAAAACGGCCAAGTGTGTTTATCATAACTTGTCTTCTTCTCTTAAGTACTAAAAGAATCTCAATAATCAATCGAGCTTTAGAGGCGTTACTCAAGTTCAGGTACAATGAAATCTCTTTTATATTACGACACTTATTGTATCTCGTAAGCTTTGTTACAAAGAACAAGTAACCTGTGCGATCTCGTTGTATTAATCATAAATGATAGTCAGTTTAGACGTAAGACGATTCTCGATCGATCGATCTCGATTTCGGAAATACTAATAAGGCGATACATAAAACGCGAGGAAAACCAACACGAAAGTTCATGTTAAAAATAAGCTCACCTGTCAAAGATCACGAGCATAATAGATATTATTTACCAGGCAATTTGTTGTTAGCGGACAATTTATTTAGATTATAAAGACATTTTCATAATAAAAGCCAATTAATAACCAAATGATAAAACATTTTTTGTGAAAGCACTCTTATACTAGTCACAATTTTCTCTATTCAAATGTATTGTATGTATATATTATTTGAAAGATCACAATATTAAAAAAATTGAAGAAAGTATGAATTCAATTGAGGTGTAGAATGGATTTTTTTTCATTATTATTATATTAAGAGAAATACTGACTGAAACAAAAATATTTTGGACAAGAGTATTAGATTTTTATTGTTTTACAAATTTAACTGTTATAAGAAAAACTTTTTATTAACTATATTTCTTTGGATTTTTAAGTAATCTAATAAAAAACGTTTGTAAGTAAATTCAAAACAAGGGTCAGAATCTAGCACATAAAGTAAGACTTAGAGTTTGAGGAATCTGTGTCCCACTTTGGAGGAATAATATAGAGGATAGACTTTATAGATAGATTTTTTAAATTTTAAACTCATTAGGTTACATTACATTTTAATCTAATGTAACCTATTATTGAGTTTTCAATACAATATTTTTTTTTGGGTCGAGGTTCAAGCACCAAGTACAAGGATTACCTTAGATAGATTTTTATTAAAAAATATAAATAAAACAGATCATATAATTTGTACTATTGTTTTTATCCCTTGATCTTCGACCTAAAAATGTGTTATATTGTTAAGCTATGCATCTATAATACATATGCAGAGGGCAGCGGAGCTCCTAAACGACTAAATCATTTTATGATTTTAATTTTTTAATATCATTAAAAAAACATTATATATATTGGCCCTTTAACATTAATATAACATATATTTTTACCAATCATCAATAAGACGGGAAACCGCTAAAGTTAACAGCAGCTAATCTTTCTATAACAACCAATTTTAAAATATGATGGGTAGGTTATATTTTTTTTGGTTTGCAAGCATTTGTTGGCGGCTGCCACAAAAAATACATTTCATGAGTATTGAAGATGAAATATGAATAGATATTTTTCAAGAGGAGTGAAAATAGAAGGGAGGGCGGTTTTTGCGACAAATCTTTTTTTGGATGGATTTTATCGAGATTTTTTTTACAATACACATAAAACATACAAAATATTAAAATGGCGGCGCCGAGTATCAAACTCATTACTGCTAAAAAAAAAACAGAGACAGAGAAAAAACAAAAGAAATATAAAAATTTTAATAATATAAAATAAAAATAAAATGAGATTTTGCAATCAAAATCAAATTATAAGATTTTTATATTCCATATGTTTTGGGAATCGTACCATACACTCTTTAAAAAAAACGTTCACCAGATTTTGACATAACATAATATTATTTAAATTATAATATAGTGTGTAAATATGTAATATAAACTCTATTAGAATTACTTTATGTATAAGTTTTTTTTACAATAAATAACGCGTATTTTTTCGCTTATTGTTAGGTATGTAACTAAAACGTTAATCTTTATTTGTATTCTACATTATAGGATTTAGCTGTATGCTGAAACATTGTATATTTGTGAGAATACCAATTCAGCTAAACGATACCTAAATTTGGTATTAATCTAAAATTTGATATTTAAATGCTTCGATAGTCTAGTGACCAAAATTAATCCTATACCCAAACGTTAGATAGGTACTAGATTAGACGCTTAAAATATTACAACGATTGAATTATAATGAACGCACAAAAGCTTATAATAATTAAATCCTATTCTCAATTTATTAAAGTAAATATAATTTAAACGAATCTTAACGATTCTCTCTATACAATTAGGATAAAACGACTCTCAGTTCTTAGTTGGTGAAAGTTTACTTCGTTAAGAATTACACTCATACTTTTCAAACAAAGTCCGTTATTTGAACTGTAATTCTTTAGTATATTATTAGTATTTCATAATAAGGTGTAAGATTGATATTATTGTCATAATAGCATTATTAAAACGAAAAACTTTCCTGTAAGTGAAACCCATACGAACAATCCAGAGTGCGGAGCTTACCATAAATAACATTTAGTGCGGAGGAGAAGTACTCAAATTGCTTCCACGTGATATATCCCGCAGTGCCAGTACATTTGGAGATAGACGTATTGAATTTTTTGTAACGATGTGCTTATATCTTATATCTGGAAGGTATTTTGAGAGAATACTGAAAATGATTTAATTTATGTCACAAATTTATATTTTTATTACAAGTACAGTTTTTTCTATAGTAATTTAGTGTTTTATATACATTGATATTAGGCAATATTAAAACTCTGCTACTCGTTACTGAAAGTTACAAATACCTAGGATACGATGCCATTGCAATTGGAATATTCACAATAAAAATAATAATTTAATTCATAATTAGTTTAGTATAAAGCCACAATCTGTATTATTAATAGTCTTAATAATAATATTTTAATTAATACTTAAAATTGAATTTATTATACTGTATTTAATATGCATATATATAGAGACTAAGCTTCTTAGCATTCCATTGATTCACCGTGCGGGTGCCGGACCCATCGCGTTGCAAGAAGAGGAGCGCAAACAATGCCTGGGATTTGCGACCCAGGTGTAGGTTTAAGGGGCCCCTTTACTATGCGCATACACGCTCACCTTCAGTGTTCACGCTCCTCTCCCTACCTAACCATATCGTAAGAACCTACTAAAGCCGCCTTTGAAATACGTTCCGGAAATGAACTGATGATCGTTCTAGAAAAGCCGAGATCCTTAAATAAGTTGTAGAGAGATTTTGCTGTTATACCTCTCGCTCCTACTTCTACAGCGTACAAATTAACTATAAATTTATTCCTGATCAGTTCGTTACACAGTTCGTAATACTTGTTAAGCTTAAATCAATGATCTTTGGGTATGTTTGTTTCCCAGGGTACAGTAAGCTATATATAAATAAGTCCGGCCTGGATGACGAAACACAAACATCCCCGGGAATTTTGTATTATCTTTCATACGTGTCCATCATGAGAGTCCAATCAGGAGACGCGTCCAAGATGGAATGAGGTTTTAGTTTACGTTTTTTAGACGAACCTGCCTTTACAAACTCTAGTGATATTTTCCTACGGCCTCCCTACCTAGTTCCTACGGCCTCCCCACAGATGTTACAAGATTTTTCGGTGGCTTTGCCCCCTCTTGCAAAGTTACTTTGATCTGGGAGAGTCATTTAGAATGCATTAAGATAAAATTTTAATAATGCTGGGGACCAATCATGAAGCAGGGTGCGCAATCTCAAAGCTAGTGGAATACAAAAATCTCCTATGGTCACTTCTAGACTCATCGCGTGCAACCAGTAAGTATCGTTTTCATCTTGCCGAATAAAGGATTTTGTTATTTGTAAGTCTTGTTGTTTCCTACTTGATCCTAGCCCTGCTTTATTTGTTTGAGCAACTATCATAAATTGTTTATAGAATTGAAGTCGTGACTCTAGCTCTGCGGCAATTTTATCTTTTGGGAGAGATGTTATAGTATCATCATTCGATTTTGAGATATGTCTTTTGGTCACTCTTAGGTGTTTATAAAGTTCCGATGGTTTCTTTAATTTTAATCCAAAATTGTGTCGGTCTCTAAATAAGGTAGAAGAGTCCGCTGGATGCGCTAACCCGATCTATGACTTTAATGTCCTTATGACGCTTGCATCTAGCTTCAACAGAAGGGTCTTATTAATATCATAAACGAGGAAAGGCCAATTTTGACGTGATGTTAAATAATTATCATATGTCCAAGCCTTTTTGATGTTACTTATTTGTTGATTGTCTACCTTTTTAAGATCATTCAAAAAGCTACCGACTATTACATCCAACGATGGAGTGCGCCCTTGGTAATCGATTTTTTTACCTAAGATTTTGAATGGAGCTGCGTCGGTAACCGTAAGAACGTACTTACGATCCGGGTCTTATAATAATAAGACCAGGATCGTAAGAGGTATATCTGGTGTTCCACCTACTCAGACATAGACTGTAGCATTTATTTGGTTTTGTCCTCAATCCGTCCGTCCAAGCTCAGAAATCCTCCATAACATTTACATTTGGACAACATTTTGGATTACGTGTCAGTATCCTGAGAACTTAAACTTAAACCGAAACAACCATTTCTTTTCGTTTTTAATTAATTTATCTATTAATTAAAAACGAAAAGAAACATTCATAACAACATTATTTTGCCGAATATGCGAAGGCAGTTTAGCTGACCGAATCCGCAATGAAGAGATCCACAGGTACTAACGAAGATGTCACGGTGAGAATGAGGAATAACGTGCTTAGGTGGTTTGGGCACGTCAAACAAATGAGTGATGAAAGAATGGTAAAAAAGATTTATAACTGAAAAGTGAGCGGTAAGAGAGACAGGGGGAGGCCTCGAGTGACCTTCGAAAACACAATAGCTATGATACTGGAGGAAGGTCACGTAAAAAGCATGAGGACCCCCCGGAGGGCATGTATGAAGAGGTTATTGTCTGTGGCCGAGGCGAAAGAGGTATGCAGGGACCGTAGCGTTTGGCGTTCCGCCGTCTCTGGCTACCCCGCAAGGGATATGGCGTGAAGATAAATAAATAAATATAGAAATAAGCAAAAATTTTGTTTTGCTATGTATATATATAGGTATAATTGTTTTGTGCGTGTGTTTGTCACTAAGCTCCTCTTAAACAGTGTGACCAATTTGAATATTTTTTTTGTTATTAGTTAAGAATAAGTCGTAAGATAGTTCCTATTAATAATTGCATCCATGAAGTAACAAAGGTTCCCTACAATTCTCAATCAAATGCGTTTTTTCTGTTTTGTACACTAGTTGTAAGTCAATTATTTTACAAGCTGTGTAAATATGATAGAAATTCTATACAACATAAGACGTTTCTTTAAAACAATCCTTTAAATTGTATATGTATATTTTTATGTATATAATATTTTTGATTGTGAATTATTTCACAGATACTTCTTTTTTGAACAACACGAGATAAATAGTCTCGATTTCTTTTAGATTTCAGTTACATTTTCCGGAGTGGGCAATATTTCTTTAGAGATTCACGACTAATATTAATTCGGCTGCTCAGAATATTTATTTTAATGAAACAATGCAAGAATTACAGAATCAGTTGCATGAAACACTTTGGTTTCGTTTATGGAGGATTAAAATCGTAA
Source organism: Melinaea menophilus ssp. n. AW-2005 (assembly GCA_918358695.1). Classification (NCBI taxonomy): domain Eukaryota; kingdom Metazoa; phylum Arthropoda; class Insecta; order Lepidoptera; family Nymphalidae; genus Melinaea; species Melinaea menophilus. The sequence continues at coordinate 19,678,684 of OU911041.1, read as the reverse complement.
TTTATCACACAGTTACGTATGGTGCACATGCTCAAGTTGAGAAGTTTTTAGTAGTATTCTGAAATATGAATTAATATCTTAAATAAATATTTAAAAGTTTGGAATCAAAATGTATGTATATATGCATAATATATTACCTATATTAAATAGTTACGTTCAGATTATTCGGCTTATGTGTGTGTGTGTGTGTGTGTTTATGTGCTTGTGTATTAAAATGACTAACAGAGCTGGAACCACTTCACAGCAACGCGTGAGAACGTACTAATTAAAACTCTGTTTAAATAATTAATGAACGTGCTTCACATGCTTAGAAAATAATCATTCATTATGTTACAATCCCATTTATTAAAGCACAAACATTTAAAAAAATAATAGCAATAATAGCTGCAGTTTTATAAAATGAGGTTTTCTCTCCAGACGAGAACTGTGTAAGCAAATATGTTAATCATATAAATATATATTAGCTGAGGATTGAACCCAAAACTCGTAGATTCAAGGGCAACTTTTTTCTTTCTCCTTTGAGACTTCTATGTCAGGCTGCTCCTTCAAAATGAATCTTCATTGAGTATTGAGAATATAAGATTTGTTGTTCATTCTAAGAAAGTTCCGTAATTTTACTTCTATGTATACTAGGCCACGCAAGCGGGGTCGGGAGCTGAGCTAACTTTTGCTCTGTGCACGGCAGGCTATTTACTACGATGTTCTTTAGCTTAGTCCTTACAAACGCTACGAGAGATAAATGGAAATATAGGATATCATCAATAAATCATTTGGAAAACATGTCAAGCTTGATATTCGTTTCATGTCTTTGAATGGAAAATTTTCTACAGAATTGCTCATAACACCCTTCTTTTTGTAATGGCATCACGCTGAAACAATTAGGTCCACTGCTATACTATTGATACATTAGAAAGCATTCGACCTCCTTTGGGATATAACGAATTATTATGATGAAATGTATAGCGAGTGGATATAAAATATTAAATTGGGATAGCAAAATGAAAAATAAAAGTGAAAGGAAATATTCGGACGGAACCTTGCCTGTTCGAAGCCTCATACGCAACTGAAACGTTCGTTAAGTTGTTCCTTTTATTTAGTTCTTTTAACTTGAGGCACGCGCCGGTATGAGACGTTCCATATGATAAGTCTATGGACAATTTTCTGGTGAATTGAAACTTTTTTACTGTAATTCGAAAACTTACTATTCTTTTAGTGTGCTTCAAGCTGAATGTGATCTGCATTCTGACGAATTTATAGTCAGTTCTGCTATGTATGAGAGTAGTTACACACTTTCTTAGATTTCAATCCACTCGTAACTCGTGCATCGAGCAGGCGCGCGCTGGTGAGTCACTAATCGAACTAAATTAGTTCTGATAATTGTTCAAGATCTGTTGACCGAAATTATCCGAAATTTTGCACAGTCATAAAGCAATGTGGCATCAAACACCATGCCGAGTTTCGAAACTGTGGTATGCGTAGTTTCTGAGCTAGCACGTAAATTGTCCTAAACTGAATTAGTAAATTATACTGAATTCAGAAATACGATTAAAAAAAAATTAAATATATGCTTAGCGCCTTATGCTCGCAATCGTTGTGGCGAGTTTCGTTAACGTAGCTCGAATAGTTTTTAAGAACAGAGAGTTCGCATTTTTTGCGATCTGACCAGTAAAGAGTTTCGCTTCGCTCAGCTCAATGATTATTTTTCAGTATTATAATAAAACATAATAAATCATATATTTCTTAAAAGTAACATATGGTTCATTATTAAATTAAACGATGCAGTTATTTAACTACTTCACTTCATTAGTGCTCGGGTGATGGAGTACTGTTCGGTGTTAAGAATTGTGTCACGTACCATCTGGTTTTGATTGATGGCAATTATATCATAATTATTAATTTCAGATATCGTAAAGCTTTGCAGTTACTTAACTCGATGCAGATACTAATCTATATAGATATAACAAAAAGTACACGAACGATATTGATTTATTATAATACAGTACTCAGAGCAATATACAAAGAAATTCAGCGAAAATACTGTCGAAAGAATGTATGTCTTACAAACGTACGAATCGCGGTTAATAACCAAGGTTTTGGTAATTGTAATGGAATTTTTAATAAGTAACTTTAATTGAATCTTATCTTAAACGAACTTATCAATATCACAGATTATGATTGTAATTTGACATATATTCATTATGAATATTTGGCAGGTTCCAATTAAAGATAGTAATTATTAATGTCTTTAAATCGTATACAATTTAAAATGAAATAACTAAACTGAATGTGAATTTATTTAAGGATACGTAACTCTATTATTTAGTTTCAAAATCTAGTTCAAAAAGTGGAACAGTTGGATAGTTTGAGTAATTTGAATCTCACCAACCAAAATACAATGGACTTCGAAAAGCAATTGATCCCATTTCAGTTGCCAACTGGATGTTTTTGAATGTAGTCGTTTCATGTTAGGGAAATGATTTTTCAATGGTTCTAAAAAAGTATGCAAATCTAATAAAAATAAAAATATAGCATTCGTTACGGATGTGATAAAAGATGTGTGCTGGAATTGATTGTAACAAGATATCATAGTCTTGAATTTAATAAACGTAAAAGTGCCTTTAAAAAATTTATTTATTCTTGTGTTTCCAATTTAATATTGAATAAGGTCACGGTGGTGAGAGATCTGGGAATAATCCTTGATAAGCTTTTATTTAACTGTCGTACTGGTTACATTATCAATAGAGCCTTTCGAGTGCTTGAATAGATTTTCGAAGTATATCTGTAATTATTTTACTTTTGTTCCATCTTTTCTTGAATATCCCTCTACCGTATGGAATCCAAGTTATAGCAAGTATATTCATTAAGTTGTTAGTGTCCAAAATAAGTTTTATAAACCTTTGTGTTTTAGAACCGTTACTCCATTCATTCCCTTAAGTCGTTAAGGTAGTGTCGAGTAGCAAGGGAAGATCTCTTTTTTTTTTAAATTATTACGTATTGAATCCCCTTTTATTACCAGCAATATTAATTTAAGGTGTCCTAGATTACAAACTCGTAATCAACTATTGTTCTCTGTACCAAAAACTACAATGAATTACGCACGCAATGCTTTTGCACATTGTGCTAGTTATGTCCGCAATTAATTATTTCAACATATTGACATTTTTAATATTAAATATAGTAAACTAAAGACCGAAATATTTATTGTGCTGTAAGTAATTATTTTTATTTTTCAGTCTATTATTTTGTTTTTTATTATTGTAATTATTATTATTATTCATGCATTAATGTTGCTGTTATTATCTTGTATGTTCTAATTTTAATTTGTATGAAATATATATATATATATATATATATATATATATATATATATATATATATATATATATATATATATATATAGCAATCTTTTATACATTGTATGTCTTCCTAATAAATAAGTAAAAAAATATCAATTTTTGTTTGACGTATACATGTGACAACTGCGTATATTATATCATGATACGATGATATATGATATACGCAGTATGCGTATCATGGTATCATGATATAATATTAAATTAATTAGTATATTTCTATAGTAATTGGGTACATTCAAAATATGCAATTTAATGTCACTACGACACATGAACTACATTTAATGAAAAAAAAAAAATTATAAAGACTGATTCTCAAATAATAAACTTATTTTTATTTCGCTTTCAATTTACATTTTCGCACGTACTCATTCATTAACCAGAGGTAACAATAATCCCTATCAGCTTCATTCCTTATATATCTATAATATAAAAATGAATCGCAAAATGTGTTGGTAAGCGCATAACTCAACAACGCATGGACCAATCTTAACAATTCTTTTTTTTTTTAATGTTCCTTGAAGTCCAAAGATGGTTATTACGGCGAGAAAAAATCAAATAATTTCCAGGAAAACCCTAAAAGAGCCCTTTTCTTTTTCCTATTCTATTTTCGAACTAAATGTAGAGTTAATTTAAACTGTATTGCTATTCAATAAAGTTCATATTAAATTACAAGTACTCATTGTTGTCAAAACAATATAGGTGTGTTGCTAACGTCGAAGAGTCAATTCGCGCTTTATTGTCGCTGCACAACGTTCAAATTTAATCAAATATATATGTTCACCCGACCAAATTGAAAAGTCAAAAAATGTAAGAGCTATAGATTTGATTGGCCTTGGAATATTCTTTCTTTTGTTTTAGTTTCGGAATGCGACATAAATTGTCATCAGTTTTCACGTCATTGCATCTGTCAAACAAACTGCGTTAAAAAGCGTTTATAATATTTTATAATTAATTTTGATTGTTTTATATCGTATTTAATAATTATTTCATGTGACATAATTTAGGTAAGTATATACAATATGCCTCCTATAAGACGAAGTAATTTAGGTAGAAGAACCCGCAATGCTACAAACCAAACTAATTACCGATCTTATCATACTGCACATGAACGTGACGACCGAAATGAACGCGAAAGAATTCGTATATCACGAACGCGGGAAGCGAGAGCGAGAGATTCAACTAATAATCGCGAAAGTTTGAATCGAGCTGCTTTCAATTACGATTTGTCAATTGACTACAGTAACCACCAATTTGTTACTATTGGATCTATGAACTTGGTTTGCTCTTATTGTAAGGCATTGAAATACAAAAATGAAGCAAATGGATTGTGTTGCACAAATGGGAAATGGAGCTTAATGCCGGAAATAGTTTTTCGGCAAAAACTCATCCGAAAAGCCCTCCTTTCCTTGGAAGTTCATAAGTCGAGTGGGCCAGATGGTATCTCTTCAGTTGTGCTACGAACATGTGCCCCTGAATTGACACCAGTGTTAACGCGTCTATTTCGGTACTCTTACCTTAAAGGCGTAGTCCCGGTCTCATGGAAGCGTGCCATTGTCCATCCGATCCCTAAAATAGGTGATAGCTCGGACCCAGCTAACTACAGACCTATCGCCATTACCTCTCTTCTCTCCAAAGTAATGGAGAGTATCATCAATAAGCAGCTCCTAACCTTCCTCGAGGATCACCAGTTGGTCAATGACCGGCAATATGGCATTCGCCATGGTCGATCGGCTGGTGATCTTCTGTTATATCTTACGCACCGTTGGGCAGCTGTTATTGAAAGCAAGGGAGAGGGTCTGGCAGTTAGTCTGGATATGGCGAAAGCCTTCGATCGTGTATGGCACAAGGGGCTTCTTTCGAAGCTACCTTCCTATGGGCTTCCCGAGAGTTTATGCAAGTGGATCACCAGCTTCCTCACTGGGCGGAGCATACAGGTCGTTCTCGACGGTTTTTGCTCGGACCCCAAGCCCGTGAACGCTGGTGTACCCCAAGGCTGCGTGCTATCCCCAACTCTGTTCCTCCTGCACATCAATGATATGTTGGATTTCTCCAACATTGTTATGCGGATGACAGCACTGGGGATGCGGTATATTCCGTTCATGGGCGGCGGTGATCACAAATCATCTGTGACCCGCCAGCTCGTTTGCCCTCCTATTCCATAAAAAAAAAATTAAAAAAAAATGGGAAAGTGACATTGATACCATTGGATCCATCACCAGAGCCATTGTACTCATTGGTTTCAGGAATAGAACCAGATTCCATACGCTTTTTGTCAAATATTCAACAATATAACAATTGCTTTCAAATGACGTCATTTGGGGCAACAAACGTAGTTCGGGAAAATTTCATGCCAACTTTTAAGGTATGTATTATAGCAGTTAATCATTATTATTTTAATGAACAAAATTTCCTGTTAACTAAATAAATATGTGTCATTAACCTTCAGTTCCCTAAACCCTAACACATATATTATATGGTCATAATATTATTTGGTGATTCAGTATTAGCAACTATTTTTTTTTATTATTTTGAAACACAATATAATTATTTGATTATTTGGTGATTCAAATTAGGAGACCGATATACTTTTTAGGAACAAATATTATTTATATTTGGCAAAAATCATTTTTTCTTATTTACAGATACAAGGCCAAATATATCATAGAGCAGGTTCACTGTTACCAGTGTCAGATAGCAATTACAAATTCCTGCAAATTTATTTCATGGGCAATTCACCACGAGAAATTGATATGCGTTATTCACATAACAATTCACTAAAGAGGTCTTATTTCATGAGCACAATCAATTGATTATGTTGTTTAAAACTGCACTGGATCTGATGCCATCTGATAATCACAAAATTGTAATCAGAGCTGATAAGACACCTGTTGGTCAACATGCAAGACGTTTTAATGCACCAACTATTGATGAAGTTGCCATCGTTGTAGTTGGAGAAAACTTAGAATCCCGTGATATTGTTTTACATCGTCGGAATGATCAATTACAACGTATAAAGGAAATACACCGCTCATATGACGCACTGCAATATCCCATTATATTTTGGCAAGGTGAAGATGGCTATGATTTCTCAAACAAGATGATAATTCCCATTACAGGTAATAAAAAATATTAGTTTAGCTATGGAGATATATTATCAGTCACTATATTATTATTATTATTATTATTTTTTCGATGTTGTGAAAACAAAAATCTATTTTCAGGTTCTGAAACCAACAAAAAAGTCAGTTCAATGAACTATTATTCCTACCGCCTAATGATTCGTGAAAATGAAGACAATCACATACTCAAATGTCGGCGGTTATATCACAAGTATGTTGTAGACATGTATGTTAAAATTGAAACGGAGAGATTAACATTCATCAGGTTGAATCAGACCAAACTCAGATCTGAAGAGTATATTCACCTTCTAGCGATTAATATTGAAATGAATGAGGAAATGTACAGAATGTTGGTCGGATGACTATTCTTCCAGCAACATACATCGGAAGTACTCGACATATGCATGAATATACTCAAGATGCCATGTCATATGTTCGTCATTATGGTACAGCAGATTTGTTCATCACATTTACATGCAATCCACACTGGATAGAAATCAAGCAGGAGTTATTTCCTGGGCAATCACCTATTGATCGTCATGATATTACAGCCAGAGTCTTTAGACAAAAGTTGAAATCTTTAATGGATTTCATTGTGAAACATTATGTGTTTGGAGAGACACGCTGCTGGATGTATTCTGTGGAGTGGCAGAAACGGGGATTGCCACATGCACACATTTTGATTTGGTTAGTTGAAAAGATAAGGCCAAATGAAGTTGATGCAGTAATATCAGCTAAAATTCCTAATGTAGAAGTAGATCCTGGATTGCATGAGGTAGTTATTAAAAACATGATACATGGTCCCTGTGGAACTCTTAATCAAAATTCACAGTGTATGGTGGATGTTACCATACACGGTACCATACATGTTCAAAGCGATATCCACGGACATTAATATCTGAAACAATCACTGGTAATGACGGTTATCCTTTGTATCGTCGCCGATCGAGAGCAGACAATGGAAGATCAACAAATGTTAAATTGAATCAACAAGATATTGAAATAGATAATCGCTGGATTGTTCCATATTCACCTATTTTATCAAAGACCTTCAAAGCGCACATCAACGTTGAATCTTGCCATTCAGTAAAATCTGTTAAATACATTTGCAAATATGTAACCAAAGGCTGTAATTGGTATTAATGCAGAGAATTCCAATGATGAAGTTAGCCAATACCAAATGGGTCGCTATGTTAGTAGTATTGAAGCAGTTTGGCGAATATTTTCTTTTCCTATTCATGAGAGACACCCTACTGTTGTTCATTTAGCTGCGCATTTAGAAAATGGACAAAGAGTATATTTTATAGCACAGAACGCAGTAGCAAGAGCTTTACAGCCACCATCTACTACATTAACCAGTTTTTTTGAGACATGCCAAAATGATGCTTTTGCTCAAACATATTCTGAAATGCCAAAATATTATACTTGGAATTAATCCTCAACGACATTTTTACGACGGAAACAAGGAAAACCAGTTCCAGGATACCCAGATGTATATTCTACCGATGCGATTGGTCGAATTTATTCAGTACATCCAAGCAATGGTGAATGTTTTTATTTACGGCTGCTATTAGTCAATGTACGAAGCCCATCATCGTTCCAACATGTACGAACTATTAATGGTGATTTGTGTGGATCATACAGAGAAGCTTGCCAACGTTTGCGATTGCTAGAAAATGATGCTCATTGGAATCAAACTCTCAATGATGCTGTAATATCATCAGAAGCTCATCAAATACGAACATTGTTTTCTATATTCATATCTACATGCTTCTCATCAAACCCAAAGGATTTGTGGATAAAGTACAAAGATAATATGTGTGATGATATTTTGTATCATTACGGATTAGAAGGGTAAATCCAAATATACAAATAAGCGAAGAAATTTACAATGAAGAATTGATTTCAATTGAGGACATGTGCTTGATGATGTCAAACAAACTATTATTTCAATTAGGCCTGGCCGCGCCCAATCGTCCAATGCATGATGCTTTTAACCAAGAGTTGCACCGAGAAAAACTGTATGATCTCAACACTTTGAAAGAATTAATTCAAACAAATCTTCCACTATTGAATGAACAACAGAAGTATGTATTTGATACACTTATGAAAGTAATAAATGACAAAAGAGGAGGGATTTACTTCTTAGATGCACCTGGTGGTACAGGAAAAACTTTTTGATTTCACTGATGTTAGCAACAATTCGCTCACAAAATAAAATTGCACTTGCACTCGCTTCGTCAGGAATCGCAGCAACTTTGCTTGAAGGTGGTAGAACAGCTCATTCAGCACTAAAACTACCAATAAACATGCAAAGCAACGAAATTCCAACCTGCAACATTTCGAAGAACTCTGCAATGGCAAAGGTTTTGCAGCAATGTGAATTGATTGTTTGGGATGAATGCACGATGGCACATAAAAAATCTTTGGAGGCTTTAGATAGAACCTTACAAGATCTCCGGAGCAATCATAACCCATTTGGTGGTGCAATGATTTTATTAGCAGGAGATTTTCGTCAAACATTGCCAGTGAGTTCACGATCAACGCCAGCTGATGAACTTAATGCATGTTTAAAGTCATCGAATTTCTGGAAACATGTGAAGGTATTATATTTAAGCAAGAATATGCGTGTCAAGTTGCAAAATGACAAATCAGGAGACATATTCTTTAAATAAATCATTGACATTGGTAATGGCAAATTTCCTATAGACACCTTGAATGGTTGCATTAACTTTCCTCAAAGTTTTTGTCAGTTAACTAGATCAAAAGATGAACTTATTCAAAAGGTGTTTCCAGATGTTGCTCACAATTACAGAAACCATGATTGGTTGAGCGAACGGGCTATATTGGCTGCAAAAAACGTAGATGTAAGTGATTTAAATTTCAAAATTCAAGAACAAATTACAGGCGAATTGAGGATATATAAATCAGTTGATTCGGCTACTAACCAAGATGATGTCGTCAACTATCCGCCTGAATTTTTAAACTCGCATCCCAATGATTCCGACTGATGTACCATTTGAATTTAAACGACTACAGTTTCCAGTGCGGCTTGCTTTTGCTACTTACCATAAATAAGTCCCAGGGGCAATCATTAGGTGTTTGTGGTATTAATCTAGAAAACCCACGTTTCTCACATGGCCAATTGTACGAGTATGTTGCCTGTTCCCGTGTTGGAAAACCATCAGATTTGTTTGTATATTCACCAGGTAATCAAACAAAAACATTGTTTATCATAAAGCACTAAAATAAAAATAAAACAGATTTTTGTTAATAATTATGATTCACTTGATTTACAATAACGCGATTTCTGAAAATATTTATATACGTTTTATTTCATTTTTCTTTATTTCATAGGTTATTATATGTGAGAGTAAAAACATCTTAAGGTCGAAATATAAACTGCCACATTCCAAATCTATTTGACAGCATGAAGTCTGCCGAGTTGTATAAAAATTGTTGTATTTATTATAAAAACGTATTTTTTTTCATTTTTCATGATTTATCTTTTAAAATTTAAATGTTTTGAGTTTAACTTTTATTATATGCATTAGTAAAAAAACCACCAAATATTTTTAATTATGAACATCTTATTAAAATGATAAGTCACATATTAAAAAAAGGATAATTCACGATTTATTTATCATATTATTTAAAATATTAAATGATAAAAAAAAATCCACCAGAACGCCTAATATATATAAATCACATCACGTTGTTTGTCCACGATGGACTCCTTAACTACTTAACCGATTTTAATAAATTTACACACCACGTACAGTTTGACCTAACTTAAAAGATAGAATAATTTTCAACTCAATTCATAGTCGCAATATTATTTTATTGCAAATTTTTTGTTTATCATTTTGCAGTTAGTAAAAATAACCTTTATTTATTGACAGGGAAAATGTTTTATAATAAAACCATTTTTCATCAAAGTCTGTACAGTAGATTTTATGTGATGCGTTAACGAATAATATAATAATATAATATATAACATCAAAATAAAACACGCAAAATAAGAAATAGAAGCAGAGGTTTGATCTGCACTTTGTAGGACAATTAATACACGTATTTCTGATCAAATGTCGTTCATGAAATCAATGCATGAAACGCCTAATTTTACGATTATTACCGGAATGGACCAATGCGTTACTCTACGTTATCAATGATGTTTGTGGTAGAACAGATATCAGCCAATAATAGGATTCTATTTGACATTGTTATTTTATTTGCAATAGTTTAACACAAAGGACTTACCAATAAATATATTTTGCTAAGTTTCATCTAACGATCTAAATAACACAGTTGAAGGTGCAGGCGATTTCTCTCGCTCGAAATTTAATTATGCGAAGATTTATTTTTCCAAAAGTCGTTCATGTAAATTCTCTAAATATTGCTCCGAGTCATTTTAACGTTTTCAAGGAAAAAATACTATTACAATTCAAATTAAAAACTTTTATACAGGAAGAAAATGATCATTATCTAAAGACTTTGTGTAGTAATTTATACATTTATTGAGTAGTACGGTATATTACTACATAGTCATATGATTGTTTTAAAAATACCAAAATGAGTTAATTTCTAAAAGTATGTACTGACTATTTTTGTTGCCTGATTGCTTTTGATAAAAGAAATCTTAAATAAATGGTAATAATATAATAAGAACTAGATTCTATTTACCTATTTTAGGGATATTGACATAATTTTTATTAAGTAACTTCGTTGTGATTAAAACAAAAAAATACAGCTTTAGAAATTTGACTTGTTATAATTCGGTTTTCACGTCGACAAAAGTTAATGCTAACATATCATATTATGGATTTTTGGATTATTATAAAGACATGCTCAACAAGAGCTAGACGCTATTTAAACGTTAATACACGTTTTACTTATAAATCGATGTTCTAAACTTGTATTTTTATATTTAATCAATTTCATTAGCATAAAAATGAAAAAAACATTGTAAACTGTTAAATCTTGAAGTGGGTTTATGATCTAATTCAATCAGAAGTATGTTCAAGATTTACATTTTCCACACAAATTCTACGTCTTGCTTATATATATGATCTCTTACGTGAATTGTAACTACTTAAAAAATTAATTTAGAAGAGCTTCTTTTTTATACTAGTGTCATTTTATAATAATCAAAATACAGTATTATACAATACCAAAATTTATTTGTTAACTTGTAAGAGGACCAATTGAATGTTATGTCGAAGCCCCTTTTACACCTCTTGTACGATGTTGTCCTGTAAAATCTTTTAAGGTTTCAAAAGTATGGTAATTTTTTAAAACATCCAAATCCTAGGAAAATTGTGGCATTGGCCTCCTCGCCTATCAGAAAGTTTATAAAATAATCAAATTAATTTTGTAAGATCAACGTCTGTTAGATTCAGATATATAAAAAGTATTCTATACATAGTATTATATAGAAATCATATACATATTCCTTAATATTTTCATTAAAAGCAACGCCCAGCTGGAGTGACTTTAACATCAAGTTTTGTATTTTTTTTCCGCTCTTTAAATATCGCATTAGTATTTCATAACCGTGTATCAAAGATTTATAATTTTTCGACTAAAAGTGTTTCATATTTTCATGAATCATGATTTAGTACATTATTACGATATATTTTTTTAATTATTTTAATATACTATTAAAGTAACGAGCTTGAATTTGCTCAAATGGTCCTCAAAGGTATAATATTAATACTGTACAAAGGGCTTGCCGACTTTCCTCATTTTTACCATTCCTGTTTATAAATTGTATGACCATTTTCATCTTAAAAGTGTGCTTTATCTCGAAGAGATATTTTTAATCTATTTAAATGTAAACCAAAACAATATAGTGGATTTCAATTATAATTATGCAGAATAATCTGCGAAACATTCTTGTTTAAAAAATCTGTTGTTTAGTGAGTGTAAAATATTAATGATGATTGTTTCAAAGTCCATTATGTTTTATTAGATGTATAGATGATAGCTTATGGTTTTTTATTAAAACGCAAAAGTATAATTAGTTGTATATTTCATAAATCTTGTTAAGTCTAGTTCGCGTGTAGAACTACATGCGGGTACATATTTTAAGTTTTATTTTGAACTAAAATATTAGAAGAGTTATACTTTTATACTCGTAATAGAATACACATGTACACACATAAATATCACATCATGTATATTTATTAAAGGGATTTTAGTAATCCTTTAATGTAATGGATATTAAAGTTAAATTCTATGAACATTCACATATAAAAAAAACATTTGAGTTAAAGCATCTTCTATCTTTAGAAGTACATTTTATAGTTTACAAACATGTACATTTTGTACAAACTACGTTTACTATAACTAATAACGTTTACATTTTGATATGGAAAGTTTTTTTTGTTTGTTCACTTAAATACGCCAAGATTTGGAATTTGGAAAAAACCTTTGAATTTTATATTTTTGTTATTAAATATGATTTCGATTATATAACAGTAAATTAGAACCATAAGTACAAGTATCGGAGAAGTGGTTTTTAAAATCGCTCGTTTCTTCTGCTGCTGTTTCCATCCTCAATTAAACTTATGTCTATGAACTTATATTTCATTGTTGCCCTGCATTGCTCTTCTATCCACAGGGACAGAGTGACGGGGTGTTCCCCGCAGTACTAGATATTAAATTGTAACAGAAAGTAAGTGTATATAATAATATAGTATAATTTTAATATCAATGTAAATATTTAACTCTTATTATGTTCTCTACTCTTTTAAATATTATATTTTTTATTCCTAAAATTATTTTATTTCATAACGAATGTCATCCGGTAAAAGTAAAATAAAGTTGGCAAAGATGAAATAATTGTAAATATTTTTGTAGTTAAAATCTCTCGCCTTTCAACCTTCCGTTTTAAATCTGACATATAGGTATATATAACGAGACGCTTAATTGTATTTAAAGATTTAAAACATTATAACTTACACGGTCTCATATTTTATTTAGTTTTGGTGAATAGAAACATGTATTTTAAGTAAATTTAAATATTTTATATTTTTTTTATTTTAATTCCTCAATATCAATAGCCAACGTAAAATTACTTAAATTAAATTTACGGGCCAGAGAAAAAATTATAAAATGGGCATCTTGCACTTGACACTTCAAACATGGTTTGCTGCCCTGACTACAAATTAAAAAAATAATTACTGCCAATTATACCTACAGCATTTCCTAAACAATTCTATACTAGCATATTTGTTTATTATTCAATATTAATTACTCTTGTAGTTCTAGTCTACTAGTCTCTAGTTAATTATAAAATTTTCGAAAATAACTTTATTTTATGACTATTTCTTATTATTTTTAAATCTAAACTTACCAGTAAAGAATAACGATAAAACTAAAACCATAAAGTTTTATTTTAAGTTTTATTATGACTATGCACAATATGAATAAATAATATGAATATTTGTAATATATTAAGTACGAAGTGGGATATAAACTTAATGCATTAAGTTTATTTATTTATTTATTTAGCTTCACGCACTATCCCTTGCGGGGTAGCCAGAGACGCATTAAGTGAAAGTCTGAATAAATTTATAAAGCTAAATTGATATCCTAAGGGATAAGAATTGAATTAATTAGGAAGATAAGGAATGTAATTATTTTTTAGCCTTGTTTCACAAGTTGGTGTTTGATTTACGAGGCTCTCGTTTCAAATAGTTTTCATATGAACGATTATTGAAATCTTAAAGTGTTATATGTAATCCTAAAAGCTGACAATTATGGTGTACGAAAGTATCCAGTTTTCTTGGGGTGTGGCTATTCTAAGCCGAGGAGACCACACGCCATATTTCATTATTTATATATGTTGCTAAAGGCCTCATAATTATGATAACTATTTGTAAAATATTATAAGGTACTTTTAAAATTATCCCGCTATCCTTTTACTTTTATAAATAGATAATGTTTTCATAAATATTGTGGGTAAATAATTATTTGTTGCGTAATTAGAATATGTTCATTAAGTTGCAAAAATAAGATAAATTAGGTAGAAAAATAAATAAAAATCACATTTAAGAATTAATGTAATGAAAGTTAGGATACATTAATTTCTAATACTTTGATTTGACTAAAGTTTTAAGTCAAGTCAAAGCTGTCACGTGATCGCGCGATATTGTCAGTTTTCCGAAATTGAGTCAAATGATCAACTCATTTGAGAACTTGTATAAATAGCGGACAACTCGCTTCGACTTTTTGCTGGTGCTCGAGTTGGACAGTGATAAGAACATATTGGTGTTGTACTGTGAGTGATTATAAATTTTTATTTATTCTTTTAGAAACTTTTAATGATTAATTCTTTGAGTTATTCAAATTAAAATGAGTTTTCATTTATTGTGATGATTATAAAGAGTGGGTGTATTAGAAAACTTCGATTAGTTTAAATTAAACATTTGAATTATTCCTAATGAAATATTAAGTTTAGTTAATATTAAGAAAGATACAAACTGTTATTGCTGGTGTAGCCGGTGAAGAAATGGATTTAAAACTAGGTGTGCCGACCGGATCAGTCTATGGACCAGTGGGGTACTTGATGGACGTAAATAGCGTATTTAACGTCGTAAACAAATGTCGGGTGTATATGTATGCGGATGACATGTGTTTGACCTATGCCTCAAAAGACATATCTGTTGTACAAAACCACACACAAGAGGATTTCGAAAACATTACTAAATGGGCACATGATAACGGGATAATTATTAACTTTACAAAAACTAAATGTATGCATATACACTCGCCATATAACAAAAAATCAAAAACTATTTGTAACAAAGATCTCGAAATAATAGGACATACTTATAATTGCCTACATAGTAATAAAAAAAATGTAATTGTAATATATTAGAATATGTTAATACATATTAATACTTAGATTTAAAGATAGATAAACATTTTAAATGGAAACACCATGTAATAGATACTTGCAATAGGCTAAGATGTATGCTGGGAAAGTTTTACCAATTGAGTAGAGTATTAAATAAAGAAACGTTACTAACCGTATACTATGCCCTCGCTGACTCCTTGCTTAGTTATGGTCTTAGTGTGTATGGCCGAACGTTTATAACTTATTTAAAGGATATAAAACAACTACAAATACGCTTGATAAAATTTCTAGTCAGTAAATAAACAAAAAAAAATTTTGTGGAGACTATGAAAACCTATTCCCAATATGTAAAATTTTGCCAGTAGATATCAAAGTGGACTACTTAATATGTATCGAAAATGTTCAATCAATTAAATATAAGGAAACAGTCAAGAATAAGTACAATTCAAAAGAGCCAGGAAAAAAGAATTAATTGAGCCCACTCCAAAAAAATATTATGGAAAAAGAACATCAAGGTGTATGGTACCCACAATTTTGAATAACATTGCCCGTAACATAATTAACCTAAATAGTCATATTAGTAAAAAAGTATTGAAAATAAAACTAAGGGATCTCTATTTAAAAAAAATGTAATAGTTATAAGGTTTATTTATTTATTGTTCTAAGTTTATTGTAAATGATAATGTTTGTGTAGTAGTGTATAGTGTTAGTTTAAGTATTTAATGAGCGCTTCTTGCCGTCAAACTCTTGAGTTTGGCACCAAATTATGTGTATATTTGATTTATGTATTCAATTTTTTTTTATAATAAATAAAAAAAATATATATATATTGTAAATGATTATAAAAAGTGAGTGTATTAGAGAACTTTGAATTAGTTGTTATTGATAATAAGTGTTGATGTGTTTTAATTAAAATTGTTATTTTTCCAGTGTGCTGCTTTCTCATTCCTAAGAATTTATAATTGAGTGTATTTTACTTTTAATTTGATAAGAATGAGTAATACTGACAAGAGTTGATGAATTGGATGAGTCATCGACTCTGATCTTTTTAAAAATTCTAATTTAGGTTTGAATCCGTCATATATAATAATTAAATTTCTCTACATTTTAATATGTCTAATTGATGTCAAAACAAATACATTAATTTAACAGTTGCATACAAACAAATTGAACCAACATTTATTGCAAACAAAGATAAAGGCCACGAAAAGATAGCAAACTCAATTAGAACTTTGATAATACTTTCCACGTGAAGAGAATTTCGACAGCGTAGTTTTACGGTATGTTTTTTCTTCTCAAACCTTGCTTGTTGCATTTTGGAATTTAAATACTTTACTCGGTCAGTTTTATTTTCTACCGTTATGAATATTTAGAAGCATTAAAAAATCGATATAAAATCCTTTAATACGTGCTTGATTCATACTTTTCTACTTACATAATTAAAAAGAGTTATATATATATATATATATATATATATATATATATATATATATATATATATATATATATATTATAATTAAAAGTTTATTGTTTTATTTTAAATTTAAATTAAGACACACCACTACTTTGAACGCTGTAATATACTAGGAAATCCTATAACATTATAAGATTTAATGTACTGTTACAATACCTCCGGCCATTTTATCAGTTTTAATACATCTTAGAATTTAATTAATTAAGTCCTATTTATGCACTACGTATCATAATATAAAGATTTTAAAATATATTTAATCTTTAGTTTATTAATAATAATAAGATAGTTGTCAAAAAAGTTACATTTAAGCATATTTTTAAAGCTAATAGCTAAGTCAAACAAATTAATTAAAATGGTAAATATACTATTATATAATATTTATAGTTTTCGTTGTACATTTTTAATATTTTTAATTGCACTGAATATAATATGGTAATTATTGCTAAATAGTTTTACCTCTCAATGATTAAACTGTTCACCATGTCACTAGCTGATACCAATGACTTCTTGCATTTTTTTTTTCTTCAGCATGTGTACAATATTTCAAAGACCCCTACCTGAAAGTAATGAATGTTACTGTTACTATTGGTTGTTTATTTTGTCTGGTTGCCCAAGTCTTCTGTAAAGTTTTAGACAGCCAGTACAAGTTTTTACTTATAGCGTGAATTAAAATATAAAACTATTCAACAAAAGTTAAAAAAAAAAAAGTATTGTCTTAATCAATAAGCCAGTATAAGTCATAAATTTAAGCCAGGTTAATAAGTTCACTAGCTTTTTCATAGCCTTGGAGTCACGGTGAGAAACTGCCATCTTGAGGTTGTATTCTATAAAGTTTCTATCGGAGGTGTCGCCCGCCCGATGAATCTCACAATGGCGTCTTCATCGATATCCATGTAGTACGAGGATCTTCTTGTGTGTCTAGATAGAGCCACCACTGCGTGCGGGACCCTTGTCAAGTACAATTTTAGTTTGGATGATGATTACCGTCTCGTATGTTTTAACATAAGCTCAGGGTTTACCCTGAGCTTCGTTGAAAGTGAGGATGCGCGAGTTTTCCCCTTTTCCGTACCCTAGGTTTGTAAGGTCCGCTTTTTCAGTTGAAGAAAGTTAGTTATAAAAATTTCCTTCAGAAAAGTTTTATATGATATAATTTTTTTTAGTTAAGCCAACTGCCAACTAAATTTTAATCTTTTATTAAACTTATCCAAAAGTAATTTTATATATATTGGTAATAAATTAAATAGGTGAAAATTTATTAATTATTAAAATCTCATTTGAGCTTTAATAACACTTTTTGTTTTTACAAACATGAAGTAGTTCCTTAAGTTATTTATAGAATATTCAGTCCGCCGTAATATATATCTATTGTAAAGTATACATGTACATAGTAGATTGTAAAGACCCTATAATGCAAAATACTGTCCACGATAAGTTTCAAAATTAATAAACTTTTTCCTTTTCTAATATTATATGTCTTAGTTAGTTACTTAAATTGGTTTGTTTTGCTGAAAGTTTTTAATAAACATTTTGGTTGAGCTGATTACAAAACTAGTATTAAATTGATTTAAACATAATGATTCAATAATGTTGAAAGCGTTAAAAATAATATTAAAAATAATTATGAACAAAAGAATAATATTCAACCGATTAGTGTTGTTGGAGTTGTGAAAAAATATCTTTTAAGTGCTAACCAATACCCGTCTATGAAATGTTTATAAAAATGCAAAAGCACTTTTATATGACTTTTTATATCTATTTATGACCTTGCCCTGTAAATTCACAACTATCAATATAATTAAGGTTAAGTAAGTTCAAGGTGAGATTGAGTATGTTTAAAAAAATATTTTTACAATTTTTCAGTCAACAAGTTCATAAGCATCGAGGAAACGTTATAAGACATGCCGTAGACTTACTTCAAAGTTTTAAAACTTGATATCTACTTTAGGGAAAAATCATAGTATAAAGTACAGTCTATCTGATGTTTTAAATTGACTTCAAAGCGACCGACTCTACTATAAAAAAGCTATACAAAAACAATCCACCCCAAAATACAAAATAATGAACCGATTTGAAAAGATTGAAGTAACGTTACTCCATTATCCATTATACTCCCTTTAAAAATAAAATTGTTTTTCATAGCAAATAATATTTGTTCAAATTAAGAAGGATGAGATAAGGGAATGGAATAACCTTTTATTTTACGTTTGTTCCTTAAAATGGACCTTAGAATTTTATTTTTATTGTTAAAAAGATACATCCCTAAATCAGATTCACAAATCATCCCATATCTCCTTGCTAGTTAACAGGTTAAATGTGAAAAATGTAAGAGTCCCTATATGGTTGCTATTCATATAATATCTTTATTCTGCTATATCTCAAATCAATGGTGAAGAAAATATATACCATATCTTATATTATATTTTAAATTTAAATATTTTTTAACAATTGTATTTTATGATTGAAATAAATACCTTTCTTTAAATGAATATTGCCGAAAATTTAAATATTTAAATATTTATAAAATAAACGTCCTTTAGTAAATTCGTTATTTACCTCAGACTGAATTGTATAATTGTACAATTGAATATTTTAATGTCAACTACATTAATCAATCTATCTACTTTTATAAAACCTTATATAACAACTCTCTTAACCGTGAATAAAAACAGTAACTTTATGAAACAAAAGACGAATACTTAACTAATTACGATTTTTGTGAAAACTATTAATGTTTACATCAAGTCTTAAGTTCTAAATTAATATCCATGCAGATTTTGTGTAGTTTTTCAAATTCAACTTTAAAAGCTAAATCATAATACTCGTACATTAGAAACAAAAACCACCGTATTTTGTACAAATGATTAAATATCTCATTTACCATCCAATATGAAATTTAATTTTTATGAGCATTATAGAATATGACACCATGTCTATATCAAGAATATATTTACACATTTTATGTAGTGAAAATTTGTATCACAAAAATGTAAAAATAGTTATATTAATTTAAACGGTGTTAAACAATTCACAAATAAATAATAGCAAGAAATTTATTTTTCCAACAAGATGTAAATTTTACCAAATTGTATAATTATTAATTATTGTCTTATAGATTTAATAGTAACGAATGTAATGGAAGAAATTTATTCTTAAATAAAGACCGAAGAATGTTTGAAAGAGAGGGGAGTCGCGTAGTGGTAATATGTTATCATTATAATTTTATTATTAGGTAAACTATTACTTGGAGATTATTGTAATTAATGATATCTGGTACACGTTATAAACATGTCTCAGTATAAATTGTCAAATGTCTACAGATGCCATACAGACAGTGATTAATTATTGTTGCTGAACCAAACTGCGACAACAAGTGATGACTTCACGTATACTTGTAAAACATGTTAAGACATGAATCAACTTGATCTTTAAAGTAAATACATAATATTGATATCATTTTAATGAGCTCTGATGTCAAAATATACATATATTTACTTATACTTACAAATTAAAAATCTAAATAAAATCGATTTCTGTATTTATTGAAAACATTTCAAATTAACATTTGAAACATAACTGTTTCTGACATCATAAACAGTTTAAGCAATAATATTTTTGTTATATAAAAATTTTGTTACTCAAATTTTACTTTTGTGATAATGAACTTTAATTATCAACAACTGAAGTTAATTTGGTTTTTAATTATAGGAAAAATAAGTATTACGCACATAAAGTACTTGCAAAAGTAAAAACCTACAATATCATTTTACAGTCCAATTGCATAGTCTTCTAACAATTATAATAAACATTACACTAAGTTTTTACTGGCTTTATTTAACGTTAATTCAATTAACCACACCTACTCTATAGTAAAAATAATTTTAATAATAGATATAATTGAATTTATGTGATATTATTTATAAGTGAAATAAGAACTCAAGAAGCATTATGTTTCAATATTAGTCTGCTAACTTAATTCAACTTCTGAAGTGAAAATGTAGAAACTGATATATAGAATATGTATAGTACTTGTCATTAGCGCTTGAAGACAAGCATTTGTATTAAGATTGTAAATTAATGTGTGCAGTTACGAAATCCCGAGTTAGGCACTCCTCACAAAAGCTATTGCTTCTAATATATTTTACTATAACAAATAAATTATACTTATTGACTTTAAAAGAAAAATGTTTTGCTATAAAAATTAAAATGTTATATTGAAATCCTTTGTAGACAATTTCATTTTTCTTTTTATTTTAAAGATTTTAAAGCTACAGAATTAGGACTATCAAACTATGAAGCCTAAGAATATTTTTTCTGAGCTACCATTGATATACTTATATAGTTTTTTATTGTGTACATATTTTTTTGCGATAATAAATAATAATTTTAAAGCCATATTTTTACTACTCAAATATTCTCAAGCCTCGTCTCTTAGACGACTTTTGGATTTTCAAACTTATTAGGTGTGATGACAGATGGTAGAAGAACAATACTTCTATCTTCTGAAAAACTATTAAAACAAACTATTTTTTAAAATATATCAGTTGCAAAATATAGAGATATGTAAGTAAACAAAAAATGTTACGTTAGAACTTTTCAAATCCAAATTCCTTATCAAGTTGAAGACAAATCAACATCAATGGAGTACATGTAAAAAAAGTTTTATCGGTCAGAAGTTTTTTCAAAGAAGAATCCGAGCTTACTCGTAGATAAGAACTTGACTCAAATGTTTATTTTCTTTCCTTTAATAGCATGTTTTTTATATAGCAATTGTGTGATCTTTTGTTATCATTACAACAATTAAAATCACTATGTTTTCGGTAATTTTTCAAAATTATTTTGTATTTTAAACGTCTATCCATATTAATTATTTAACTGACACAAATATCAATGAAATAAAAGTTCTTGTTGCAATGTTTTAAAATTATAATATTCTTTAGAGACTTATAATAATATATAATAAACTAATAATAGTTTAATCTAAATTCACCTGAAGAACATCACGTTGATAATAGATTTAATATATTAGGGTTGGTGTTATGACGGGATATTGTATATTTGTGTAGCCTGCAATTTATTGATTATTTAATAAAGAATACTGATGTGTTTGTAAGATTTTCGTTACAAGATCACGATTACACAAATAATGTATACTTTAATTACACCAATGATTACGCATAAGATAAATGTCTCTTTTGTTGCTCGGATCCTAACAAGGGCCGAGATAATATGACAACTAAATTCAATAGTGTGTTTAATGGCAATCAAACAGTAAAATTTTGAGTAGATAGAATAATTATAATATCAGAGCTTATTTTATTTCTAAGCTGTTGTGGCTGTTTGTGGAATATGTTTATCAACCTATAACGTAGATAAATGTTTTAAAAATATAACTTTACAAATTATGCATTATTATATTGTGATTTTTGTTAATATTTATTTCTTCTTAATTATTGTAATTGACGAATCTATAATAACGTTTGATATTACCTTCTTTTGTATAGGAATCCTCTCGCTTCTAATAGGCACTCTCAAATGCTTAAAACCCAAAACCATTATGATCTACTATTCTCCTTTGATTGCAGACTGTTTGATCGAAGCAACAGCAGATGTTACCGGACTAGTTAGCTGACCCACACTTGACTAAATGACGTCAAGTGACATCAAATGCACTAACATTATGTATATAATGGATTAATAATAACACCATGATGCAGATATAACAATTTTAATTAAACTCATTTAATAATTAACTAACCTTTAAGGATGAAGTAGGAATATAATCTTTTAAAATGGTATAGAATGAGCGAGGACAAGACGCCATTATCTCAAGATCTAATCTACAAATGGTACCTTGTTAACAAGAACAGAAATAAAATTTAATGAAAAGACTGTCTTCTCTTTTCATTTCAGTCGGATTTTCTTTTTGTTACATTTTTTTTCTGTCAAAACTAGTTGCAATTACTTAATACATACTTTTTCATACATGTTGTTATTTACGGAAAAAAAGTTTCATTGGTACATCACAAAAAGCGATTTTCGTTTGTCGGTCTTTGTTTTTACAATACTTTTCTTAGTAGTCACAATTTAACGGATAAAAGAAAACTATAAATATAGAATTTTAAAGATTTTTTAAAGCTTTGATGTTGAACAAAAATTTTTAAAATTTACCTGTTTTTGCCGATGACTTGACAAAATACTAACTAAACTAAACTAATCATGGCCCTTAGCTACTTAGCTTATTTTTGTTTTAAATCACGTTTTAAGAAATATTTTCTTTATTTTTTCATTCACAAAAAAGTAAATATTTAAATTTGAAAAATCTTTTATAATTTGGATTATTGCATAATATATCGCTTTTAGATACTGACATTAATACTTTAACGATAACTCTATTTTAAAATCTATGAGAAGTATTTATCATACAAATAGGTTGTACAGGAGGTAATCTATGATGATATTTTGGAGTCTTTGGTGTAACACTAATCAAGGGATTTCTGACCAGTGCAATAAATACAAGTCCGAAAGGAGGACTCAATCTAAACAAAATGATTTCCTTTCATCGAGCACGTGGCCTTCGTTTGTCCGACATATGTCAAAAAGAGAGTTGAAAGCCTTTTTTAGACTTTGATTTTCCTTTTCTGATCTGATGATATAAATCTCGGAATAGTAAAAAATTAAGACGTTCTCATGCTTTCCACCATGTGCAGATAGAGACAAAACCGGTAATTTGCAAGAAATAATAAGATTTTTATAATAAAATGTTTCTATATATTATATATAGAGATTATATAAAACTTTATTTCTCTTAAATCTGACAAAGACGTACTGCAAAGCTTCTGCTTCAATCTTGTAAATAAATATAAGACCTGAATAATGGTTGATGATGAAAATATGGAACGGCATCTTTGCCACAGCACTATCATGTCACCCTCATAAGATGATGTGCCATAAGAATCAGATCATATAAATACTAAATATGACAAATAGAAAGAAAGAATTTTAATAAAAAAAATTGTTTATATCAGTCTCAGAAAATAAAAACGTTGAAGTGAAATTGGTTTTTACACTTTAATAAAACTATTCAAACAAATAAGTAAGGTAGATTAAAAACGATCACATGAACGTTACTCGTAAGTTGAATGGAAGTTTTTTTTTTTAAGTAAACGAAATCACAGAATTAAATATTTGTCCTATATTATGATTCTTTGAATATAAAATTACTTTTGTGTGTTTTTTCATCGTAACATGTACACGAATAGCATGAGCATTTTTATTAAACAAAGACACATTTTCCCGTAATTTAAGTTTTATGTGAGATACATAAAAAGTTTAAGAATCCTTGTTTTTCCAATTTATCTGTACACATGTGTGCTGCTAACAATTAAAAACTGAGTTCAATAAATCAATGAACGTACTCGACTTCGTTTCATAGTAATGAATAAAAATTTAAGATAAATGTTACTAAAAGCAAAAACCCTCTTTAATTGCATTTTGTGCATTTGATAATATATACAGTTAGTAATCTACTAAAATTTATTTTTTACGAATATTCTACAGCTATGAATAAGATTCCGTTCTTAAGGTTACGAGCGTGACAACTTGGTGTGTTGAGTCATAATAGCATATTCTGCAAGTCAGTCAAGGAGCTAAGCAGGCAGGAAGCCATGTCACTGAGAGAGCCTTGTCTTAGCTAACCCGCTCTGTAGATAAGGTTAGGTATAAAACAGACAGAAAGCAAGGCCCGCCTCTTCCTTTCCTAACCGTTGTCACTTGGCACATAAAGAAAAAGCAGAGAGGAGGCACGAGAGAGGAACACCTGTGCATCCGGAATCTATGACTACAGACTAGATCTAGACATTGGAGGTAGATGATGAATTAATTGACTTACTTACATCTCGTCTAATTGTGATCACGATTGCTGAAATCCATTTGAAACGTGGGGTTAAAACTAAAATATAACTAATATACGCGAGTTAAGTTATCCGTAAAATAATTTTATTTAAATATGTGATTTATGTAATTTAACCTTTTCAACTTTTTAATATAATTAATGTTTTAATGTTTAGTTACTGTACAAAAATATCTATCTGTATATGTCCTCGTGAGGTTTTTATCCCGACTAGACCTGCATAAGCATATACATTTACTATCATAAATATGGTTCAGTATAAGATAGAATACAGGATCTGTTCTTTCTAGGGAAAGCTTTAAAATTGTTATACCAGACTCATTATTTACTGTAAGTTGGTTATCGTATCCGTTATTTACCTATTTGATTTATTGCATTGAGGATATGACATGATTTCTGTTTTAATACTATAAAATTATTTCAATTGTATTTCCTTTCTATAACTTTCTATAACTTTATTATTCTGTTTTAAAACCCAGTTCGAAAAGTGGAACGGTTGGATAGTTTAGAGTAATTTAAATCTCACCAAACTAAAATTAAAATGGACTTCGAAAAGCAATTAATACTTGAAGTGATCCCAATTCAGTTGCAAGCTGGATGTTTTTGAATGGAGTTGTCTCACGTAATTGAAATGTTTTTAGATGATTCTAAACTTGTATGAATACAGCTTGTAAATTTCTGTAAAAAAGTTATTCGACAGTCCTTAGATAAAATATAAAGGCTAACAAATTTGGTGCCATCAGATTTTATGACTCATTTGCTCTTTTAGTTCTGTTACGTACTCGAGAGCCTAGGGTTTCTTAACTGCATTGTAAATTGTTTAAAGTTCGTTTAAAAATTTGTAAATGTTTGAAACATTATAAAAATAGCGACCAAAGTGTTTATAACATGAAAGTCTTTTTCACATAGTGTTCTTCGTATGTGTATTGCATTGGACATTGGTTAAGTTGATTACTATAACAGTACATAAAAAGTAAATTAGAAATCGGCATCTAAATTATATTTTTTCCAAATAAGTAAGTTTCTAGTTTCATTTTTTTATTAGTATGATTTTATGTTTTTTAAGTATATTTATTCACGATCTTTAGAAAAAATTTGGTGCCCATGCTAATTCCAGTAATAATTTAATTATAATTAAAAATGTTTTTACGTGACAAACACCTTAAAATTAGCAATACTTTTTAATTATGCTATTAATAAAAATCTAATTTGATGTATCTATTATTTAATTTAGTTTAAGGAGTAGCAGGTTGATTATAAATAGATATGAAGTTTGAGTTTGTCACCGGGTATTGTTTATTATTCATTTCGCATGCTATTTGTTGTTTTCTTCGACTATTCGCTGACGAAAGGTGATGCGTTTGTTCGTTTTTGGTAATCCAGAGGACAATTACACAGATAACGTATATATACATTAAGTATCAGATAAATATCTCTTCTGTTGCTCGGATCACAAACACGTTCGATTAAGTACGAAAGCGAAAGCATTTAGTGTATGAAATTTCAATCTAAGAATAGGATTTCGAATGGTTAGGTTAATTATAATATCACAGTTTATTTTATTTTAGTTACCAATATTAAGTGAAAAACGAAATGAATTTTATTCATCACTTTATGTTCGTAACCTTACAAATTATACCTTGTTATATTATTTATCTTTTCTTCATGCATTTTGTTTTTGATAGGCATAGTAACTTTAAACAAATTAGGGCATCATTCGCTTAGAATTTATCTCGCATGTAATAGGCACTCTGAAACGCATTCGCGTAACACCATTATGGTCTCACGTTTCGCTTGATTGCAGACTGATTGATCGTAGCAACAACAGATGTTACCGGACTAGGACTGACCCATACTCCTCCAAGTTATGTCAAGCAATATCAAGTGAACAAACATTATGTATGTAATAGTGTAATAATAATATCATATGAGGCTTGATTAAACTCATTAAATTATATTTATCTATATCTATATCTATATTTTGATGATTAGACTTTGGTAAAAAGCATACCTAGATCAATCTCTTTCACCACTCGTTTAATCTTTATACTGGCATAAAAAAGCGAAGACAGGAAATCATTATCTCATCATATTTACAATTGATACCTTGTTTACACAATTAGAAAGACAATTTAATGGAAAATACTGTCCGCTTTTTTTTTGTATTCGGAAAGTCTTTACATTTGTATAAAATATATCTTCATTGTCATTGGTAAATAAACTTTTAAATTACAATATAATTTTTAATTATACAGCTTGTCACTAAAACAATAAAAAAAATTGTTTAGAAAAGAAAATACAGTAATATGTCACGAAATAATATTTCTCGATCACCTCAGAATTCATTGCAATTGAATGTAATTAACTCAAATAAGAATTTAATTGCACGTTAAAGATTTTAATATTTAGGTTTTTATAAAAAATCTCGAGTAGAAGAAATACATGAATATAATTATTATCCTATAGACATTATAATGTGATAATTGGAATGTTTAGATGTTTGTCTATCAATCGTGATAGTAATAGATTTGAATGAAAAATGTACACAAATAGAGTTGATAAGCTGAATAAAGAACATTTATTATTTTTCAGTCTAACTTACGAGTATTTGCAAGGGGACAAATTCGCAGCTACCATTTACCATCCGAGGACTTAGGGCCTATCATTATTTGATAATTTAGTTATTAGATTTCTTTAAGAGTTGCCCGAGAATTTCACGTAAATGAAACCGGTGGTAAAGGCTAATACTCGTATAAAGCATTAAATGCAAACAGTATTATTAAACACTAAATTGTGATTTATGTATGTATTAATGTACCTAATTATGAACATGTTTAGACGATTGAATTGGAAAACGCATACTTATTGGACCGTGAATAACTTGATTAAACATCAGGTCAAATATCATACATGCAACCAATGCATGAAACGCTTAATTTTGATGTTAATACCGGAATAAAGCAAATACTTTACGCGCACAATCAATAATGATTTTATTATATTAGTCGTAAATATGACTCAAATATAATGTTATCGTTACCATTTATACGCTATTACATATCTTCTTTCTGTTTATACATCTCTACCGTTTAAAGCCAAATATATAACTTTTGCAATATGCTGTGTACCATATGTTAACATAGTAAGATCATACCAATATGAATACTTTGTATTTGATTTATGGACAGTTCTAATAGCCACAGTTAATAAATTATCTGAGGGCAATGTGGAGTAAGAATAAATAATATATATGCGCCATACATTGTTTGTTACATTGTTACTTATTCTGAAAGTCGTCAGGGCACAGGGTAAGTTACGATATGACACTGTGTTGGTTATTTTCTGAAAGCTTTGCTAGTGGTGAAATTCTATCGTTTATCATTTGTCAAAAGTGACTTTTGTTTTTGTTTTTATAGTCTGTTGATGTTAAGCAACTGAATATTATTTGTCAATAAATAGATTTGTACTTCGAGCGTAATTTATGCTGGAATTTCAAATGGAAAACAACAAAACATATAATTATTATAATAGGTAAAAGCAACTTATCACCATATTCATATTAACCAAAAGTCTTAAAAAATAGTCTTTTAAGTTTTAAAAACAAAAATATGTTTTTCTTAACAGTACTCGCTCAATACTTATTGGTTAAATTGTAAAAAATGAGAATAGATAATTGTTTGTTTGTCTGAAATAAACAAAGTGTGACCAACCAACCAATATGTACGTCGTGGATTAGAACAATCCATGGAGTAAAATTAAAAGTATTAAAAAACATTTAAAAAAGTGTACATATATTATTTTACTTGCAAGAGCACGTATTAGTTATCAAACACGCACACACACACACACACACACATTACGGAAACTATGTGGTCTTAACAAACTTGCGTTCGTATAAAACTTATGTTTTATTATTACTATTAATGTTAACCGAATTCCAAAGCGCGACCCAAAATGTAACGTCATCAATTTTTTTAATATTTTTGTTTGTTTTGTTATCCTTAAAAAAATGGTGTTTTGTTTTCAATATTATTTCATGTAAAAAGTATATCTCTACATTTGTGTTATTTCAAAATATTTAATACTCTATTAGGATTTTTGTTTGTTTTATTAAAGATTTTATTTATTAAACTATATAACTATATAAATTTATTATTATGTAAATATTGAATAATTTAACTTCATTAAGAAGCTTATATAAACATAATTACACTTCAGGATTTCTCGCTTTTCGTTTGTAGGATAATCCAGACAGAAAGCTGTCTGCTTTCAGACGTTTCCTCAATAAATCCTTCCTCTGTAATAAAAAAATAGTTTATCTTATTTTATTTTTTTATTTAATATTTACGTAGGTCTTATATTACGATAAAGTTATATAATTGTTTTAATTTTACTATAATACTAGCTAGCAAATATTTAATTTCTAACAGTATGTAGTTAACATTCATAGTATAAAAAAACAAACTATTTATATTTTCTGATATTACTTTATATTCCCAATCTATATAAAGAATATATTTCTTACTTATTTTTATTGTAATAAGAACATTCTATTAATTGCTATTTACTGTTAAAATATTAAATTCAATTATGTTTGATTCATTATTGTTCATTTATTTTGATAATGTGTTTATGTACTCGTATGTCTACTAAGACGTCTAGTAAGTAACTAACTAAGTTTGTTTGTTTGTCATTAAACAGATAAATTAAATATTAACTATATAGTAATTATCAAGCAAGCAATTAAATTTTGTAGATATAATTAGAGGAAATCATCTATTTTATTTCGATATTTACAAAATAGTTCATAATTAAATGGAATCATATATCCTTATAATAATATTATTGAAAAATTAATAACTTTCTTGGAACAGCAAAGTGAGCCTTATTAAATTAAATACATAATAATTTTTATTAAAAACAAATTTCTCTACAAAAGATTTTAATTGGTAATCATTTTTATCACTTTAGATATCACAGTGAAATGCACAAAATACGGACGCGGCGTTTTGTTCAGAGCAACTGATAATTTTTGGTAAAGCTTTTATTATTTCTTATTTTAATTCATATTTATGATACAAATTGAAAAGTTACTAGCAGATTTTCTGCAAAAGAATATTAATTTTATTTGTATATATGTTTAGTAATTTCAGTTCTTTCTTTTAGGGTCGCTTTAAGGCATAATTTTGAAATTCCGTTTTAATTAATAAAGGCTTGACCCTGAGTCAATAGTAAATATAATGCCATTTTAGTATAGTCAGAGCCCAGTTTAATTGTTTTAATATCTCACAATCTCGTACTGCAAATAGAGCGAAATAGAGACAGGTTTTAAAGAATTGTTTGAAGATATTGAAAATCACGCTTATACAAAATATATTTTCTTATTATTTACCTATTTTTAAATAAATTAACTTAAATTAACATAATTAAATTAAAATAAAAAAAAAACTACATGCGATTTAATACAAATAGATACAATAAAGCGTTTATATTTAATCAAGGTACCGGTGCTTATATTTTACTATTACAACATCGAAATACAAAAAAACACACTTTAAGAACTGTTAAGTTTTTATAATCTAGTAGCATCAAGTCGCTGTCTAATTTAACAAGATATTAAAAAGGTTCACAGAGTTCTCGTTCAGGGTCACGTTCACAAACTCGAATTCTCGCTTTAGTGTAGACTTGTTAGTAGATTCAACGTACTTCGCTAGTTTTGTAACTTATTAAAATAAAGAAATGGCACGAAGATATCTTTTTATGTAAAATGTTATATTGTTTACTGGTACAATGTATTAAAACTCTTTTTTCACCACACCACCACATGGTTATGGTGTGGCCATATCACATATTCTTTAATAGATGATGTATCTTCGTCTTTTTGAGATGAAGTTTCGTGTTCTTTCACCTTGCTTTTGATGTATCGCAGAAGTATTTTTTAAAGTAAAGCGTTTCTTACAGTGAAACGGTAAAACAAAATTTGACTTTATAGAATATAAAATGTCATACGGTTTTTATTTTCATGAAAAAATATGTATAAGTACATATATAGTGATGACGTAATTATAAAAAAGTAATGAAATATTATATTAAAATATTTAAATTATTCAAAATGTACGCCAAGTTATTAAATACTGAATATTGTTCTTTTGTTTTTTATCATTCCCGTTGGTAAAAGATAAGACCGTTATCATAATAAAAGTGGACTTTATCTCGAACAAATATTTTAATCTGTTAAGAAGTAAAGAAAAAACAATGGAAGTTTTTAATTATAATTATGGAACAGCGCCTGTAAAATAAGTGCAACATGCATATAAATGATGGTTGTTTCGGAGGCAATTATTCTTTATCGAGCAATAATTTTTTGTTAAAACACAATAGCATAATTAGTAGCATATTCCATAAATCTTGTTTAGTGTGTGTGCCGTGTACACATAGTTATTTAATTTGTATCCAAATTTGGTAACTATATTTTTGTAACAAGATAGTCGTGCTCGATATTGTAAGATAAGTCATACTGCAGAAAGCGTAATAAAGAGACGTACAATCAGATTCGTTGTTTGTTCTGGCACCTCATAGAATATTTAAGTAACTAAGTATAAAATACCGACAGCAAACTAAATATAAAATACCGACAGCAAAAGGAATATGTGCTTCGCATGCAGAGTAAATAGCAGTTACTGTTTTTATTTAAAACAAAAATTTGTGATGATCATAAGAAAACTACTACAATGTATAATCATAGATATCACTTCTTGTAAGTATATTTAGTGAAGGAGTACTAATAGTTTACTAATTACTACATATTTTACGTTGGATATTTATTTATATTCAATATTATTGGCGAACGATTCTTATATATTGTGAAATGTTTTGAGTCTTTGAAACATAAAGTAAAAAGTAAAGTCACTTTTAAGACTAGTAGCGATTCAGTTCAATAAAAATAAAATATCTAATCGAAGCAGCTTTACCGTTTGACAAAATCAATATCAATATTGTTAAACAAGACTAATATTTAATAAATCCTTGCTATCATACCTTTACAGCCTTTAAAATATTTATAATGTGGTAAGTTTACATCGTGGTAAATAAGATAATAATTGTTATTATTTACATGATGCGCTACTGTTGCTACATTGTTACTGTTGGTTTTTTTTTACTTTTATGTAATTGAAAACAAATTTTATATATACACATAATCTTTAAAACAGACTTTAACCTATACTATAATATGTTTTTTTATGATTATTTCATTGTTTCATTAACTGTCGGGATAAGGGAAAGGAAAGTACATAAAGAACATCCGACAAGAGACATCCTGGATAGTCTAATAAATGTGCAATGTTATTATAAAAAAATATCTTTTGTTGTTAGATAATAATTATTGGAAAATATTATATAAAAATATTTTTTGAATTCTGAATATAAATATTTAAACTTCATTGAGTTTCCCTAGTTTTTTTTTCTACTATAAATATTATTTCATTTTATCGAATAAAGGACGCCATCCGGTAACAAGAAGATGAAGTTAGGAAAGATGGAATAATTGAAAACTTAATCTCTTATTAAAATTTCTATCTTCTGTTAAAGTCTACCATAAAAATAAATAATGATACTGTTAACTTTATCAACGTTTAATCGCTACCACTTAATTAAAATTAATGATCTGCTATATAAAAATAAGACTATTATTATATTAAATTAAATGAAACGCATTAAAAGTACTTAAAACAGTATATCTTATTTGTATTTATTTATTTTTAATTTTTAACTATAACCTAGTAATAGATTGTCCCAAATTCTGTAAAAGTTTTAAGGTCCCGTAGGCCACTATGAATTCTTCCAGTCTCGTCATGTCCATCTAATTGTCCGCAGTTTAACTCAGAGACCAATACAGTAGTCTTACAGAGACTCTTGATAGTACTAGAAAGCCATAATTAGGCATTAACGTACATATCAGTCACCCCTACAAAGTTGTTGAATACAATTTAGAAAATATTTTTTTAAGTTGCGTTTGTATACGTATTTTTTTATCTTTACACGTCGATTGTTTTTCTCAAGAACCGAAGTATTAACAAAATATGGTTGAAAACATTCGTATATGCATACTCGTAAGATGAAAGTGTCTGAAATAAAGTAATTGCATTTATAATGTTAAAATGTTTCTAAATGTTTCTATATGTATTCAATTAGTTAATTTGCATTTACTAATCTACTTTTCAATTACAACATTTCAAATTTTATTTCAATCCGAAATACTTGTATTCATATCCGAATATAACTATTTCGGATTGAAATAAATTATTGTACATTACATTATATATGTGTACATTACTCGTATTGGATTGGAATGATATGGAAGAACTTAGTAAGGTAAGTTATTTTTTTTAACTGGGAAGGCTTTTTTTAATCTTGCGATTTTCATAATTATTTAAACGGGATTCTTCCCAAGAATTGACTAATTTAAATGACAGATAAGTCGTATAATACCTAACAAAGTATATTTCTTATAATTTAAGCGATTGGAATCCTTTATTTTGTTGTCTGTTATGTATATGTATAATCATTTTAATTTAATATTAATAATTCTCGATGGTATTATACTAGGATGCACCAACCGTGCGCGGCGGTTGTTGAGCTGAGCCCCTCTCCTTTCTTGATTTCTTGATAACTTTTGAATGGCTAAACATTTTTTCAATCTGTTTTCGCTATAATATCCGCGTTTAGCTCAAACATACATGAGAAAATTTTTAGCTAATGGTCTCGTCGCATTCTGGAGACAACTAAACACAAAAAAGGTCTCCCAAACGGTTAAGAGTTCAATTACAGTGTTCTAAGCAAGAACACAATTAGTGAGGTAGATAATTCATTATTAATTATTCTTACTAATAAGGTCTGCTTATGAGTGTGATAACTTGTTTAGTTTACTTTTTTAATATTTTTTAATACTAAATAGTAAAGCATAATTAAAGTATTTTCGGCAATGAATTATGGTATTCAATAGAATATTTTCTTTTTATAATGAGATATATTCTGAATTTATCTTTTTTAAATATTTTAACGATTTTCTAATTTAAAATTTTGTTAATTTGAAGTTTTTTTATTGTATTTTATTTTCATAATAAAGACAAACTGAGTAGAATTTTTAGGATTAAAACTAAATAGTTATTTTATCAGACTGCGTTAAGAACTTTTTGAAGATATCTAAAGCCTCCAATCCTTAAGTAAACGGACTCGGCTTTAACTTTTATTTCCTCTAACTTAATAGCTTCTTTTATTTGTTACAAATAAAAATGTTTTACTATAAATACAATGTAGGAATTCTTTTATGATGTCTGAGTTTTATATAAGTTAGTTAATAGTTTATACATCTTTGTGCTGCACCACTGCAGTAAAGTTATCGTCAAAGTTTGCCATTTCACTATATCAGTAAGTAATAAGATTACTTAAACATTGATGTTGTTTATTATTTGTTGTCAATCTTTTAACACAGTAACTTAGAAAACTTCTTTTGGACAGTAACAAATTATTGTTAATGAAATGGTTGTCAGATGCCAATTGAAATACATAATGTTTAAAATTTAAACCAATGCTAACTTTGTTAACTGTATGTGGTAAAGAATAATTCAATGCTGTCCAACCTAATTAAAAAGTTTCACCGCGATAAAAAATTTTAAATAAATATTAGGACTAAAAAACTGTATACTTTCATTTAATTGTTCGCGAAACTGCTTGTAGATGTTGTATTACTCTACGGAATCCCATAATACAAGTATAAATTATCTTTCGTTTTATCCGGATATACGGCCTTTGAAACCTTTAAGCTAGCTTCGAATGAGAATATAAAACTTAGATAATATAATTCTGTTATTCTTACATATACAATATATTATTCCTAAATAATTTATAATCCTTAGAAATGCAATATTTATCTTTCAATTAATATATTTCTATGTGTTATATAACAATAAAAGATAAACGTTCATGTTATAAAATATGTTTAAAATAATACTCAAAGAAAAGAAAAATCTAGTTGCTAATTACGTGCTGAGTACATCTGCAAAATTAAAAAAAAAGTTGAAGTTTAGCCGTAATTAACTATTTTAATTTGACAAAATTAATCAAATGCCGTAGCCTAATTAGTATTCTATTAGGCCGTCACTGAAATGTCAAAGAATTTTCAATAGATAGATGTAAAACTAAGGTTTTATAAACATTATAGTTTTATAAAGAGATAATAAAAAACAATCCTGAAAGTGTAAAATACCTCAGCACACGTTTAATACATTGAACATAAGTATGTTCGTTTATATTGTGTTTATATCTTATGGAATCAATACAAACGCAATACTTACAATAAAAAAAACTTTACCAAATATTTTTTATACTTAGCAATTGTAGCATCATATTAATTAAAAATATAACGAAAGTCATACCTTTTACCTCAATAGAAATTTTATAAAACGTGTTTCATCTACGTGATAAAGTCATAAGATTAATTGTGGTTTATTTTTTTATGTACCAGTTGTACTGTACGATAATACCAGTCTATAGGAGGATTATAACAGGCATTATAATAGGCATTGATTAGTATAGATCTATTTAAAAATATAATAAACGCATTGATGTTAATAAAATATGAATTTTTATTTATAAAAATGCCATTTTCTAGGTACCCAATAAAATTAAGGTTAATAGTAAATAGGTATTTGAGTAGATTTATCGTACTTCTTACAATTTTACGGTCCGCATGTTTGTGAATGTCAAGGGTGTCGTTATAAAGAATAAACTAGAGTTAGTTTAAAGTTTTTAAACTTGGTGCATTCTCTAGAGGGAAATAGTAATGTGGTCTATCTAATAGTTTATCATTCAAAATAATGTTAACATAAACTGTTAGGCTGATAAAGCTAAAATAAAAACAGTACACCTCTGAATACAAAAATAATAAATCGATTTCTAAATATCGAAGTAAGTCTGGGTAATAACCCACTATACTCTCTTTAAGAAAAAGAGGAAATAACGTTTCATCACAGATAGAAAGATTTGAATGTCTCTCGTTATTCTCCATGTATACTCTTCCAAAATTCAACTTAGAGTTTAATATATATATTTTTAATAAGTGGTACATCCTTAAAGAAGATTCTCAACGCTAGTTAGCAAGTTGAATATCATCACTGTTTATGGTATTTAGTTTAACAGATTTTAATTTTACTATATCTCAAAAATATCATACTTCATAAGCTTAATTATAATGCATTCAAAATAAAACTCAGCGTGCTCTATTTTATGCAATAATTCAATATTTAATTTATCATCCAAATATGAATTCCATTGTATAACTTAATTGAATAACAGTTAATGAACAATAAATTATAAAATATGATAACACGTCTATATCACCACTATAACTACATACTTTATGTAATTTATATTTGTAATACAAAATCATAAAAATATTTACATTCAATTATATTATAAAAAGATACGACT
This sequence comes from Melinaea menophilus ssp. n. AW-2005, assembly GCA_918358695.1. Classification (NCBI taxonomy): domain Eukaryota; kingdom Metazoa; phylum Arthropoda; class Insecta; order Lepidoptera; family Nymphalidae; genus Melinaea; species Melinaea menophilus. The sequence continues at coordinate 19,642,473 of OU911041.1, read as the reverse complement.
TCTATAAAATTGTAAATTGTTGTCTTATTAGTTTAATATTCAAGACCATAAAGGAGGGAGGTAATTCTAAACCAAAGACGTAACAATGATTTGAAGCAGACTGAAGTGTGTAGTTATAAAACGTAACTTTGCAAAATGTTATCAATTTTAAATTATAATTTGTACCAAAATAAATAAGGATAAAGACTGTTTCATGGGTTTTTTTAATGTTGATTGCTAAGGCGTCGTCGTAAGGCTTGCTTATCAGCAATACCTAGCTACAAACATTTGCTCCGTTTGACTCATTTGTCAACGACTAGAAAAAGGACTGCAATGCCTTTAAACAGACAGTCTTCGCTCTGGCGTATCTGGTGCCACACTACTCGTACTCTGTTGCCGGTTATCCTTGATTCTTTGAACAATTTATTATATAATTAAATATTTTAATTTTAAATGAGATTATATCTATTAATAATTACTGACACTGCTGACATCTTCTAATCTATTATATAAAACTAATATCTTCTCTATTATGCTTAATTTACATCTGATAGCTATCAGTCAATTCTTATATATATTTATATTTAGTGTTATAGTAAATTTATTAATTATAAATAGTTATAGCATACTGTTTAATATTCTTGTCATTCCTTTTAGATGTTTAGATGCTGAATACGTTTTTTATTGATATATTTAGTATGAATCACCATGAAAAATAAATAAATTTATAATGCTTCTGAAGTTAATAAACCTTGTAAAACATGTTCATACATACATATTTGTCGGTAAAGGCATCACGCATAAGATTTAGACGAGTTTTGATGAAATTTTGTTCTTTTAGCTTAGTACTGCGGTTAAGACATAGAATACATATTACTTTCATTTAAAAAGTCAAAAACATTCATTTAAAACGAGAAAAAAATATTAAGGCTATACTGTAAAAATCCACGATTTTATAGGAATTTTAACTAAAGATAGCATATCACTTTAGTTGATTGGGTTGGAAGGGAGAAGGCGGCAGCAGACAAAGTCTAGGGCAAATGTTGAACAATCAGAACAATTTTACATATTATTACCACTATCCGATGTGTAAATAAAATAATATTCTAATCCTCTACAAGCTTTTATGTTATCTGCTAATTACCTTACCTTAAGTTGATTTAATTACAATAAAATATTATATTGCTTTATCGTTTTAAATGGTCATCGTATAACTTGAAGCTCTATCTAAATTCACTAGTAATTCTAAATATGGATCACTGTTTACAAACAATTTGTTTATAGAATTAAGTGAAGAAAATCAACATGAAACATTTAATTATTTATAGAACTGTTCCATTGAATTTATTTGTTCTATCATATAATATTTGTTGGTCGTCATGTCATTGGTGGTCTTTATGAATTATCTACTTCCTAAGGAATAGTTATTTATGAAACTGTTTTTAGACATACACTTTGTTGGTCTTCACAAAATAATTAAAATGTACAATATGACATAAATAATAAATGCGGCTCTTCTCAAAAATTTATTTATCTTTATCAAACAATGAACGGAATAATTTACATCCATTTTATTGAAGTCATTAATTTCGAAACACAATTTTGCTTTTAATATTATTATTATAGTCTTTTTGGAGTCATTAGCTTAAATCTTGTCGTTAAAGTCCAATAATACACATAAAAAGTATTTTGTATTACTTTTTTATTATTAGAAAAAATATCTCATTATGAAGGTGCTTCTCTTACTTATTTTAATTCCTTTTTATATATATATAAATATAGTATATATATATAAATATAGTGTATATATATATAAATATAGTATATATATAAATATAGTACTTATTGTTATGTAGTGTACTTGAATAACTAATCTGATATCTAAAACATATGACCTCAATTAAATAAACTTTTATAACAAATCAAATTTTAATTCTATTCACGTAAGGCATATATCTCAAACATTTATATACTTTATGTGAGAAATTATGATGGCGATATATGAAATTTATCGATGTCGAGTTTGCAGCTAAAGCCAAACTGCTTGGCACATCGTGAATAATCCAGAGATTATTGAACACAAATACAGGTGACATTATTTACTTAATTGTATATAGTATTGGATTATAATACATGATGCTTACACTTTAGTTAATATAATTTATATCCATATTATATATCCATACTTCACTTCTGTATTCATTATTTTCTTTAAGATCCTTTGAAACCTGTTTCTGCCAACTATGGCTTAATGGATATAATCCAATGATTTGGCTCCTTTGTTTTAGCGTTCACCTCTTTATTAAATTCTTGATTAAGAAAACATGTAAAACCTAAATTTATATTAAAATACAGTTTTATGTTATATACAATATATACATATATATATATATATATATATATATATTGTACGTATTATATGATTTCTATATACAGTGTCATAAGAAATAAATTGTATCTTTAATATTGTTATTCAAGTAGTAGAAACACTAAAGTAAGACTAAGAAGATGATTAAATTCTAAATAAATAAGTCATCTTTATCCCTAAAAGCCTTTTTAAAAGCAGACAGACATCTTTATTGAATAAAGTTTAAATTAAAGAAAATACTACTACTACTACTAATATTATAAAAATAAAAAAATATATTTTTTTTCTGACTGATTTCAAAGATTCTTTCACCATAAGAACGCATAGACACAATGTCACTGAGTAATATAAACAACGGGATCGGGACCTAAGGAAATGAAGGCGGTGTATGTCGCTACAGGCTGTATATAATCCGGTCCAAATAAAAAACCTATTACACAAAGAAGCGGTCATTTCAAATTATCACTTTTGTTAACATGGATGGGGTCACAGGGCCCATTTAGTTGGGCAAGGTCATTTGTATAAACCTTTTACATCCTCATCACTTCTTTAAAATATATTAATACGACTTACTAAACTTTAATGTTTATTTCTCAATATTGTTTATATTTAATATATTATAAAATATGTAATTACCTTGAAGACCGCTTTACAAGGTAATATTATTAAATTTCTGAGAACTACAAATATTTTCTTAACTAGAAAGTTACTAATATTAACATCTTATAACTTAAGACATTTTCTAAATAGCATCAGCAGTTTGAATTAATAAAGTAGGTGGCAAAATTAATTTAGATTTTTTTCTCTTAATAGTAATAAGATATGTTCCGTTCCAAAAATTAATGTTTGTATTAATTGATTAACAAAATACTTAATTGTAAAATATTGAATATACAAGTTACATGAGGTTTTCGTTTGTTGTTTTTGTTCCTTTAATATACCAAAATTGTTTTGTTAATATTAAAAGTTTATAAAATATTGTGTAAACATTTATGCGTCAAAAGGCGACGCTGTCATGGCCAGTCGGGTTAACAGTATAGACAACAAAAATGGTGTCAACACTATGATCCTACAACAACGTTTTGGGGTTCATTAGTCGAGTAGAAGCCCTTAGTTTCGTCATGTCTGTCGGTCTGTCAGCAGCCTGGTTCAAAGGGTCTTAGTACTGGAAAGTTATAAATACCGCATTAGCATACATGTTAGCCACGCCGACAAAGTGGTGGAATAAAATTTCGAAAATATTACATACATATAGTGGGATTGTATTTTCTTCTCAAGGTTCCCATGGTATGGAGTCTTGTTAGATAGGTCTTTAAAAATATTATGGTTTTGCGGTTACTATTTTTCTATTAAGGATTTTGTTTTTGAAATATTAAGTTTTAAAGTGTAAATTGTCAGATTTAGATCTAAATAATGTATATTTGAATTGTATATTTTAACGATTATACAAATCTACAATAATTTTAAAAATCTATTTATTCATGAGTAATTACGGAACCCCACTATTGAAGGGCCTACACTTTTTTATTCTCATAGCTCAGAAGATAAACATCTAAAAGTGTGTATTTTATTTTTATCTTGTGATTGACAAACAATCTATTAAATACCAATAATTAAACATAAACTTAATAAAAATACTTTATTTGGCGATTTAATAACCATTTAATTCTCTATAAAAAATTTATTTTAAATAATACATAAAAAATATCTCTTATTGACGATCTTTAATAATGTTTAACCTGTAACACGTAATACGAGTAATTATAAGAAACTTCTCCACTCCAAAAAGCATCGTACCTAAACATTGCCGTTTCAGATGCAATAATAAATAAATAAAATTAACGATGAATAAAGATGCGTTCGTTAAATCCACAAAAAACGCATGTTTCGATAGTATCCAGGGAACCAAAATTTATTGGATACTTTTCACCGACCTAGAACGACCGACCGACCGACCGACCACCGACCTACGATAGTCATAATATATGTACATATTAAGTAATATTAAAAATTATAAGTTTTATTATTTTTAAAGTTTATGTGTAATTATTAGTATATGTTATAATAATTGACCAACACTCATAAATTATTATCTACAAAATACATATGACCATTTAAATGTTAAGTATCTAGTGTCTAGTACTAATTAAATGCGAAAGTTAACAAACAAGATTTTCTTATTTGTTTCAAGTAACAAAATCTATTTTACCGTATAAAAACAATGTAAATAATAAATGATATAACAATATATTTTTAAACTTATAAATAAGTAACTAAAATAAAAAACTGAACGGTAGCCCCAAATAGTATCAGGTTGCAACGTTAGTCAGCTAACTTAACTCAACTTCTGTAGTTGTAAATCTAGGTACTAATTTATACTAGACATTAACGGAAATGTGTGGTGGAGCAATCTGTATAGCACTTGTCGTTAGCGTTTAAAGACAAGTATTTGTATTTAGATTAATATGTGCAGTTAAGAAATCCCGTGTTAGGAGTAGCTTCTAATATATCTACAATGACTTGAATAAAATTATTAAGCTTAACAACTAAAATTAGAGATTGTGAAGTGAGAATTATTATTTTTATTTCTTGCCACAAGAAGAAAATTAATTTAATTTAATCTAATTATTTCTTCTAACTGTAATGTTTGAAGTTGTATAAACAATTTCTATTGTTTGTCTATAAAAAATTATGTTCTAAAATTGCACTATAAAATAATTATTTTTCACTAAACTAATATAAATATATATGAAAAGGAAATACTGTGCAGGATAATAATACCTAGTAATTGTGAAGCCAAATATTGACTTAGAAAACTTCTTAGAAAGTTTTCTTAATGACTGTTTTGTATGGGTAAGCTCATTATTCTGATAAAGTATCCTCAGTTTATTAATTTTGGGTGTATCGCACCAATGAACGATGAAACTTCAATTTTTATTTTATTATAAAGTAATGAAAGAATTTTGAATTTTGAATTATATTTGAATATTTTAATTTAATTTTAACGTATTAACCAATATAATACTATACAATTGTTTGTTATCGTCATAATTTCACTACCATGCTTAAAATCATTAATTTATGAAGGTATACTTTCTTTATATTTCCTTAAACTTTTAAGTAATCTGTTTATTTTTATATAAAAAGATTTTATCATTATCATAATAGTTTGCAAAAAATATATATAAACTAATTAATATATTATTAAACTTCTAATAACTTCTTCTTCTAAAAAAAAATTGTACAATGTAAAGTATGAACACCGTTTAATGCTGTTATATGGAAGATATCCCAAACGTTATTGATTCCGTAGCCCTTATTAATATGGGACATTGCATTATTTAGTTCCGGATTATACCATGAAATTACCAGTTTCATGAATAGTAATCACTCCGTAGTCGATTGAGCAGATTGATTGCTTACTAGGCAGCGATTGAATATTGGTTTTCGATATACGATGTTTAAAATAACTTACTTGGTTTATTGTTAAATGAGAATGGATTAGTGAACAAACGTGGTCTTTATTACATAACTAATTTTAATAATTACACAATGTTAAATAAATTTATTTATTTTTAATAAATACTACCTGTGTGACGTAATCCGTATAGCTGGGCGTAATCCTTTTTAATATGTTAAACTTATGTTTTGATTTTATTGCATTACGTGAAATCAAGTTTTTAAAACGGAACGGGATAAAAGACCTTGACTGACATAATGTTTTAATAGATCTTTCAAAAGCACCTTTTCGCTTGAAAAGGTATTATAAATAGATCAATGCTTGTGTGATTTTTTTTAATATTATTTTTAATATATATTTAATAATTATTTAAATATCATAGCTTGCATAACGTGTTCTTAATTATGGCCACCACTTCAAAGCCCCTGTTTTAGGCAACTATTACACCACTGTAAGGCTTTTATCCAATAAACGTGGTGCCTTTGTTTTGGCTTAACTTCCTTATTTATAAAAAGAATATTCAAATCTTATCAATATTAATACTGTGTATTTTATTAAGCTCAAGGCCACTTTCATATATATTTTAATCATACAAAATTTTAATCTAAACCTCTGTCTATTACGAGTATTACAATCTGAATGAACAAATATTGATACGTAATTTGTAGTAATTTATTAGTCTTATTTTAGGATTTAAGAAATTGAATTTTGTTAGTGTTCTTCTTCTTTTTTGTAGTTTTCTATTCCGTACCGGGTAGGCTTCGGCAAAATATTTTAAAGTGTCCAAGTCTCTATTCACAGTACTCCATTAGGCAGCAGGCCACCCCCCTCGGGGATAATATTTCTCGTTACTGTTGCATCAGTCACTACAAAACCAAAATAATTAATTAAGGGACAGACGTATCATTTTGAGAAAATTATGTTAATATAATGTGATTAAAATTTTTAATTGATTTCGATTGTCATATTTTTCCAATTAAGGTGTTTTCCTGCACTTCCTCTACGTGGAAATCTTTAAAATTTATATCCTGTTTACAAAAATGGATAAGAATAAGAAATAGAAAAGTAATAGTAATAGGAGATAGAAGTAAAAATAAGGATATGTATAATGATATGAAAAGGACAGCAATAAGAATAAGTAACAAGATAAAGATAGGACCAGGGTAATGATATATTCGTATAGTGATTGAAATGGTTTCTAAGCAAATCCAGAATATTACATAAAGTTAGAAATATTTTATACAGTTTATGGTATTGTATTTTATAGATATAATATACAATTAAATACTTTCAGACAAATCCCTCAACCTATCACTCATAACAATATTTACCACTGCTTCTTTCTGGCAATATAGGTACCGGGACCAATCGATGTAGACTACTGCAAGGCAATCAACCGCTAATATAATAATAATAATAATAAATTTATTTTTAATTCCATAACAAGTTAATAATAACATAAAGTATTAAATAGTACAAGATAGTTTTTCAGCAAACATTATTAGATTACCTGCTTTAAGATAAAACTTGTATTGCAGGCAATAAAATTAATTTAAAAACACCCCAAGTATACAATAAAGTCATAAGTAACATTTGTATCGACACAGTCCCCGTACATTAAGTTACAGTACAAAATTTATGTAATAGACTTTAATGTAGGTTCAATTAATTAACTAGAATAATATGATAGCTTATACTAATAACATTAAAAAAACTAAAATAGAAAATATATAAATAAATAAATTATAAATAAATACTTCATTTAATTTATTAATTATTTAACAAATTAATAAAAATAACTAAAAAATATCAATCAATTAATCAATTAAACAAAAAATAATGACTATATACTGTATAACAAATAATAGATAATGTTAAATTATATTAGAATATGTGTATTGAGATTACTTCTGAATTATTAACAGGTTTTCAATTTCCTGATAATCGAGCCCTTTTAGCCATCCATGAAGCGCCAAACGACAATCGTGCCGGTTTAACCTGTGTACGCCAATAACACAGTATATTTATTTTATTATATAAAAAGGCTGATAGAAAATGTGCATGATGCTTTGCAGATTCAGTACGACATTTTACTTGTTCAAGTATCCGATGATTTAGTCGCTTTGATTATATAACGTTTTTAATGAATGGAGTAGTTGTTTGCTGTTTAAGGGTAATGATGTGCGAGTATATATATAACTGTCTAATAGAAAGCACATCATACTTTTCATAAAGTGACTTTGTAGGATAACGATAAGAACTAAAACTCGTTGTTTTCAGGAGAGATCTTTGTACTCGTTCAAGACTTATCATAAATGACTTACATGCACCACCCCAGACGGAAATGCAGTAGGTAAAGAGAGGTTGGGCTAGTGCTAAATAAGTTTCACTTAGAATTTTGAAGTTTGCTGCGTGTCTTAACTTGCTAAATGTCCAAACCAATTTCCTAGCCCTTTCACAAACTGTTTTTATGTGTGGGAGCCAACCAAGTTTAGAGTCTATTTCAACTCCCAAATATTTAACGCAACTACGCTCTGGTCATGTTAGGACATTTACATGGGATATGGTTGATAAATAAGTCACAGATATGGGCTCTAAGGTTAATATTATTATATGTGTTAGAAAAAGAAAATGGCACAAAATAGGTTTTAGATAAATTAAGTGTTAAGAGATTGTTGTTTAACCATTTCATAATTTTATGTATTCCAATTTCAGCGTATCTTGTGACCTCGTCCCAAGAATCGCCAACAAAAATAAGAGCAATGTCATCTGCATATGCAAAGATTTTTCCATTTTGTAATACTTCATTACAAAGATCATTGACATATATCAGAAAGAGACTGGGGCCCAGGATACTTCCTTGGGGGACTCCAGATGTAATGGGAGTATCAGAACTTAAGTAATTTCTAATTTTAGTCTATTGAGTTCTATCCAGAAGGTAGTCCTTAAAGATTTTAAATGCATCTCCTCTTATGCCAATACTTTCCAATTTTTGTAAAAGGATGGGAACAGAAACAGTATCAAAAGCCTTGGCAAAATCTAAAAAGATTCCTAGACACTTCTTGTCCCTGTCCAGATGAAAGACAATATGTTCAGTTAGATTAGACACCGCATCTGTGGCACCTTTACCTAATCTGAAACCAAATTGGTTACTAGACAATATTCTATTAGTTTCTAAGAAATTAGTGAGTCGTGAATTTAGTATCCTTTCAAACACCTTAGACAAAGATGAAAGAACAGAAATAGGTCTGTAGTTCGATATACAGGTTCCAGATCCACTCTTGTATATCGGAGAAATAATGGCTTTTTTAAACACCTTTGGGAAGACTCCTTGTTCAAGACAAATCTGAAATAATTTAGTTAAAGGCGCTGCAATGATATGTTTCGCATATTTTATAAATTTGATTGGAATGGAATCCCATCCCACAGCAGGAACATTTTTTAAATTGCTAATTATGGTTGATATTTCTGATTCATCTGGAGGTAACAGGACTATAGAGTTAGTGAGTCTAGAAATATTTATTTTTAGAGGCTCGGCATGATTGATTAAATTATTAGCTCTCTTGCCTACCGATGAGAAATATTTATTAATATCATTAAGAGTAATAATCGGGTCAACATTATGGGTAGAAGTTCAGATGCTGAAGTTTTCTGACTATTTAAATCGGCAATAGATTTAATAGCGGCCCATTTTTCCTTATTTGTGTGCGCGTTTTCTAGTAGTGACGATTCGTATGTTTTTTTTTAATTTCTTTAAAAGACAGTTGCAAAAATTTCGATAACGTTTATAGGTAACCAAAAACATTTCATTATGGGAGTTCCTTTTATAGTTTACTTGAAGCTTATTTCTGTGACGTATGCATCGATCTAAGCCAGATGTAATCCAAGGCTTTAGGACACGATTTCGGTTTGAGACAGTTATTCTCTTTGTATTCATTTGAACGATATCACTTATTTTTTTAACAAAACTGGCTGCTAGCAGGTTAGCGTCAGTGGTTGAGTTTTAAAAAAATAAGTCGGTGTTTGCCAATTGTTTAAGTGCAGCATTATAATTTAGTTGTATAGAATAAGTAACATTTCGGATTTTCTTTAAAGTTAAGCAAAGGTTAAGTATTATGGTTTTATGGTCTGTAATATCTGAATTAACAATATACACGGATGATCTCCCTGACGATTTTAACATGATATGGTCTAGACAACTACTGTCTCTAGTTGGGTAAGTGTAGGCAGGAATAAGTCCATACTCAGCCAAGAAGTCAAGATAAGAGGAGCCTATTCTGTCGATATTTTGTGGCTCAATATCTATATTAACATCACCAATTAACATTAACTCACAAAAGGCACTAAGATTAGTTATAATGTTTTCCAAAGAATTTAAAATTGACAATATTATAAGTGGAAGGTGACCTATATACAGATACCACAGCGATATCTGAGCCTATTTTTAATACTAGGAAATTAGCGCCGCAAGGTTCCGGTTCCTCTACTGTTACAGACAGGTTATTATTTGTGTAAATAACTATTCCGTCGTTTTGATTTAAAAACTTTTCTGAGTAATGTGTATTATACCCGTATAAATTAGGAGGACTTTTCTCCTTGGTTAACCAACATTCAGTAAGAACTATAACGTCTGGGGAGTAAGATAAAGCATTAATGTTTACAATTAAAGTGTCAATGTTTTTATAAATGCTTCTTATGTTTGGGGATAGTATTTTAAGGGTGTTCTTGGTATTACAATTTATAACAGAGGAAGCGGATTGTATATCACATTCTAAAGCATTAGCAACATGAAATTGGTTAATTTCTATTGAGATTTGTGTAATAAATCAAAGACACATTAAAAAAATAATTAATACTATAATTAAAACTAAAGAGCAGTTCCTTATGAAAATATACATTGTGAGGGTAGCATAAGGTGAAGTGATAATTGTCAGTCAAATAGACTTCCGTAATTTTTCAATATCACTCTTGCAGTTAATTGTAAATTGATTTAAGTGATATATATGTAGATTTAGGATGTAAATTAGTAAGCAATTTTTTAAATCTCTATATTAATATTAATATTACAGCTATAATATATATAAATTAAATTATGAAATGAATGAATGAGTTATGAAAGAACCATGGACCACCAGGAACATGGACCGAGGGTGACGATAATAGACACATTGATGAATCAGTTAATATAAAATGTTTTAAGTTAACGCACTAGAGGAGAATAAAGAACTTTTTATAGCTGAGATAGATTTGTATCATCAGTAATCATATTTTATTTAGTTATATAATAATTTTTTTATTTTATTTATTCTACGTTAATTCATAATATAGACATCTAAACTAGAATTTAAGGATACAATATGTATCGGATGCATGTTCACTTTTAATACTTGAACCTTTGTTCAAGTTATTAGTTCAATATTTACTTCTTCTTTGTTCAAGTTATTCAAGTTCTATATTTATTTTATTTATTTAAACTTTATTGTATTTACTTAAAACTAAGGAATGCAAAGGGCGGACTTAATGCCTATTGGAATTCTTTACCAGTCGACCGAGAGAGGGTGAGAGGGTGTAGTAGGTGCACACAATAGATGTTAGTAACTAGCGAAAATTAACTTAATTAAAAATATTGATAATAATAACAATAATAGTAGAGTATAATTAAATAATCATAAAGAATAAAATATAATTCAATAATAAAAAAAAAACAAAATTAAATAATTATTTTCATAAAGCAAAACTAATTTGAGAATATTTTTAAATTAAAATTCATGAATAAGAAAATCAACTAATTTTCTTTGTGACATATTTTGATCTACCCTTCGTTTCTCCTAAATAATAATTTCAGAGCTCGTTTAAAAAGTTTTGTTAGTCAACTGTGTTTATAAACCACAAAAAAAAAACACACGGTCACTGAAAGACATTTACTTATTCTTAATGTTACTTATTTCTAATATCTGTATAATCTGTACTTTAACGATTGGTGACTTTATATAAATTAATTTTTCGTTACCTTTATGCTTTGTATTGAAAACATATTACATCCAGAATGAAAATTATGTTTTCTTATACCCTGTTAAATAAACATTTATAAAATTCTTATATAAATGGTTTGGAATACTTCGCTAGTATATATACATTTTAGTAGTACCGATAAATATCTTGTTAATCCTAAATCTAGCCTTGAGTACTCTTGACTTTAATTCTTATTTGCACACTTATCAACTATAACTGCATATTAGAGAAACTCAGACAAAATTAACCAACTTTGATTACATAAAAACATACATACAGGTCACGGTTGGCATGTACCAAAACTTAATTAAAAGTTATCTAATACACACGAGATCGTTTTTCGTCGACGTGGTTTTGTGCTGCGTTACTTGTTATACGCCCGAATCCGAACTTTAATAAAATATTTTCAAACAATTGTTGCCAATAATCATTCTTTTCATTTAAAAGCTGGATTGGAAAAATTGATAGTAGGAAATTACATTTAACTATGAAGAATATTTACCAAGTACATTTATGAAAAACGGTATTCAAAAATTATTAATAATATTCACAAAGTAAGGATTATTAATTATGTTGTTGCCATAGTTATACTTCTAAATGCTTAATGTAATTTTACCATATTGAATAATTAGGTCAACTTTAGCAATCTCATTTCACAAAGAATTTATTTCCAGGTAACCAATAAAGGTTAACGTTCATAAATAACACTAACGAGATCACGATTATTCATTACCTAATCTCGAAGATAGGAATTGTTTGAAATGCTTATTAACATATAGTGCTATTATACCCTTTGTCTTTACAGGGTCTGAATTTTTCTTAGTTTTTTTTTGGGGAAGCAAAAATAAAATATTTTTTGTATATAAAATTCAATTGAGCCTACATTTGTTTCTATAAAAATCGTAAGATATATTTATTAGTAGAGGCTTTGAGTTAAATGTGGACGCAAAATATATAACAGCTCTAGAGAACTAGAACTAGATTTGAAATACTAAGTCTTATCATAAATACATGTAATAATAAAAATTAAACAACATATTATGTTATACGATTGGCAGTGAAGAAATTAAACAAATGTTAACATAACAAATAAATTCGCTAAATATAGACAATATATTATTTTCAAGAATTAAAAAATATATATACAGTTTAAAGTTTAACGTTTCTTTTGTGAACCCTAAGATTGCAGTTTTATAATTACAAAGAGAATATATCAATCATATTAAATTTTTGTTTAGCAAAACTGTTCATTTATTTGGCTAGTCTTAGGAAATGGCAGCACGGGAAAAGATATATAAATCCAAAGATTCTTTGGTGCAATTTATAACTTCAAAAAATATTTCTATGTTAAATACCTATAGAATAATTGAATTAGTTTCTATTTATTTACAAATGATTTAACACCTCTAGTATTTTACTATAATATTTAAATTATACGCATTGCAATACACGAACACCAAAATACAATAAATTTTATTGTAAACAAATAATTAACTTTATTTATCATTCATAATTATGTTATTATATTCATTATCTAATTATAGAGTGCGATGAAGTTGATATTAATCTTAATTAGTTCGTAATAAACCGACAATATTTATGTAGTATGCATACCAAAAAATAACATAATAGTTACGAAATAGTTGCGAAAACTCAATTAAAACTCAGTTAATGTGTTCATACTTTAAAAGAACTTGGACAGTGTAGTTTTGTGTAACGTTACATGTTTTGTCTTAAGTTATGTTTATTACAAGGAAGTATTTAAAAAAGATATATTTTTATGTTACCACCCCCAAATGATAGATGGTTTTTATGCTATTATGTTTGTTTCATGGAGCAGAAAAAATATAAGTATATAATGGGTGAAAAATACAAAGTCTAAAAATGAATTAGACATACGTAAGAAACAATTTAGTTAACAAGAGGTATCGATAATGTTAAACATGGATCCCTACACTACTTCACAAAGCTTTCCCCGTAGTTAGACCGCGGTATGTGGACAAGGTTTCTACCCAAACTAAACAATTGGACCGAGTTATGTTAACATGGTACGCTTTGGGCGACTACCTAGGACCAAAGCCTTTTTCTAAGAATTCGCTTCCCCCACTCGAGTTCTCTATTCTATTTACTTATATTTTTTTTATTTCACATACATTACTTCACATCTATTATTCTGTACGTGTTCCTTAATGAACTCCTCATAATAATAGACTTTGATAGTTATTGTGATTATTAAAGTGATTCTCTGTCTAAGATTTATAAATTAAATTCACGTTTATATAAAATTTTGCACGTTTCGGAATTGCCTTAGAATTTATACTACTCTTTTGGGTAGACCTCGAAGAATTCGGTCTGCCCATTCATTTGTCCCCTGGGGGTAAAAAAACCGAAATTTTTTGGAAAAAAAATCATAACTTTTTTCTGGTAAACATTCTTGCATCGCAAGTATTTTTAATAGAAAGGTTATTTTTTACTCTAAATTTAGGTATCAAAAGTTTTTCCGTAGAAGGTACCGTTTCCGAGAAAAAAAATTAAAACTACTTTTAGCTTGTAAATTTTAGGTAGGTAAAACCACGGCAACTTTTTTCTGGTTAACATTCCCTGCTCGCAAATATTTTTAATAGAAAGGTTATTTTTTACTCTAAATTTAAGTATCAAAAGTATTTCCAAAAAAGGTACCTTTACGGAGAAAAAAAATTAAAACCACTTTTTGCTTGAAAATTTTTGATGTAAACAACGGCATCATGTATTATTCTTAGGTAGTGAGTTATATTTTAAATGAGTTACACACGAGGTCTACCCACGCGTGTCCCCCTGCGGGCACGGATTTTTGGGTAGACCTCGAAGAATTCGGTCTGCCCATTCATTTGTCCCCTACTTTCGAATTTTGAAAAAATTTCTTCACAGGAGGTCTTCTTATGACCACCTGAGTCCGAAATGACCATTGGTCAAAAAGTTTATATATATATATATATATATATATATATGCGTGCGTGCTTCCAGATTCGACTTTTGTCAGCACGATAGCGGCCGCAGTTTCGCTCGGATCGCTTTCAAACTTTGCACAAAAATCAACCATCCAAAAATGAAGGTCAAGTTCGTTAACCAGAGAAATCCTGTCACAGGGGGCGCTAGGGCCTCACTTTTTCTGATTTCAGTTTTTCGACCATAACTTTGTCCCTATACAAAGGAGATCAATCGCGTTCATATTATATGATGTCTTTGATAAATACCTATAACTAATGTAGATAAACCGAAAACCTAACTTCAATAACTTAGGGGTGGAGGTGAAAAAACCGAAAATTTTTGGAAAAAAAATCATAACTTTTTTCTGGTAAACATTCTTGCATCACAAGTATTTTTAATAGAAAGGTTATTTTTTACTCTAAATTTAGGTACCAAAAGTTTTTCCGTAAAAGGTACCGTTTCCGAGAAAAAAAATTAAAACCGCTTTTTGCTTGAAAATTTTTGATGTAAACAACGGCATCATGTATTATTTTTAGGTAGTGAGTTATATTTTAAACGAGTTACACACGAGGTCTACCCACGCGTGTCCCCCTGCGGGCACGGATTTTTTTATATTAGCGGAGGGCAAACAAGCTTGCGGATCACTATTACGCGGTCAACAGGTAGAAGCTGATATGGGGGTGATTCGGCCCAGAAATGAAAATAGTACTCTACGTGTGGTCGGTTTTACACTTTATAGAACGCAAGTCCTTGGTCAGGCTTGAAATATTGCCTCACTCTATCGATTGATATAATGGACTTGCGTAATTATATTGTTATAAACCAGTTATTAAATAAAAAATGAAACGAAACACGATTTCTGAGAAATAATCACTCCTCTTTATGAAGAAAATAAATTGAGCTAATGTATTTAAATCTAATTTACTTATACTCACTTGTGTCTCAAAATGTACTAATTACTTTTATATTTTATGAATTTTAAAATAAAAAATACTTATATCGGTGTCATCTTTGGGGCAGGCACATGACTTGCAGTGTATATTAAATATGTTCATGGTATAAATTATTATAATATAAATTATTCAACAATTTTAGTAAATTATTGTCCTTTCAAGACATCACTTCAATAAAACACGTCGGACAAAAATAATTTGTGCTTAATTTTTCAACACTACTGATTTTGAAAATGTCTTAAGTGACTTTACCGTAATGAAAAGTGGTGTTTTTTTAAAATTTTTATACGAAATTATTTATACTGAAAAAAATATCAATATCTTGAGTTAACAAACACAGGTACATGTTCTCAAAAGTTTGAACCTATATATATATATATATTAAACATGATAAAACGACTTAAAAAGAAGTAAATATTAAAAGCTTATATATTTAAGTTTATACATTTTTTTTATTAATATTGAATTATTTGTGAAATATATATAAGTGTAACCTCGGAAAACGAAATTGTTAAACATATTTTAAACATCTGTAACATATTCCGGGAGAAAACCTTTTTTCTTGGGTAAGGGCTTACAGGGCGGCATCATTCTGAATATTTCATTAAATTATATTTGAATTAGACCACTTAATTATATATATAAAACTAGAAAGAAATGTAATATTATAACAGTGAAAAATGCCAAACGTTCATAATCTAATCCTAAACCTAAATTTGTAAAAGTAAGCGCCGCGAGACGATGTGTCCTACGATATACGAGACATCGTCTCGAGGACACGGGTTACGAATAACAGAATTAAGCGATGGAAGTGGATGTTAAGTCTTCAAGTCAGGCATTTGTAAAGGACTCACAAAATCAAATTATATGGTATGATATATGTCATTCAATTTATCTCATTTATTTATTCAATGCAGCATTTTTCTACAAAGTTCTTTTTCTAAACTAAAATATCATTTTTTTTAATAATATTTATTTATTTTTGACTTTTCACTGGTTTAATATCATGTTTAAACATCAGCATTTTTTTTGTTTCTTTGCTCATCACAAACAAATTGCTACTTGACGGTTTTTGATAAAATTCAATATTGTATACTAGATAAACCACGCAGGACTACCTTCTAATGGACTTAAAACCCTTATACTTGTCATAAAATGTTTTTTTAGCTACGTAGTATTTCTTATTTGGTATGCTTTTTCTTGTATACTATGTTTTATTACATATTACACAAAAACAAAAGTTTTCTCTTCATAATACTTATACATACATAAGGTTCATTATATATTTTTTTTACTTTTTAAGGTAAAAACTACAAAAGAATAAAGCGGTAAAACGGGAAACTACGAATTACTGTTTCTTTTATGATTATAAACGTTTTAATTTTTTAAGAAGCTTGCATTAGTTATATTGTTTATATAGAAAAAGAGTTACTCAAAAAATATTTTACAAATCAATAAAACTGTCATCCACAATATACTTTGAAACCAAGCCAATATAATAATATTTGGTTTAACAAACATATTTTACGATATCCTTGTGGTCTACGATTTGGTGAAGTGAGTTGTCTACATCGTAGCGTTTGCTCGAGAACGATAATAAATCACATACTGGCATGGAGCTGAACAGATTTGAAAACTTATATTAAAGACTGACTACATTTTGCTCAAAGTTAGTTTTGGTTTGTTTATTATTATCGATGTATTTAAAGAAATAAATTATTCCTTTATATTTTACAAATTAAACATTTAAATTTGTAGTAACAATCGATTTGTTTGTTTTGAAACCAGTGAAGAAAACAAAAAAAAATGTACTAGACCATTACTAACAAACAAAGGATGAATAAATGAAAGTGATATTCATCAGTGATAGTCTTTTAAAAGACTCTACCTTCTGTTTTGTAACCACATTGAGTAATAAAAATATTTGTTAGGACAATAATTGCATTTCCATTTGATTAAACTTTTGCAGCATTTCACATAATTGGATTGAGTCAATTACGCACTGCACTGTGTATATCATATGAAATTGCATTAACCATGGTTCATCGTGGTTTCCGTAAAAACTGTTCATAAAAATAAATTCACCATTTAATTTAATTGAAAATAATCATATAATGTTATGTTAAAAAGCTTCGAATAGTTCAACAACGTCTGAGTTGACTTTCAATTTGGGATTTGATGCGGAATGAAATACTGAATTAATTGAATGATAAACATGCGACGGACTATTTTTGATTTAAAATAAATTCGCTTCCAGTTTAATTTTTGAAATATTAATCATTCTCACAATCCTCATGGATCTTTGTTCCCTCGTTAGTTAGACAGCCTTAATTTACGAAAATTATATTAGCTTTAAATTCAAATGACATTTTATATCAGTTTCATTATTTTGAGTAATAATTTGTTTTCTTAATAGGTTTATGTTTAAAAAATATAGTATGAGTTTAATAAAATGCATTTGTAAACATAAATTTCAAAGTGACCACTATATTTTATTCGTGAGCTTCGTAAAACTTATAACAAATTAAAAACAAAATTATTATGATTAACAATTACTCACTCAAAATATAGTTACTTGGTAAATCTAATAATCTTCACCATTATTATTATTATGAGAGTGTGACAAAGGCTTAAAATATATAATATAAAAAAAGATATTTAAGATTTTAATTTTTAGTTTAAGCACTAAACTTTTGGTAACAGCGGAATACTTTTAGGAAAATCTCATTTATCTCAAACGTGTCACGAATTTTTCACAGTCAATGTTTCTTAATTTGTAAATTTCAAGGACCACTAAATTAATTTAAAACTTTACTTGAACATGTTTTTAGAATATTCCATTCCTTTTATTATTTACAAAATCTAAATTGCTTTTGGGTGTTTTTATCGAAATACCGACTTCTTTAAGATTTATACCTGTCTTCGGGAAGGGAGAAGATTCATGTTCAAATTAAAAATATTTCATACTAAATACCTAGTAAAAATAAGAATTTTGGTCCATTTTTATTATATATCTTTTTTAATCAATAAGCTTTAGTTTGGTTTGGAGAATAGTGAGTTATAAATCTAAAAGAGTAAAAAGAAAACGATATGTTAAGCATGTTTTTTATTTCATTGTTTGAAAACTTACATTAAATTTTTTTTCTAAAAGGTGTAATAAAAACATTGGAAACATTCTGATACTAAATATCTGTCCGCTTTAAGAAATACTTTCGTTTACAAAGAAGGGTTCATCAATTAAAATTTGGTTAAATATTGAATCACACTTATCGTCTATTTTTTAACTTAGTCTTAGTCTTTAGGTTCTTCTTTAACCAACATCTACTTGAAACTATGAAAAATAAAATGAAAATTGATTTGAAATGAAGAAACTTCATGAAACTTTACTTCACGAAACTTCAATTGAAATTCATGAAACTTTACTTCATGAAACTTCATGAAACTTTTTGCTATTTAAATATATATTATATACTATATTGTATAATATGTAAATCATTATTAAGCGTCATTTATGATGTCATATTTTTTTAGAAACACTCCAAATTAGGTAATTGACTTAAAACAAAATAAATGTAAACTTGCATTTCCTTACTACCGTCTATATTCTTAGCTACTTAAATAACCTTACATGTTGAAAAAATATATATTTTGCAATAGTAATTTCATAGTCAAGAACTCTGTGGATGGGGTGGCAACGTTAAATGGAACCAAAATCATTGAACAAAACTCAATTAAGTAGAATTAACACCTTATATTAAAAAACCAGGATCATATCTGGAGACCCGAGCTATATATTCTGGCTTAATGTATATTTTTCGTTTTTATTATTTAGTATTTGCCAAGTCAAAAGTTGTTTTTAGTAATGTTTCTCATGCCATGTTTTTTTATTATAATGTATGATAAAAATGGATTTTATTTTTTAAATATATTGTGAAGTAATAAAAATATATTCATTAATTCTTACGTATGTACCAGATGTATAATTTATTATTGTTCTTGAGCAACTGATTGCGTCTAGACACTTCACATAAACTTTGGCACAAGAATATCAACTTTGTAAAGTTTGTTACATTTATCAACTAAATTGGTTTAAATGTTGCCGTTATTATTAGTTATTGTTGTAATTTATTGTACATATAAAACAAGATCACGTTGGAATTACAAGAAATAGGTACTTTTATGGAATTACGATTTATTTTTAGTACAGTAACATATTATATTTCTAGTTGAGTTAAGACTCGATATAGCGCAATACAAAAGATAACATAAATAGTATAGAGTTATTAATACTTTTAAGTATAATATTGTTTTCATTTACGTAACAAAGAGAAAAGAATTCATTTTATATTTGTCATCTGTATTGATTTTAACTTTTTTAGCTTGATTTGATGTTAAATTAAATGTGTTTATTTTTACGACAAAAATAAGTTATTAGTAGAAAACAGTATAGGAGATAGTTCGATATCCCGAGATACACCGCTGGGACTGGATAGCGGAACGAGATAGTTTAATCGATCTGAATTCGTTGACGATGGCCAGTGAGTATGGATGAGGCTCAACTAATAATTCAAGGCGACACACACAAAATCAACGTGGTCTGTGGCATAAGTATTTGAATTGTATTTTATCAAATGAGATATTTGTAAAATTAAGTGGTCAGGAACGTGTCATTCATTAAATGGAGGTAATATTTGGAAATATTCCAAATACCAGAAAAAAAATTATTACCCCGACTTAACTTCTTTAAAATTTGGTACTAAAAGAAGTGAACCTTAAGAAAAAAATCCATAAATTAAAAACCGGTAAGTCTTTGATAGTATACAAGTCAGGATTATTATTGTTTGTTGAATTTGTACTACGATGACATCAACTCACTTTGAATTAAAAACCTTCTGAAACATTATTGCATTTCAATGTTACGAGACACAATGCAGCTCTATTCAAACATTTCACTTTAATTAGAACAGGACAGTGTGAAATAAACACTATATTAATTCATATCTGCTGTATATGTTTATATTTAAATCCCGAGGATGTAAATTCAAAATAGATATTTTTTACTTAAATAACAAATACATACAGATATTAAAAACATTCAGAACAATACATTTCCAATTAAGTAATATTAACAATGAAAAGTAATAATAGTTTTAATGGTAACGTTTGTGGTTATTAGTTTAATATTCATAATAACAGACCAGCACTCGTAAAATATAATCTACAAAATACATACGATGATTTTATATCTAGTACGTAATTAAATGCGAAAGTTAAACCTTTAAATAAACAATTTATATGTTAAATATCTCTGTTGTTGATGTTAATATAATAATTATATTGCTTTTAATTACTAAATAATAACTGGTTCATAATATTTTATCTGATTTAAAAATATTACATTTATTTCAATTGTTCAACACAAGGATCACAAATTTTAATCTGTATAGTTTTTATAATTTATTACATACATTGAGATTATAAAAGAATATTAATATTGTTTCTTTGTTCTTTCTAATTATATTGTATTATATTGTGTATTGTATTTTGGTGAAGACTTTATTTACTTCTTTCCTATGAAAAATACGCTTTTTTTTTGGTAAAACTATCCTAACGAAAATTAAGTACTCAGAACAATCCCGAATCAAAATATTCTTATATATATTTATATATTATAATTTACCTCACCCTAATTTCGTTTTTGAAATAAAAAGTTTAATTAATACAATGTTACAATATATCCGATTCTGTATTTATTACAAACGCTTTAAAGCATCTGTTTCTGATAATCATCATCTCTTATTCAGGTTAATTAAAACATTTTATTTATTTATTTATATTATTGCTATATTTTTTTATGAAAGAAGAAATAAATTCTTTAAATTTTATTTGTCTCATAAATAACTTTATTAATTATCAGTTGAATTTTTTCCAGTTTTAAAGGACTGAGTCCCTACTTCTATGAATCTATAGTCTTTGAAAAGACTTTAATCAAAATGTTCGTCTTCCATCCAAAACACGCGGTTTTCTTACAATTATACATAACATTTTTCTATTTTCTCATTATATTATCGTAAAAAATACATTTCAATAATAAATGTAATTAAATTTATAAGTGATATTTCTATAAGAGTTATTTCTAGATTTTTAAAGCTTTTCATCGAAACATCTTAGCTGATTAAATGTGCAAAAAGGACTTGAGTTATTTTTTTTTACTAAATTTATTATAAAACCTTCTTTGAAAATACTAAAATGAAATTAAACCTCAATGGTGTATACTATGACAAAATATAATCAAAACTTTGTATATTACCTTGGGGTGTATTGAAAACCCTTTTCTTATTATTTTTATATACAATAATAAGCTAAACTGTCATTGTCAGATTTATAGTAATCAATGAATTACTGATAATAAGGCAAATTTGCCTTATATTGCCATAATGTTTTATTATATGGTGTACAGAGCCAAAGAATATGTACTATAAAAATATCAGTGCCTCTGAAATATTACGTAATATTCTACTTTACAAAAACCGATTTATGTTTTATAATTATAACAAAGTCAAAGCTTGCATAACGTGTTCTTAATTATGAACATGAGTTCAAAGCTTCTGTTGCAGGCAATTATTACACCGCTGTACGGGTTTTATCCAATCACCGTTGCACCTTTGTTTTGATTTTATTTAACTCCTTTATAAAGGATTGATTATCAACGGGTAAACTTTAAAGCTGCTAGAGATAGTTTCATATACATTTTAACTATACAACATTTTTGTATAAGTTTCTGTCTATTATTTTAATCTTAGTGATCAGTTATTAATACGTTTAAAGTAAATAATTCATTGGTTTTATAAAAAAAATTTAAGTTTATTAATGTTCCTCTCCTTTCTTGCCTTTTTGGTTCTCTGCTGAACCGACGTTGATAAAATATCTTCGGCGTTCAAGTTTCTATTGATAGATTGATATTCTATTGTTATCCCTCTATCATATTGTTGATTGTCTGCTTCAGTGGTGATATTTTGTCGTAATGTAAGATCTTAGTTATTTGCTTACTGTCACTGAAATGTTCGAAAGAAAGACTAGAAGATCTTTTCACAAATTTGTTTCCGAACATACCTTTATGAGTCCTTACCTATCTATTTTATTAGCTATTTTATTATTTCAATATCATTAAGAATATATTTTTATCAATTTCCTTAAATGTATCTTAGCATTTAACTTCGAAATCAAAAGAAATCTGAGAGATGTTTTGTTGATAAAGTATAACATATTATGTAGTTTTTTGTCTTAGGGATCTCTATCTTAATCAAGCTTTATTAACTTGGTAGTTGTGTTGCTATTGGATAATACTAATATCGGGATTCAATACCAAGTAAAAGTATTATTAAGGGACACCGATGGAAATATAATTTTGGGTAAATTGTGATAAAATTATATAATTTTTTTTTTGTCGGTAAAAGATTGATATACGACGATGCATTAATGTATCAATTCCTTCCACCTTGTTAGATGTAAAGAAAAAGTCCTGTTTAAAAATAATGTTTTGAAGTTCACGTAAGTTCATTGATTATAATTTAGACTTATAAAATAAAATTTTAGAATATACATTTATATATCTTATTACTTTAATGAAATTCTATAAAATTTTGAATATTCAGGGATACGAACAAATCTTATTCCTATCAAGCTTTTCTTTATTATCGATACTTGAAACTTTATTAAAATTCCAGATTCTAGTTTTTCTGTTTTAGTGGTAAAAGCAAATAGGTTAGTCTTTCAATAATAAAAAAACTATTATTAGACTAATGTCTAACAATTAACTAACCTTAATAATTTAAGGGGGAAAAGAGTTGATGAAATCGGTGGTTAAAAGCTACTGACTTATTTCAACGTTTATTTAAATTCCACATATTCTTTTATATTGTTGTGAATGTAAGAACAAAATAGAAAAAATATTAGCGTACTCAGTTATTCTAGCATTTTGTTGAGTATTTGCTTTTAATTTTATTTGCTCTCACATATCAATTAAGACTGTGATTTAATAGGTAATATTATAAAAATTAGGAATATTAATAATATGATACAAGAGTATCTAGGGAGTCTCTTGCCGGTTCAGCAGGGACCTATTGTTTGAAACTTGCAACTTCATCAATATAGCGTATGTCTATTTGAAATAAAATATGTGTCATCACTGTGTCTTCTGGTCTCGAAACGAGAGGCAGCACATAACTTACATAGTAGCAGATTTCACTGGTTGTTTTATGAAGAATGTTCACTAAGTATATTTATAAAAAATGGTATTCAAATCATAAAGTTAGAAATTTTATATTATATTATATAGTTGTGGTTGTCAAATTCATCCATGCTATATAAAATAAATAAATCACCTAAGGAAAACTTACTTCACAAAGAATTAATACCCAGGTTACAAGTTTAGTTTAAAATTCACAAATGACACCGACGAGACCACGATAATTCATGACCTAATCTCAAAGTTAGGAATTGTTTGAAATGCTTATTAACATATAAAGAATGTTGTTATACCCTTTGGTCTTACAGAGTCTAAATTCTTTTCAGTTTTCCTTGGGAAAGCGAAATTAAAATGATTACGAGCCGATAAATATTAAATAAGCCTAAATATATTTTACAGTTTATGCGTTAAATATAAGTATAGTATAGTATAGTATAGTATAGTATAGTATAGTATAGTATAGTATAGTATAGTATAGTATAGTATAGTATAGTATAGTATAGTATAGTATAATATAGTATAGTATAGTATAGTATAGTATAGTATAATATAGTATAGTATAGTATAGTATAGTATAGTATAGTATAGTATAGTATAGTATAGTATAGTATAGTATAGTATAGTATAGTATAGTATAGTATAGTATAGTATAGTATAGTATAGTATAGTATAGTATATATATAAATATATATATAAACGCTGATCAATAAATAAATCAATTAATAGACAAATTAAATAAATTTTAACATAATTAATGAGTTTGCTAAATATATAAAGACTCCGTATTTTATTTTCAACAATCATAAAATACAGTTTATGAAAAAGTACTTTATTTACAATATTTATTTGAGAAATTTATAGAAAATTATCCGTTTCCCTTATGAATCCTCAGATTGCAGTTGTATCATTCCAAAGAGAATAGATCAATCACATTAAACTTCCGTTCAGCAAAAATAGAGATATAATAAACTATTGCTCTATTTGGATAGTTTTAGGAAAAGGAAACACAAGAAACAAAATATATAAATCAAAATCTTCTTGCTTGTAATTAATAACTTCAAAACATTTCTTGCTTAAATACTTTAAGGATAAATTCTTAAATAAATAAATTCTTTCGAAGCTACCTTCCTATGGGCTTCCCGAGGGTTTATGCAAGTGGATCACCAGTTTTCTCACAGGGCGGAGCATACAGGTCGTTCTCGACGGTTTTTGCTCGGACCCCAAGCCCGTGAATGCTGGTGTACCCCAAGGCTGCGTGCTATCCCCAACTCTGTTCCTCCTGCATATCAATGATATGTTGGATATTTCCAACATACATTGTTATGCGGATGACAGCACTGGGGATGCGGTATATTCCGGTCGTGCAGGTCTCTCTCGGGAAAACGTCGACGAGTGCCGAAAGAAACTTGTGTCTTCAATAGAGACCTCCCTGGGGATGGTCTCTGAGTGGGGTGAACTGAACCACGTTCAGTTCAATCCCCTAAAGACACAGGTTTGCGCGTTTACCACTAAGAAAACCCCATTTGTCGTATCACCGCTCTTCGAGAGCACTCCTCTTATTGCCTCGCCAAGTATCAGAATACTGGGTCTCGACATTTCGAGCGATTGTCAGTTTCGTGGTCATCTGGAGAGCAAGGCCAAGTTGGCCTCGATGAAATTGGGAGTGATCAATAGAGCGAGGCAGTATTTCAAACCTGGCCAAAGACTTGCGCTCTATAAGGCGCAGGTCCGGCCTCACATGGAGTACTGTTCTCATCTCTGGTCCGGATCACCCCAATATCAGCTTCTACCATTTGACCGCGTACAACGGAGAGCCGTTCGGATTGTCGGGAACCCAGTGCTCTGTGAACGGCTGGACTCTTTGGCATTGCGTAGAGACGTGGCTTCTTTGTGCGTCTTCTACCGCATTTACAACGGGGAGTGTTCCGAAGAACTACTCGATCTGATGCCTACCGCCGAATTTCACTACCGCACAGCTCGCCATCGCCTCCTTTATCATCCATACCACCTGGACGCGTGGCGATCTTCAACTGTGCGGTTTTCAAGGACTTTTTTCCCACGTACCACTCAAATGTGGAACGAACTTCCTTCGGATGTTGCAAGAGTTCATGGGCGGCGGTGATCACATACCAACGGTGACCCGCAAGCTCGTTTGCCCTCCTCTAACATAAAAAAAAAAAAAAAAATAATAAAAATAAATTAGTTTACAATAATTTGTACATGAACTTATATCTCTAGTGCATTGCTTTTGATATTTAAAATTGTAATCGTTTTATGATATTAATAATATAAACAATTATTTCTACTTAAAACAAATAAGTTACTTTATTTGTCATTCATGATTATGTTACTGTATTAAGTATCAATATTTTGTTAATCAATTAATTCATAATCAATCAATTTTATTAATAATAAATGAAGTTGAAACCATTCTTAATTAGTTGGTAATAGATTTAGATGGACAATATTTACCTAGCATTCATTTAATGAAAGATAATAGTCACGAAAAGTTATCCAAAACTCTATTAAAACTTAGTTGATATGTTTTCTCGTTAAAAACATTGGACAGTGTAGTTTTTATCACGTTATATGTTTTGTTTTAAAAGCTTTACTTTTTATAATAAAGTATTTAAAAATTTCATATATTTTAAAAATAATATATATAAATTAGGGATCCTATTGGATATGGTTTGTTTCTATGGTAATATGGTACTATCACCAAAATTATTATAAGAACGTAATATCCTATGAAATAAATAATGAAGTATATATAGGAAACATACAGTTTAGTTAAGAAGAAATACCAATAACTGTAAAAATTCAATTAAATCTGAATCTGAAATCTAAAATCACTGCACAAAGTTTGCTGCTTAAATTAAATTACTGCACTTCGACATATGACCATTCACAAGTCGAAAGTTTCTATACAAAATAAAGATTTGGAACGTATTGTGTTAACATGGTACGCTTTTGTCGACCACGTAGGAGAAAAATCTTTTTCTGCAAAGAATTTGCTTCCTCAACCCGAGTTAAGGGTTGGAGGTACAAGTGACTGACGAACCCCGATAATTTTACAGACTAGAGTCCTAAAGCCTTAGGACTTGTTAGACTTTTTTAAATTATTGTTTATAAATATTTATATTTTCTCTTATTTTATTTTCATATAATTGCGAGTGTTTATCATTGAAATTATTACCGATTGGTTTTGTGAATGTTTGAGCGGATCCCCGTCTAAGGTTTACGTGTGTCAAGAGCGTCTGTTTTTGAATTAATATTTTAAGTAATTTCAATAGTATTTCCATATATCCATATCATAAAACTGTCTCACATTGAAGATATAAGGAATATTATTACATTTATTCTATCTTACATTATGTTTTGACATGTTTAGAAATTGTTTTAAAATTTGTAATTTTTTTTATACTATGGATATTTGTTCATTATGATGTATCCAAACTATGCGAAAACCCTTCAACATCACGCTTTTCTATTGAAATTAACTTTTATGAATAAATGGAAAAAATTAAGCCACGAAGCTAATTTAAAAGTTATTACACCTAAGAATATTTCGCTCCTGATTTACACAAACAGCTTTATGAGCTTAGCAATTCCTTCTCTAATAAATGTTTATTATATTAAATATAAAGTAAATAAACTTTCCTTTCTTTTTTGTATTAAGTATTTTATAAGTTTTCTTCATATATTTCGATATTATATATGGCTCATGTATGTCGCCCGATTTTATCGCTTAAAGGCACTGTACTCCAGGTGTTACTTTTATTAGAGTATTTATTTTGAAGTTGTCAAAACTGTCATGTTAAAATTTAAATTTTATATGAATTTATTATTTGTAGGGTATGTATTAAGAGGTTGATGTCTGTGGTCGAGACGAAAGAGGTACGCAGGGACCGTAGCGATTGGCGCTCCGTTGTCTATATAAATAAATAAATAAATATAAATTTATTATTTGACTAGGTGATTCCCGCCCGCTTTGCTGGGCAAACTTTTAATTTGGATGAACTTAGAGCTCTTATATTAACAAAATTTTTAATTTCTATGTTATATCAAGTGTACATTTTTAAAATTTTTAAATAGAGAAATTTAATGCCAGTCAAATACACAGATTTCCACATCGCCTATGAGGTACTGTGTATTGGGATGCCTACCCGTTATGTAATGTGGCGGGATCTCCAGTAGGCAGATCACCACGAAAAAATATTATATTCTTATAATATTTATTAATTTTTCAAATATATCAAATTCAATTTCGTAATCAATAAAATTTTTAAGTCCTTGATACATAATTTATGACAATTTTAATTTTCTAATTTCAACTTTTTGCACCCCCCACCAACCTCATCTAAACTCTGGTTGCCATGGTAACTGGTGCTATGGTAACCGTTGTCCTAGTATCCATTGTCAAGGTACCCGTTGTTATGGTAATTATGGTTATGATAAACATTGGTATGGTGACCGTTGCCGTTGTAACCGTTGCTATAGTAATTTTTATAACATTTTCGTAATTGTATTCTATTTATTTACCAATAATAAGAACTCACTTTAATAAGTATTTTATTAGAAAATGTAATTTTTATTATTATTTGAATAATTATCATATAATTTGTCGTCCTACTATTAAGATTTGTAAAAATATGTTAATATACTTATCATATTTATTAAATTTATCTCGTTATTATATTATTTGCTATTCAGCAATAACAAAGTTACCTGAACTAAACCTAATGTTCTCAAATCTTATGTAATACAAAAACAAACGCACAGTAAACCACATACAAACTCTTCTCTTTATAGCTTTACATGTCTTAGTTCTTAGACTAGCATTGGAATATAGGATTTTGTACTATATAATCCTACTTAAGAATGCTTCAGGGATGTATGCTATATAAATATACTAAATAGTCTATGTTTAATATGTATATTGTAATATGTAAGTAATAAGGATATTTCTTCTGTAGCTTATCTCAAACCAATCTCAATGTGATGATGGATTATTTGCTTTGAAATATCATTATTTTTTAAATTGAATGTAATGGTCGTTTAAATAAAACTACGTTTCTATTCCAGATGAAGCTAATGACATAGGCTCGTTTTTATAAAATAAATATGGAATTAATAGAATTATAGAATTATTTGCGCAAACCGTCGTTTGGACTCTTTAATTCTGGTAAAAGGCAATAAGACCAAGCATTACGTTCAGCATAGTGGTTAAGTTTGAAATGTTTTAGTTTAAAGGAGAATGATCATTGTTTGTAACTATTATATTATTTTGAAAAAATTTATTATTCCTTATACCTCTTATAACGAAGTTTTTTAAATGACCAGCAATACGGCTTTCGCCAAGGTTGAACTGGTGGTGATCTTCTTTTATATTTTACGCACCTTTGGGAAGTGGTTATTGAAAGCAAGGCAGTTAATCTTGATATGGCAAAAGCCTTTAATTCTGTACGACATAAGGGGATTCTTTAGATTCTTTCTTCTTCAATGGGCGTGCCGAGAATTTATACAAGTAGATCACCATTTTATTCATTAGTCGGAGCACACAAGACGTTCGTCAAGAACGACCTGGTTTTAGTTTGGACCCAAGTCCGTGAATGTTGGTGTACCCCAAGCTGAGTGATAACCCACCTCTCTTCCCTCTGTACATCCATTGATGTTGTATGTGATATATTGAATATTTTTAACATACATTGTTATGCGGATGACAGCAATGGAAATGTGGAATATTCCGGCCGTGCAGAACTTTCTCGCGAAAACCTCGACAAGTGCCGAAAGAAACTTGTATCTTTTATAAATATCTTCCTAGGAATGGTTTCAAAATTAGGTAAATTAAAACATGTCCAGTTCAAAAGACCCAAGTTTGCACTTTTACTACAAAAAAACCCCACTTGTCATGTCTTCGCTCTTCGAGAACATTTCTTTTAAAACCTTGTCCTTCTTTTAAAAAGTATCAGTATAATGGGCTTCAACATTTCGAACAATTGCAAATTTCGTGGTCATGTGGAGAGCCATGTTATGTAGGGCTTGAAGAACTTGGGAGTGATAACAATAGAAAGAGGCAGTATTTATGGCCTTTTCAAATAAGAATAACGTTCGACCACATATGGAGTACTGCTATTATATCTGGCTCGGATCATCCGATTGTCGGAGACCTGGTGCTCTTCGAACAGCTGGGCACTTTGCAACTGCTTAGAAACGTGGCTTCTTCGTGCATTTTCTATCGCATTTACAACGGGGAATATTCTGAAGAGTTATTTGATCTGATGCCTGCCGTCGAATTTAATACCGCACAGCACGTCATCGCCCCCAATACCATCCCTACAACCTAGATGCGTGGTGATCTTATACTGTGCGTTTTACAAGAACCTTTCTTTTACGTACCACTAAAATGACAACCTCTCTTCGGCTTTATTTTTGCGTCGATGCGACATGGCAGACTTCAAAAAAGGCATGTATGCCCACCCCACCCCACCTTCAAGGCCGGCAGCGCTCTTGCAAATCCTCGGGTGTTGCATGAATTCATAGGCGGCGGTGATTACGTATCATCTGTGATTTGTGCCCTCGTTTGTCATCTTATATCCGCGGATATGAATCTAAATATTTGATATGAAGATCCGCGGATAAGGTTTTATTTTCTTACTTAAGAACCAAGTCTACAATTTTTGTGGGAAAGTATTTCCGTAAGGGTAAAGACACAAAATTTTTAAAAAATCATCTGCAGAGAAATCATCTTGAAGAATAAACCATAATTTATTTTTGAAAAAGGAACTTGCTATGAAGAGTACCAATGAAGTATTACGGCCGGGAACATCTTTGCAAACGGTTGTGATGTATGTATTTGTCAATTGGTGACGGGTAATCATAGGATAGTTTTCGTAATTAACGGGCAACGATCAGAAGTGTTGTTGACAAAGTTTCTATCACATGAGATATATTACGGACGATTATATTTCGAAAAGATTTCATAATGAACTTTTATTACGATAAATGTTTGCAAGATAGAGGAGCCATATATGTGATTTTAAGAAATAAAGAATGCTCAGAATGGAATTAATATACTAGTTTTTTAATTCAACCTTATATGTCTATATATATCATTTCATCTAATCAATAGAAAGTTAATAAGATGCAAGATCCATAATAGATATGTACAGACATTAATGAATACGGATACAGATAGAGTTTTTTCTTCTTCTCGATTATCTGTGACTACGAATGCGGATACCTGGAATATAACTACTTCCAATAATAAAAAAAGCTAATTATAAAATTGTAATTGCTATTACATGATTGAAATCTATAAAAAAATATGGTATCATGACAGGCCTAGAGCGTTATTTTTTTTACAAATGGACCTTATTAAATCTATTACCTAAAGCTAAAATTTCATATTGATCAGATAACAGTGTCAGACAATGATCATAGATAAATATAGCAAACAAATTCATAATCAAATCTATGTTAGCACCGTGTAGGATAATTTATCAAAATTCAAAAATTAAAACGCTAATTTATGTACTATAAACGTATTAATACTTTTACTTCTAAATACTCAAAGAAACATCATATTAATAAATACTGAAATTATTTTCTTACCTATAAAAAACCTCTTGCACAAAATCAATTCCAAAAAATAATAATTGTAAAATTATGTTAGAAGTTACTTCACGTAGTCACACAAATTGAAATAACGGTTTTGCCACGCTCTGAGATCATAACTAAGGAACCCATCAGGGTTACATTAGTATTTTAAACAAGTCGGAAAATTTTCAATAAATTAACGTGAGTACAGCCAGCTAAATTTATTGTTGGAAACATCTAGACCAGTAGAGGGGGAACCCTATATAAGTCGGTGCAGAACATTGCAACGGACACTTTTGCTCCGCGTTTCGAATCGGCAACGTATCTTTTAAAAAATACGTCATCACTCTGCCCATTTTTAGTGCGGTTTCTTTTTCTGTATTAGATTCATTTATTTCCTATTTGTGTATTGTGAATGTCGTAAATAAATAATTTGATTGTTAAAAAGCCACATTTGATCAGGTTTCGAAGAATATATAATAATGTACATACAAAAGCGATGCGTATCGTCCGAAGTTCGGAGCGTAATGCCCGTCGTCGCCACCATAAATGAGGTCCTGCGATTTGTTGCTACCAAACCATCAGACGTTTGTTGGCCTAAGCTTAGCAGAGTATTTAATATCACACAAGACATTTATGTAATATAATAATAACTAAATAGTTATTTAAGATTTTTTTTGTTTATATACATTCCTTAGGTACATATAATATAATGTATTATAATTCCCAAATAAAACCTAGTTCCTATATATGGTTATTGAGGTTTTACGTTCGTATGTTTTTTATATTAAATTATTAAATTTTAAAAAGAGGTTTGATGTTACGCCATAGTACAATTTACATAAATTTTTATTAGTTGCTACTTGTTAACAAGGACTTTTTTTAGTCATAGTTCATTAGGTATATTATTAAAAGGTATTCATAAAACATAAATAAATAAATATTTTTATTTAAATTTTTATTAAATTTTGTTATGTTAAAAATGTTGCACACATTCAAACCAATGATAATTTACATTAAGTGCGAATTACGAAAGAAAGAATAAAATTTTTATAAAGTTTTACCTCTCAAATGTTATTCTTATCGTAGTTTCAGTTGCTTGTTTAATATTCAGATAGCGATTATTTCGTTAAAACTTTAATCCAAGATTTAAATGAAATTTTTGGATATTTTGGGACACTTTTGGAAAATTAACTTTCTCGATTTTGAAGTGCTTAAATATAATAAAATAGTAACATTACAAAATTTTGTCATAGTCTGATGAAATATAATAGAATAGTCTTAGTATTACAGAATAGTAGGTTTTAAGAGAAGCAAAATATATAATTAAAAGATTTAAAAAATGAAATAACGTAGTAGCAATTTATTACTAAGATGACATATAAGAGCTTGAAAAAAAATTACATATTGCGCCGACCCCTATAGGTAGGAATCAGAGTAGTGATAATTGCTCGACTAAAATTGTGCATTAGATATAATTCATACAAAGTATATGATATATATTAAGTACTTGTATCAATTCCTAAAACATAGTTTTTCATTAATATGTTCATCTGGTTTTGCCTCTTGCATCGAGCTAGAAATTCAGTTTTTGTCAATATTATAATATATTAAAAGATTGTTGTCTAAATAAAAATAAATGTCATTTTAAATTGAATCAATTTGAAACAGTAAAATTAGTTCAAAATTGTTTACAATTAGAAATATGGAAATATTACACACATTATATGAGATTAATGATAATGACGTTAGTTTTAAATAACAAAAAGGTTAAATATAATTTGAGATTGAATATTATTAAATTAAACATTAACTGAATGCTTTTTGGTGATAAAAATAAAAATGTTAGTTTATAGCTGATAAAGTACGACAAGATGGGAAGAGATTTATGGCACTTTTTTACAATTTTACGGTCAGCGAGTTTCCGAACGTCGAGGGACACATTATAGGAGATATCGTAGATTTACTTCAAACTTGATGCCTTCTCTAGAGGGAAATCAAAATAATTTGGTGGTTCATTACATCATCCATCAAGGATTATTAAATTACCTGATCGATAAGAAATTTAAGCTTTAGATAATAAATTTACTGTGGTCCATTTGTATTTAAACTACCTTATAAGCCCATATTAAAGTTTATATAATGGCTATTTAATAATTGATTTTTATACTGTAACCTAGGTATAAGGCTCATTATTATATATTTATGTATAAAAAAAGATCAAATGTCTTGTAAAGAGATTAAATCAGATTTTTACCGTTACAAATATTTTAAATATTTTCTTCTCCCCAAAAGATGCTGAGTATCAAGCAACATTAGTTTACGACTATTCCTTAAACCCGAGAATCAATTAGCAAGAACAGAAACGGCCATCCAATATCCACTCACGTTTTAACTCTCATTTCTAACTATTTCTAATTGTATATATATATATACACAAAGTGTTGTAAAGTAATTATACAACCACAACCAGTCCATGGAATAAATTATTTTTTTTCAAATTCGATTGGTACTTAAAGAGTTAAATAAGTAGTTTAAAACAAATGATCTAAATACTCAACTTTATAATGTAAACAATGCATGTATTTATCAAACGACAGTCAAAAGTTCAGTCATTCATTTTTTATTTAAGTTGAAAATGCCTTTATTAGTAATAATATACAACAAGGTGTGAAAGACAGTAATATGGGAGTGAAAAAAAGTGACCTTAAGGTCAATTGCTTGCTATATGCAGATGACGCAGTGCTCATTGCATCATCAGAATGCGATTTGCAGACATTGGTCACCACTCTGAAAGATGGATGTGAAAATAATGGTCTAAACCTGAATGCAGATAAGACGAAGGTTCTGATATTTGAAAGAAATGAAGAAAGAACAGAATGTAAGATCGACGTGAATGATAAGATAATAGAACAAGTGAATGAAGTGGTATATTTGGGAACTATGTTTAGCAGAGACGGAAGTTACGAAATGGATGTTGAAATACGTATTGCTGGCGGTGCTTTGGCTGCATTGTTAAGACGGCGAAATGTCAGCATAGCTGCACGTTTGGCTGTACACAATGCAGTTTTACTACCGACGCTGTTATACGGCAGCCAAACGTGGGTAACGCAGAAGAAGAATGTAAGAAAGATGAATGCTGTGGAGATGCAATCTCTTCGCAGAATATGCGGAGTCAGTCTAGCTGACCGAATTAACAATGAGGAGATCTACAGAATGGTAGGTACTAGCGAAGATGTTACGGTGAATATGAAGAAAAAAACGTGCTCAGATGGTTTGGGCACGTCGCACGAATGAGTGATGAAAGAATGGTAAAAAGATTTATATAGGAAAAGTGAGTGGTAAGAGAGACAGAGGGAGGCCTCAAGTGACCTTCGAAAACCAGTATCTATGATATTGGAGGAAGGTCACGTAAAAAGCATGAGGAGGGCATTTGTGAAGAGGTTGATGTCTGTGGCCGAGGCGAAAGGGGTATGCAGGGACCGTAACGTTTGGCGCTCCGTCTTCTCTGTCTACCCCGCAAGGGATATGGCGTGAAGCTAAATAAATAAATAAATATACAACAATAAATATACAACAACTTACTTATGGCAAAATATAGTCAGTCTTCAATATAAGTTATCAAATCTGTTCAGCTCCATGCCAGTATGTGATTTATTATTGCTCTCGAGTAAACGCTACGATGTAGTCAACTCACTTTACAGAAACTTAGACCACAAGAATATCTTAAAATATGTTTGTTACATCAAATATCTTGGCTTAGTTTCAAAATACATTGTAGATGACAGTTTCATTGGTTTGCAATACATTTTTAGAGTAACCCTGTTCTATATCAATAATGCAAGCTACTTAAATAAAGAAACTTATATCATCATTCAAAATTAGATAAAAACATTAAATCTTAGTTTCTTTCGTTTTATAAATTTTTATTGTGATTTTTACCTTAAACAATAATAATAAAGCTAACAAGCCTTATGTATAATAACTCTAACAATCTATTATATCTATATTTTTAACTTAAACGAATACTGAGCATACTTGAGCGATTTGAAAGTACTATTATTTGTCCAAATCTTAATTTTAACGAGTAACATATACTTCTTTACTTTTTAAAAAAGAAATATAATACTTTCAAGAATTGTGGTCACTGTCACCATAATAAGTCAGTCGACCCCATGTTATGGCCATTATAGCAATGCTATGCTAATCAACGTATAGTGCATACTTATAGTGCAGCTTGATTAGCTCTTCATAAATTGGAATTTTAGATATATGAAAAATGAGCAAATTCGATTAGAATTTAATGGAATATTCCGACTATTTCCGAATTTCGTATCGACCCAAGTAAAATGCTTTCTCCCGAAATATGTTACAAGAGGTTTTTACAACTTTTTAACAGTTACTGTTGCTGACGTTTAATACACTTTTCACAATAATTTATCTAAATAACATAATAACAAATTCCATTTTCTAGATGTTAAACAAATCTAATAGGACTATATCCATCCATTCTTGCAATTATTCTCAATCTAAAATTATTTATTCTTCACTAATAAAACATATAATATTATCGAAGCTTTTAAAATAATATTGTATTAGAAACAGTTTATTATAACTACAGTATCGCTTAACTCTGAAAATAAAAAAAATGTGCTATTTTTTATATGTATTATAATGATTTTATTATCTTGATATGTACAAAATTTATAAAATACTTAATGCAAAAAAGGGAAGGAAATTTTATTTTCTTTATTATTTTTAATAAAGAAGCGTTTATGGGAGAAGAAATTGCTAAGCTCATAAAGCTGTTTGTGAAGATCGGAGGTAAAAGCTACTGAAGTGTAATAATATTTAATTTAGCTTTCTAAGTTATTTTAGGTAGATTCCATAGATGAATCTACCTATTGCAATCGATGCGATGACGGGACCCAGACCCCAGAGTAGGGGCGCTACGCCGTTTATGAACTGGAGATTGAGAATCCGTCGAAAAAAAAGAAATTATATATCCCTCTATATATTTATGTATATATGATCCATCAGTCCAAATTCATCGTAGGCGAAATCTCACTTCACAGGTCGATAGGATAAATTAGTAGGAGAAACAAAACATCTTGATTTTTTGGAAAAAGTGAAAGGGGTGGCTGGGAGGGGGGGTGAAATTGCAAACCTTTGGGACACGCTACAGGTCGCAAATATTGACGGACGATTTTCAAACTCGGTATACACATTCTTAAGGACAAAATGAAGGTTAAGTTCTTGAACGGGGGCAATCGGCCGGGGTGTTGGGAAGCTGGGGGGTTGAAAGTTAAAAACCGAAAAAAGTCACATAAGAAGGCAAAATTTTCTAGTCGGAAAAATCTTAGAAAATTAACAAATTAAAAGAGGAAACTTTTTTGTACGAAAAGTTTTTTGATGCGACCCCCCGTTTAGGAGATAGAGGTGAGTGGTGGTTCCCCCCTCACCCAATATATGCCGAGTGACCCTTCATAAGACTCCTAATGATTAGTAGAATACTGCTGGCTAATTTTTCTTTGTCGATCCGACCACCGCCTCCCCCCCCCCCACAACTAAAGTAAATGATTCATTCTAATCATTGTTACCGTCGCATATTGCATATCGAGAATCGCGTGACGGGCATCTACCTAACACGATCGACCCTGTCGAACGAGGTATTTTAATACTTATTTATAAAAAAAATATTTCAATACAAAGTTGTGCTGTTGAAGGGTTGTTACATTATTTGGATACATTATTAGGCACATCTATTCATAGTACAAAGACTTGTACAAATTGAAAAACAATTTCTTAACAAGCCAAAATATAATGTATGTAAGTATTAAATTGTATTGTAAAAGATATTAAATTATAATACCATTTTAATTACATAAATCAATAATTAAAAATCAGAAAACCTTAAGACTTGTAAAAAAGTCGAGAATCCAGTTGCAGCATCGTCGTTGCAATTGCCCTTGTAAATCTTAACCGGAGTCACTTTAATACTTACAAAAAAAAATCATCAAAACCAACCGGTAAAGTGTTCACTGACAAAGACTTGAACAGAGTAATTATATATAAAGATATATAATGTAAAAAATGTAAATATGTATTAACAACGACTTAAAGAAACAAACTAGTCCAGCCTTAATACAGTCTGTAAAATTATCGGGTTTCGTCAGTCTCTTGTTACTTCAACCCTTGTAATGGGGAAGCGAATTCTTTGCAAAAGTAGTTTATCCTAGGTGGTCACCAAAAGCTTACCATGTCAACATAACTCGTTCAAAATGTTTATTTTGGATAGAAACCTCGTTCACATACCGAGGTCTAACTACTAGAAAGCTTTGTTAAGTAATTTAAGGTTTCATGTTTAACATTATCTGTACCTCTTGTAAACTAAATTATTTTTCTTCTTTATCTACTTCCACATTTATGTACACCTTGCTTTTTTATTATATTATGTATAAAAAAAGTAATTTTGTTTTAAATACTTCTTTTGTAATTGTTGAACAAGCAAAAGTTAAGAACAAAAACATATACCCTGACAAAACTACACTGTCCAGGTTCTCTTAACGTGTGAACATATTACGTAAGTTTTAATTGAGTTTTTGTTTCCGTGGCTTTTGTCTTTTTGGGAATAAACGGTGTTTAAATGTTGCCCATCTATGTTTATTACTAACTAATTAAGAATGGTTTCAACTTCATTGCATCGAATCGAATAATTAATATACATTATTGTGAATGACAAATAAATTATTATCGTACTTAAATAAATATAGACTTTTTATTTTTGTAGCAGTTATTCATTTTAGTAATATAATTGTGGTGTTTTAA
This sequence comes from Melinaea menophilus ssp. n. AW-2005, assembly GCA_918358695.1. NCBI lineage: Eukaryota > Metazoa > Arthropoda > Insecta > Lepidoptera > Nymphalidae > Melinaea > Melinaea menophilus. The sequence goes on along the minus strand of OU911041.1, from coordinate 19,604,059 downwards.
TTATTTATGTATTTTTAATTACCGTACTGTAACACATATATAAACTATAATTTAAATAAAAAATATACTTTAAATTTTACTTGCATTGCATCTGCATTATTTTAGTCAGTCACACCTTTATATATGTAATATTCATAAGGTAAGTATTTTTAAAAAACATATTAAATATATAAATCAGTCACATTATTTATAATAACTAAAGACTTTCGGTCTGTAGGCCTTTCCTAAGTGAAAACTTCATGGCCCTCCCTTCCCATCCCTATTTTTTCTTTCATTTTTATCATTGCTTACTCGTATGACCTATAGTGCCTTAAGTAATAGTAGCAGTGAACTTAATAACCTAGCTTACTACTACTACTACTATTTACTTTATTTATTATTATTATCAATTTCTAAAATAGCTTTCGAAAACTTGTGCAGGTGTACAATTTCCTGCGAAGTTACCATCGCAATTAAAATCGTAATAAAATTGTTTAAAATCACAATGAAAGGCATGGACAACTGTCTATGGTCTTTAAAAAAAAAAAAGTAATAGTAGTGTTAGTGCTTTAGGTACAATTGGGGGGTGCAAGTGAAAGTCTTGATATTTGACGCGGTATCCAGCGTCGCTGAAAATAGGCTCTGTTGTCACTATACGCTTTGTTGTAGATTGTAAATATTTCTATTAGATAATAAGGGCTATAGTTACTGAGAAAATACTCTGTACATACATATATATATATATATATATATATATATATATATATATATATATATATACATATAAATGTAGAAGGCCTGTAGGAGTTTTAGATATTAAACAACAAAAGAAAGTTATTGCATAAAAACCACCACCAAACTCCATATCATAGATTATATACAATATTTTAATAGACCTGGAGTTTAGAAAACTTATAATAAAACTTAACTAACTATAAATTATCACAGAGAATATGCAGTAACTCTTGAAGAACATTTTTTTTTTCAACTTATAATATTATATTATTATTAGTTTGATTCTAAATTAATAATAAAGTTCACACCATTTTTTTAATTCTTTGCCCTTTGAATAATATATAAAATAGGAGAAATAATATTAATACATATACAATTACAATACTATATAGGGAATGGACATAAATAATATATTTGTAATATTTACAAATTTCAGTGTTTTTTTCCAATACTGAAAGTTACATCAAATACATTAAAATAATTAATATTTGTTTAATTCTTACTTTCTTTTAATATTGTGCAACTTGTTATAAGAACTCTTTAGCACTAAAAGAAATATTCCTGAAAATCTTAAGACGTTAGTCTTGATAACAATTTTTTTCCAAAACCAACGTTATTATTACAATTTTAGTTTATCTTATTAAAAAAGAAAAGATAAATAACATTTTATTATTTACTTTTCTTTATTTATTTATTTATTATAATTTAATATTTTATCTCATGTCCGATTTTAATACAAAAATTGAATTATTGCAACAAAGCAACAGTTTAAGCCAAAAGATGTATCTCAGCAAACCCGCTTGTGGAAGTTTTCTTTGTCGTCTTCCTTCTTGCAACGTATAAGGTTCATTGTTGTTTTTGCTATAATAGGAAATATAATAAGTAGATATTTTTACAAATTTTCTATACACTATTCATGACAAACTATTTGAAACATTATAGTAGCAGGTAATATCGTAAGTCTACTTGGAGGATACTTTTTACTACAGAAAAAAAAACATTTTTACTGAAGAAAATTATTATTAAAATACAACAAAACAACATGTAATTATTTTACTTAATCTATTATGCCAAATAATAGCAAATATCCAAATATTGGCTTATTATGTCAGTGGACATATAAGGGCATTTATTTTAAAGAAATGTAAGTGAAAGCGGCGCACAGAAATTAAATTAGTTTATAATAATAAAAAAAAATTTAGTTTCAACATACATCTTTCTAATTACTGTATATTATATTTAAACTTAAGAACGGTATAAGATTCTTATGAAATATTATTTAATTATACTCAGATGTTGTAAAATATTA